>CP032575.1:33633350-34152098 GCA_008044935.1 Gossypium turneri | reverse complement strand
TTGGGTAATCAAAATAGAAACGCTCTCATATTTGGGTGAGCAATAATTTAATTTACCCAAGCCCATATCTAATATCACAAAAAGTTAGATTCTTTGCGAGCGAAGTTAGAGAAACTTCACTAATTCATTATGAACGGAAAGGTACTAATGTTACGAATCTACCAGACCTTTGTGCAAGTTAGGCTACCAACATGGTATGTAGACTCGACTCGGCTTGAGTTGAACGTTAAACAAAATAATTTTGATTTCAAGTCGGTCTAGATCGGCCCAGATTAAAATTAAATAACAATTTTATAATATATTTACAATAAACTAGCTCCCTAGATTAGGTCCGATAGTATTGGATCTAATTAATGAAATCCATCAAATATGAGCAATGATTAATAGTTGTAATCTTAACCATGTCAAGATTTAGTGAAAATCTTACACAAAATTAAGAATGCTGCTAACCACGTTATATATTTGAAATTTTATCACGATATTTAAAATGAATTCATTGATTGTACAAACTAGGGTGGGAGGGGGAGGTGGGGGAGGAGATCCACCTTAATGAGGTTGATCGTTTCGATGCAATGAACTTGAAAAAGAAAAAGACAAAGGTTGATGGTTATGGGGATGTGAATGCCATTTTACCCTTTTCTTTTTCTATAGATAGGAGGGCAGCTCAAGTATATGAATAGATTTATGTTATAGAAAAGTATATTATTGTTTTCGGGAGAGAAAAGGAAAAGTAAGGACAAAAGTTTTATAGTTATAAGGATATAAATATAGTTAGAACTTTCGATGAAGTCATAACCTTGGTTAATTAATAAAATCTTATTGACTTGGCTCAAGCTAAATAATTATAAGCTCCTTGACTTGATTATTTTATGCTATAAACCTGTGTATAAATATGTGTGTATGGATCTCTGCATGAAGCACAACACAAGCAAATCAAAAATCAGGCACAGTAATATAGCTGAAATTTGTATAAACCAACTAAATGCCTTCTACCACTGAGTGCACTATTACAGATGATGCTAGCCAGAATCTAGTATTGGCTTTGTCGAACTACGAAACTGCCGCGGAAACGATCAAGAATACAGAAACAGCAACTTTTACGCTGACTATGCCAGCCATCTATCTGAACGGAGCTCTTGTGTATGAAGTCGGTCATAGCCTCAGGTGGATCATTTTTTGGACCACTGATAATCAGGTAAATATTAATCTCTCAGTTCCTAATAATTCTTTCCCATGGTATAGCATCAGACTGACTTCACTTTTTTCACATGGTTATTATATTAAAGCTTAACTATTTCTTAAAAAATAAAATATATTATAGCATATATGAATCCATTCATTTATCAATTGTAGGTTCTACTAAGATGTTCAAAATTAATGACCGCATTGATTGGAACCAAGTTACAACAATATGAAATACGGCCACAGGAGCAAGATCGGATTATTCATGCCGGTACTGAATACAGCTCATGGGCAAAGTATTGAATCAAATTCTAAGGTCAAGTATTAACCGCCAATATCTACGCCAGTTCCGCGCCGAAATAATCTAGCTTTGCTTTGATTAATTGCTATCTGTCGTATCTAGGCAATCTATGGTGGTGGTGAGGCTGTCCAAACAAATAAAATAGTTTGCACTACTACTATTTTCTTTTACATTATGTAATATATATTTAAATAAATTTGACAGCCAGCAATAAAAGATTGCCATGTGTGCTTTGTTAGTTTCCTTTTCCGTTGGTGATAAAATCATTATTTCTATGATTGATAAAAGAAAAAGTATATTAAAGAATATATGCATATTCTCTTAATTTTTTATGTATGTCATAGCTCTAAAACAGAACACTTTGATGAGCCAAATTTAAAAATAAAAAGAGTTTACCTCTCCAAACATGACAAGAAATGGATTCTACTCTATTTACTCTTTTTTCTCCGCCCAATCTCCTCTCCAAACTATACACCACTCTTCATTCTATTTAATTTAATCTAATCTAATTTGTTCTGGTCAAGCCATTAATAATTAAACAGTTTGACCGGCCAGTGCTCACAACTATTCCCTTGTTAGGGGGAAAAAAAAAAAAGGCAATCTAGAAGTGCCTTGTAATGAGATCTCATGCTCACAAAGTCCACATCCGATGTTGCCTCTAGCTTGATACCCATGGGTGCTGAGATCTTTGCTACATAAATTACTTGTGGAATCTATGCCTCTAGCTGTTAGGGGACTTACAATTGAGTTAACGCCACCCCTAGGTGCCAAACTAGTTTCACACACATAGTTGCTTGTACTCCATGGGGCATGCCGACTATGTTCAAAAGACTCCGACACATTAGTTTTATAATGGTAAAAACAATTTATAGGCACAATCAGAACCAACTTATCAATCAATTTCATGAATAAGTATTACGAAGGCATGCATTTAAATTAACCGGGCAATAAAAATTTAGTGATTGCAAACGGAAATATCTAAGCATTCGATACTTAGAAGCAAGGAGTCCTCGACGATTTTCGCTTTCCACAATTCGCTCAACTCTTTCGCTTTAAGAGAAAATTATACGATTTCATTAAAATAATTCTAAGTTATCATTTGGATGGCCATTAGTCTAGTTTTAATCTTAAAAAAAAAATTAATGTAACCTAATTAACAATAACCAATTTCTATCCTTAATCCGAATTTATCTAATTAATAACCATATGCTACAAATAATCGTCAACCTAACTACTCAATCTTTAAATCAAAACTAACAAGTTAATCATGCATGAATTCAAATTAAATTAATCCTAAATTAAACAATATAAATCTAAATCAAGTCACTTCCGTTTAGTACTTACTCTAACTAATTAAGCCTAACCACGAGTAATTTCAATTTTACTCAAACAATGCATCAACTAATAAATTAATCTTGCTAGTGAAAATTAAAAGGAGTAAGGCACGTCCTAAGACAAGAATGAGCAACCAATTTTTGATCGATAATTCCAACAATTTTGTTGGCTGATTCACGGCCAATTAAAGGCCAAACCCCAGCAGCAACATAAGGCGAACGAACGCCTTCTGAATTAGAGTAGTAAAACGGCAGCAAGCTGGTTGACGAAGAGGAGCAAAGTAAGAGGCAGCAATTTGACGGAGAACTCAACGAGAAAATGGCAACAGATCTTGAACGGGATGGGGATACTCTTAACAACTTGCGGCAACAATTACTTGGAGCAAAGCAGCAGCTAAATGGAGCACGGCGGCAGTAGCAATAGATGGCAAAGATTTGAAGAATTTTGGTTGCTAGTCTTGAGACTACCGGTGCGACAGATTGGCAATGAAAATTATCCAATTTGGTTGCCACAAGGAGATTACAACAATTTGCAATAGCAACTAATCGAAGCAACAAAGCTTCTATGAAGAACATATGGTAGCGGCAATGCTTTGGCAGTCAAGGCAATCGGTGCAAGGCGAGTTGGTTCAACGACTGGAGAAGCAAATCGGTGCCAATGGACAACATGGCAAATCGAATTTGGCAGTAGCAAGTTGAGGGTATCGTGGTGGCTTATTTCGTAATTGAATCCAAGGCGAATTTGGTTGCGGCAGCCATGGACGGTCATGATTGTAAGCTTGTAACAATTGGAATGGTCAGCCGAAGAAAGAATAACTAGGCTTCAAGTACTTCTAATTGGAGTCTCGAGAACGAAGAAGACTAGTTTGACGTAATTTCCACTTCTAATTATCAATAAAATCAAATTAACTTTAATAATAAAAATAAACTCTAATTGTTCTTATAACATATCCCTGATACAACTTTAATGAAAATTCTAATCTTATTATTAAACTAAATAATAATGACAACACCAGCAACACAGAGTGACTTTACATTGTAATTTGAAACAAAGGAAACAGATTACTACAAGAGTAGTTACACGTTAATTCTTTTTCTCAGCAATAAAATATATTATTAGAAAACAGAAGGCACAAATCTTTCAGAAATAGTTCGTTTACAACCCTAAGAAGAAAGCGCCTACAATTAGAATAAAAACACATCAAGGACAGAACCAAAAACACCGAAACTGTTATTTTGGCTTGTTTTTTACTTTCTGTTCGACGCACCAATTCATCTGCCTCACCGTGGAACTTCCATTTCAGGTGATTATTCTCTTTCTTTTCTTTTTGATTCCATGCGTGCATTCTCCTTCTGTTTAGAGTTATCCTTCCCTAACACAACTGGAACTTTCATGGAGTTATTCACCATAACAAATTCTTCTATTAATTTAAAATTCTTGGATTTAACCATTGACAGAGCGCCATTCATCAAATCTCCAAATGTATCTCCAAGCTGTACACAACTGTTAGCCCCACGCGTCCCATTTGGGACACCAACCACTTTTCATACCTATTCTCATGAGCATTCCCATCATGCAATAAACCATCTCCCATGTCACAGTTTCCTCTTTTCTTATCTCTTACACAGTTGGTCGTTATTATGCATGCTACTGTTTTCGACTTTACATTTGGAGTCGGTATAAGTTTTTTTCCATAGCACCACCATTCTAATTCAGCCCATCCACTTCCTGCAACTGTTTGCTAAAATATCTAGTAATTCAGAAATTGAACTGACGAATTGAATTGATTAATATTTTAATATGTACAATTACAATTTATTTATATAAGTGTTGTAGGAGTTAACTGCTGCTAACAATTCATCAACTGCATAACAACTTGAGTATAATAGACTAACAGACTAACAAATGGCTAAGGCCTTCTTATACTCCTAACATTCTCCCAACTTCTCCATAGGTAAAATTTGAAGACAATTCCGAAAAACGCACAAAGGACGAAACAGATAAGGGTTTGGTTAGGATGTCAGCCACGTCATCATAAGCCGGAACTTCACCAACAACAAGTGATCCATTTGCAACTTTTTCGCGAACAAAGAAGAGATTGAGCTAAACATGTTTGAATTTAGAGTGAAGAACAGGATTAGTTGCAACAGCGACGGCACCCAAATTGTCAGACCAAATAGCGGGTAGATCAGCAGAACAAAAATGAAGTTCTCGTACCAACGAGATTAATCAAGTAACATCACTGGTAGCGGCAGCCAAACTCCGGTACTCAGCCTCATTCGTAGATCGAGACATTATTTGTTACTTTTTGGATGACCACGTGACTCGTTTATATCTAAAATACACACAACACCCTGTCGTTGGTCGACGATCGTCAAAACCTAACCCCTAGTTGGCATCAGCATATCCTACTAAGGACAGTCTATCAGAGGGATGAAAACTAGCCCAAAATCAATAGTGCCATGTAAATAATGTAAAATTCATTTTAGCGCAACCAGATGCACAGTAGTTGGAGCATGCATGAATGGACAAACTCGATTCATGGCATAGGCAATATCAGGTCGAGTTAATACTACATATTGTAAAGCATCGGCAAGACTCTTATATTCAGTGGGATCACTTAGACGATCTCCTTCATCCTCTGATAACACCGAAGAACTGATCATAGGTGTGTGAACACTTTTTGCATTAACTAAGCCACTTCTGTCAAGGATTTCTCGAATGTAATCAAAACATCCATGTCTTTAAGCGAAAATTCACTATGTAATTATTGAACAAAACCATCAATGCTATCTCATACACTTTCAGTAACAATAGTATCATCCACATAAACCAAGACGTACAAAGTGGAGGTAGATGTAACACAAACAAATAAAGAGGCATCAGATTTAGATAAGTCAAACCCAGCAGAGAGAAAGAAGCATTTCAGCTTATCGAACCAGGCACGAAGAGCTTGACATAGATTATATAAAGCTTTAGTCAGACGAAACACCAAGTGCTCATCATGGGGACCATATTGAACATATTCTAGAGGCTACTGCATAAACACCTCATCAGTGAGATCTCTATTTAAAAAGGCATTATTAATATCAACTTGACGAAGTTGCTAGCCTTTAGAGACAGCAACAGATAATATGGTTTGAATAGTAGCAGGTTTGACCACAGGGCTGAATGTCTCCTTGAAATCACATCCGGGAAACTGGGAACAACCTTTTGCTACTAACCAGGCCTTACGAAGAATAACAGTCCCGTCAGGATTTTTCTTAACCTTATATAGCCACTTAGAGCCAATAATCTTCCTACCAGGTGGTAAGGGAATGAGCTCCCGAGTAGAATTTTGAAGAAGAGCATCATATTCAGCTTGAACAGCCTGACGCCATTCCTCACTAGCAAACGCCTCATCAATTGTGTGGGGTTCATAAGTAGAAGCTTCAACAGAGAATGCTTTTGGTTTGAAAATCCCAGCTTTCGAACAAGTAACCATGGAATGTGTGTTGCTCAAGCGTGAAGGAACAGACGGAGGATCAAAGGAGACAGAGGACAGTTGAAGAGCGGTGCTCGGAGGTAAAGATCCTGAGTCAGCTGGAGAGGGAACTGAAATAGACAGGGTTGAAGATGAAGCCAAAATAGGTGGCGAGGCTAACTCCGGTTGTGAAGATTCGATGGATCGACTATCAATAATAGGCACATAAGTAGAGACACATGAACTTGATTAGGAAGAGTTAGCAACAAACTTAGGAAACAGGAAATGATTTTCATCAAACACAACATGGCGAGATAAAATAACTTTCCCATCTAGAGTAAGACATTGATACCCCTTATGTTGAGAGCTATACCAAAAATAGGTGCATGGATGAGACAAAAAATCTAGCTTATGAGACTGAAAAGGCCGCAAATATGGAAAGCAACAGCATCCAAATACTCGTAAATGATCGTACGTGAGATCTTCGCCATGAAGAAAAAAAAAAAAGAGATTACCACTTCAGAACAAATGTGGGAAGACGATTACTAAGATGAACTACACAACAAAACGCGTACCCCCAAAAACTCATAGGGAGATTTGCCTGAGCTAACAAGGTAAGTCTCATATAAAAAATGTGTCGATGTTTGCTTTCTGCCACATCATTCTGTTCAAATGTATGCGAACAGAAAGGTCGATGTATGATTCCATGTTCTGCCAGGATAGATTTAAACGCACAAAACTCTCCGCCTCAATCACTCTGAAACTGTTTAATATCTCGTCCAAATTTATTTTTAACCAATCGCTGAAACTGAATAAAACAACCCACAGCTTAAGACTTACGCTGAATAAGATAGAGCCAAGTCTAGGGAGTGCACATGTCAATAAATGACACATATTACCAGTGGCTACCATAAGCAACAGACGCAGGTCCCCATAAATTGGAGACAACCAAAACAAACGGTTCATTATATTCAGTAATAGAGTGAGAGAAGGGTAATTTATGAAATTTCCCTTTTTGGCAGGCAATACAAACATTGGTAAGACTAGAGTTATTTAATACAAACTGACGTTTATCTGAAACAGACTTAACCATAAGAGAAGATGGGTTACCAAGTCCTCGGTGCCACAAAGTAAAAGTATTAAAGTTGTAAGGAAAAGACATAAGCTTAGTATCTGATATAGGAGAAGCCATTATAGTGTGAATAGAAGCAATCGAGGAGAATTGGTAGAGACCATTATGAATATAGCCCCATAGTAAAATTTCCTGAGTCTTGATGTCTTTAATAACACAGTAAGACAGACGAAATTAAAAAAATACGTTATTTTCAATAGGAAACTGGGAAATAGACAAAATATTCTTCCGTATAGTCGGCACACATAGAACATTAGACAAGTGAAGTGATTTATTCTTCGTGGAAAAAATAGAATTACCAATACTTAAAATTTTGGTGGGAGTCCCATCACCCATGAGAAGAAAAGATATACATGAGTACGGTGTTGATTCATTCAGAGCAAAGGCCTCTCGATAGACGTGAGGCATAGCCCTTGAATTTGGACACCAAGATGATGTCCCTACAAGCATAGGAACATAACAATAATATCATCGACATAAACCAAGACATGCAAAGTGGAGGCAGATGTAACACAAACCAATAGTAGAAAAAAGCCAAGAGGTAAGTAACTTATCCTGTTGAACATAAGACGAGGCTTCTGAATTTGCCATCAAAGAATCATCCGACGACTGCACGAACCTCGAAGAACAGGTAATGTGCCGCCTAAAAACCCAATCAAATTATAGCCGTCTGTAATTAAACGAATATGCCGTCGCCATTGAACGAAATTGTTATCATTAAGATTTACAATGTCGTGGTGAGGAAAAGACTGAACCAACTGAGTGTTGGTGAACGTCGAGCAGCATGGAGGAGCAATGGTTGAATTAGTGGAAGCGGTGGTAGCCATGAGAGCACAATATGGCAGGTTTCCAAAGATTAGGCTGCTGATACCATGCTAATAAAATATCTAGTAATACTGAAAAACAATTCAGAAATTGAACTGAGGAATTGATTTGATTAATATTTTAATATGTACAATTACAATTTATTTATATAAGTGTTGTATGAGTTAACTACTGCTAACAATTCATCAACTGCATAACAACTTGAGTATAACAGACTAGCAGACTAACAAATGGTTCAGGCCTTCCTTATACTCCTAGCACTGTTGATCACCTGACTTTTCATTAGCAAATTCATGTGGTGTCTTGTCGCCCATTCTAGCTATCACAACTTCGTTTTCTTTCTTATTCTTTGTGGAACTACCCATCCCTACAATTTCTTAAAAAGTCTTTCATCTGACAAATTCAGTCTATTCACTCCCATTCTCCAATTATCAACTCTTCTCGTTGATTTTATTACGCATTTTTGTTCTCTCACCTTCTATCGACGTACCATTTTCCAGCGACTTTACAACTTAGCCTGTATCTTGCTTATTCGACTCAGAAGCAATGATTTTTGGACACTATTCTGACACTAAATCCCAATGGCGTTGCTTTGGTTCATTCCTTGTAACTCGACTTGTGATCTTTGTAACTCTAACAAGATAACTTTTTTCACCAAACTGGAGAATAACGACCTCACTCTCTACAATTGTTTGGACAAGATTGCTAGAGCCATTTTACTATAATCTTCCATAGAACATGCATTTCAACCCAATGAAACTAAAGAACCCCAACTCTTTGCAATTCTCTTGGATGTTATATAATTCCACATGTGAATTAGTACTACAAGTGCCTTAACCCAAGTGATTCTGTTTGAAGCACAAAAGAAGTTGGACCACCGAATGGTCTCCACAAAGATTTCAAGTAGGCAAGACTGCTCTTGCTCAACAATTCTCTCTCTCTCTCAATTTCTCATCTTCAAAATACAACAAAAATTAGTCTTTAACCATAGATATATGAAATGCCCGCCATCCTGATACACTCTCACAATCTAAACAAATCATGGTAGCCATTCATAATTCCTATAGTGTATTTTTCCAACTTGGCCATCTCTTCAACCTCTACATGCTCAGGGACCTTTTCCAAAAATGAAGCATTATGGCACAAATTACCTCTTCTTATTTTCTCTTCTAATTACCGAACTTATCTCAATTAGGCATGAAATTTGAAATAAAAATTTCATAGTGCTAAAAAGACCCTAAAAATTGTAAGTTACAACCGTCAGTCCACACAATTCCTGAGATCAACACACCCTGGACATGCAACTGTGTGAAAACACACGACCATGTGGATTGCTTGTGTGAAAATCTGTTGCTTGCGCACAACTACCAGAATGCTCCAAAATTTTAATTTCCACCCGTTCTTCACTCCTACTGCTCCCAAAAGCCCTATTAAGCACCAAAACCTGAATATAAAGGATTAGGAATACATAATTCACGATTAATGTCGCATAATCACCCAACAATGCATAAAGAGTGAGGCCAAAATAAGTTACTTTTGATACTTATAAAAGGTGATTTATTTTGAGGTGCTTATCGACTATGGTAGGTTTTTTTTTATCTCCGTTGATTATATAGACCTCAAGAGGCTTTTGATAGTGAAGTGTGAAGGCAATCTCGTTTTCAAAGGTGATTTATTTTGGGTTGTTCGCATGAATTGATCGAATATCTTGGTAATCATATTAAAGAAGGCGTTGCTAAAAGCATTCCCAGCAGCACCCAGATTAGTTGTGGGAGTTTGCTCCTGAGCAGGAGGTACATGGCTTTCTATTTCCTCAACGGTTGCTTCTCTCGATCATTCATACATTTTCGTTAACCTTCGATTAATTCAAATTAATCTGGGTTTAGTTTTCCTCTCGATCATTCAAATTAATTCAAATTACTGGGATTAAGCCAGAAATGTATCATGCATGGCGGGGCGTGACACAACTTTCAAGTTTTTGAGAATCGACTCAACCTTGACTCTGATACAAAAACTTGCAACATACCTTACCCGACCCGATAATCGGATCCGAGTATTTAGCGTCACAACTTAAAATCATATGAATTCAGCAAAAGTAATTGAATTTTATTTTAAATCTTAAGATACTGGCGTAGTCCTCAATATGACAATGACAAAATAATTTTTATTATTTATATGCCAAGGAAAGCATTTTAAACAAAACATTTAGCGGGAACAAATACTTTACTTACTCAATTCTACCCTTGACTTTACCAACTAAAACGCCAAACAGTATCTTGTTATTGAGCTTCCGCCGAGTAGGCTGTTACAAAGAGACTTTTGATAGTGAAGTGTGGAGGCAATTTCTTGATGTACGGGATGGTTTCGGCTCTTTGTTGCAATGATTGTCTGAGTCTTTATCTCTGATTATTGAGTCTGTTGCTTCTATTAAGCACTTTGAGGTCATTTTGATGTTTGTTTTATGAGTTCTGAGATATATTCGGGAGTTCTCTTGTTGGGTGTTGGGGTGCATTCGAGTATGATTGTTGTGTTTTTGGATTTCTTTTAATCTTTGAGCCTCTTTTCTTCAAGTTGTCAGGGTTTTTCTCTTTTTGATACAAACTTTTAAGGTTGAGCAAAAGAATAAAAAATTATATGAGTTGATTTATATTTTTTAATTAAATTATTTGTTTTCGGTGTATTGATTTTTTTATTTTTTGAAGTTATAACAGTAACAATGCATTCAACCATTATAAGCAATAAATAACCCAATAACTAATAAATTAACCAAGAACCTAAACATTTTACATAAGGCGCGACACGAACTTGAGACCTCAACAATGCCATTGTCATATTTTCTAACACAAACATCGGAGCATCAAAAGCTCTAACAAAGAAATGCATCGCATTGTTCTACAATGGTGTATTAAAAGTAGATAGGTAATTCTTGCTAAAAATAATCTTAGTAGTACTTCAATGGATTTGAAAGATTTGAAAAACACCTGTGTCGGTGCCCACAAATTCCAGGCTCAGTAGTCTGCTCGATTCCAGCTGGAGTGAATGCTGCCTAAAGTCTTGCCACCCTAATTTTGATATTTGTTGGTTGCTTCCTAGGATGAAGTTCACTGAGTAGTTGGTAACTCATGGTCGAATACCTGTAATTTTGCAAAAACTAAAAGTCAAAAAATTAGTTCCAATAAGTAACAAAAATAGGAAAAGGGTATGTCTCTCTCAAAGCCGATACCAAGTAGACTATTTAGTAAATATCCTTCAAAAGAGATTCTATTTTTACCAAGTACAGAGCAAATGTGGCTACAAACATGGCAAAATCAATACACGTACATCACACATTTGATAAAAAGAAAATCGAACTTCACAGATTGTCACAACCAGTCATTTCGGTATCAAACAAAACAAACATATAAAATTTACAGTGTAAGAGAATATATATGTTTTAGCACATTAAATCTATAAAACAAAACCCCAAAAAAGATCATTTTGCACAAACAAAAATACAATAAAATGGAACTAAAATTTTTTAATGTACAGCTTCAATATTTAAAAGATGGTGTATGGTGTGGTTTTTAATTGGTAATAAAAGTAAAGTAAAATTTGAGCTCCATGAATGATCTCCTTGCTGATGAACATGCTCTTTCACCATAATCAATTATATCAAAAAACACATGTTCCAAACCTCTCAGTAAGCAAACAATTTTCAATAAGATCATTCAAATATATATAATCAAGAGGAAAACTAAACCCATATTCTCTTATACGTCTAGCTCTCAGTTTGGTTATGGAAGGCGATATGATTATGGAAAGAAAAAATATGTACCCAAAAAACCCATATTCTCTTATACATCTAGCTCTCAGTTTCACTTAATACTACCAAAGGGATTTGCATCAAAAACTTTGCTTGGCACATCTAATTCAAAATTTTACCCAGAAAATTGACAGGCCTAACCGAATACACTCTTTTTATATGTGGTGACTTGTTAATATACCCTCTGAAACTCAAAACAAAACCCAATAAAGGGAAACCCAAGAGAGGCGCGGGAACAGGTAAAATAAGAAGAAATTGAAAGTGCCATGAGAAATTATTACAAGAAATAATTGAACCCAGTAAAGCAAATAATCAATTGAAAGGAAGCACACTTGTAAACAAAGCAACCAAGAATAGGGAAGTACCAAGAAAGTAACAATTTGAGAAGGATGAGAGAATGGAAGAAAACGGAAAAAGGGGAGATTAGAAAGAAGGTAAGAGATAAAAGCAGAGCAAGTGCTAAGGGCTCACCTTTTATTGGAGCTGAAGATGGGTCTTTTCATTTACGACAGTTGGATATTTGTTATGTTCTGGAGGTATAGTAGGGCCTTTAGTGCTGTTTTTGAGGGTGATGAGGAAGTTAATCTCACAAAAAGGGGCATTGTATAGCAGGTGAGCCATTTATTGATGGTTAGTGTCTTCAAGTGGGGTCAATGAGTTCGGGCACAAATGCAGGGTGGTTGAGTTGAGAATTGGAAGTTGTGAGGAATGTAGAAGAAAGACAAAAAAAGAAGGCCATTTGAAGTGTAAGTTTTTGATGATTTTGGGGATTCAACTTCTTGAAAGGTTAGCAAAAAGCATGCAATTCTATTTAGGATTAATCCAAGGAAGGTGAAATTGTTGAACGCCTTCGTTGACGAAATAACTGATGCTTTAGGATTTCAATTGTAACTAAGAGGGTGATGTGTGCGGAATTTTTACATGAAAGGCGATATGATTATGGAAGTTGGCCAAAGGCTGAATTCGTAGCTAATGCAAGGGAGTACGGAATTATCAATAGTTCGATATTTTTGTGCGTGGATTGAAAGATGAATGAATAACTAAACCCATGTTTGGTTGGGAATGGAATATCATCCTTTATTTATCGAATGGGAAACCAAATCTTTATTTGGTTGACGGTAATACTTATCTAATAAGATGACCATTATTTCACTATTACTTGTCTTTCCGTAATAACTATTCTTTGCTATCCCCAAAATTTAGATTTAGAAAATAGAAAAATAAAATATTTGAAATATTTTAATATAATTTAATATAAAAATAATTATTTTGTTATTAAATAAAATATGATTAAATTATTTTTAATAATAATCCTATTAAAATTTAATAACAATTATAATAATCATCTACCTAAAAAAATTCTGGTAAAGGTGCTCTAACAATTATAACAACTATCTTACTTTGTACTCATCTCACCAATTCCTCGTTTTAAAGTTTTAAACAGTTAGTTTTAGAAAATTCAACCTTGAATCGAACTCTTAGACATCAACAAAAATTGAATCATTATATTAATTTTACTAATCAATTACACTAAAATAATTTTAATTTTGAGTAAGTCTAAATCGATCGAAATTAAAAAAATAATTTGAATCTTTTTTACCGCTAGACCAAGTTGGATAGTATATGAGTCTAAGCAAGAAAGATATTCTGAATCAAGGTGCCGAAGCGACTTAGTCTGACTAATGAATAGACGTCATCTTAACCATGTCAAGATGTAGTAAAAAATTTATTCAAAACTGAACTGTTATTAACCATGTGATATATTGAAAATTTGGTTTTGATAGTAAAAACTTTGGCAATGGCCCAAATAAAATTGAAAACAAAAACAAAGGCTTAATGTAAGGATACAAATGTGATCTTTTGTATGGATATCGGACTAGCAAATTTTAATAAATGGAGATCAAGTGATCATTTTGATGCAATAAACTTGAAAAAGATGGTTTGATGGTTATTGGGATATGAATTTCATTTTAATTTTTTCTTTTTATAGGGTTGATGTTAACTAAATTAATTAATAAATTGACAAAAAAAATATATTAATTAATTAACAATATAACTATGGTGAGTACAGATATAGGGAAGATCCATCTTAAGAGTTTCTCATTTCAATGCAATAAATTTAAAAAAGAAAAAGACATAGGTTTGATGGTTATAGGGGTGTGAATGTCATTTTATCCTTTTTAATTTTCTATAGATAGGAGGGCAGATTAATTATTCGAATAGATTTATGTTATAGAAAAAGTTCTATTCATGTTATAGAAACAGTATATTATTTGTTTTCGGGGCATTGAAGTGAAAGAAAAGGAAAAGTAAGGACAAAAGTTTTATGGTTATAAAGATATAAATATAGTTAGAACTTTTGATGAAGTCATAACCTTGGTTAATTAATAAAATCTTATTGACTTGGCTCAAGCTAAATAATTATAAGCTCCTTGACTTGATTATTTTATGCTATAAACCTGTGTATAAATATGTGTGTATGGAACTCTGCATGAAGCACAACACAAGCAAATCAAAAATCAGACACAGTATATAGCTGAAATTTGTATAAACCAACTAAAATGCCTTCTACCACTGAGTGCACTATTACAGATGATGCTAGCCAGAATCTAGTATTGGCTTTGTCGAACTACGAAACTGCCGCGGAAACGATCAAGAATACAGAAACAGCAACTTTTACGCTGACCATGCCAGCCATCTATCTGAACGGAGCTCTTGTGTATGAAGTCGGTCATAGCCTCAGGTGGATCATTTTTTGGACCACTGATGATGAGGTAAATATTAGTCTCTCAGTTTCTAATTAATTCTTTCCCATGGTATAGCATCAGACTGACTTCACTTTTTTCACATGGTTATTATATTAAAGCTTAACTATTTCTTTTAAAAAATAAAATATATTATAGCATTTATGATAATCCATTCATTTATGAATTGTAGGTCTCTACTAAGATGTTCAAAATTAATGACCGCATTGATTGGAACCAAGTTACAAACAATATTAAATACGGACACAGGAGCCAAGATCGGATTATTCATGCCGATACTGAATACAGCGCATGGGCAAGTATTGAATCAAATTCTAAAGGTCAAGTATTAACCGCCAATATCTACGCCAGTTCCGCGCCTAAATAATCTAGCTTTGCTTTGACTAATTGCTATCTGTCGTATCTAGGCAATCTATGTGTGGTGGTGAGGCTGTCCAAACAAAATAAAATAGTTTGCACTACTACTATTTTCTTTTATATTATGTAATACTATATTTAAATAAATTTGACAGCCAGCAATAAAAGATTGCCATGTGTGCTTTGTTAGTTTCCTTTTCCGTTGGTGATAAAATCATTATTTCTATGATTGATAAAAGAAAAAGTATGTTAAAGAATATATGCATCTTCTCTTAATTTATTTTTTGTATGTCATAGCTCTAAAACAGAACAACTTTGATGAGCCAAATTTAAAAATAAAAAGGGTTTACCTCTCCAAAAATGACAAGAAATGGATTCTACTCTATTTACTCTTTTTTCTCCGCTCAATCTCCTCTCAAACTATACACCACTCTTCATTCTATTTAATTTAATCTAATCTAATTTGTTCTGGTTCAGCCATTAATAATTAAAGAGTTTGACCGGCCAGTGCTCACAGTTGTGTCTAGAAGTCAAACCTATTCCCTTGTTAGGGGAAAAAAAGGCAATCTAGAAGTACCTTGTAATGAGATCTCATGCTCACAAAGTCCACATCCTATGTTGCCTCTAGCTTTATACCCATGGGTGCTGAGATCTCTACGACATAAATTACTTGTGGAATCTATGCCTCTAGCTGTTAGGGGACTTACCAATTGAGTTCACGCCACCCCTAGGTGCCAAACTAGTTTCACTCACATAGTTGCTTATACTCCACGGGGCATGCCGACTATGTTCAAAAGATTCCGTCACATTTACGAAGGCTTGCATTTAAATTAACCGGGCAATAAAAATTTAGTGATTGCAAACGGAAATATCTAAGCATTCGATACTTAGAAGCAAGGAGTCCTTGACGATTTTTGCTTTCCACAATTCGCTCAACTCTTTCGCTTCAAGAGAAAATTATACGATTTCATTAAAAATAATTCTAAGTTATCATTTGGATGGCCATTAGTCTAGTTTTAATCTTAAAAAAAAAAAAAATTATGTAACCAAATTAACAATAACCAATTTCTATCCTTAATCCGAATTTATATAATTAATAACCATATGCTACACAACTCATCTTTAAAGCAAAACTAACAAGTTAATCATGCATGAATTCAAATTAAATTAATCCTAAATTAAACAATATAAATCTAAATCAAGTCACTTCCGTTTAGTACTTACTCTAACTAATTAAGCCTAACCACGAGTAATTTCAATTTTACTCAAACAATGCATCAACTAATAAATTAATCTTGCTAGTGAAAATTAAAAGGAGTAAGGCACGTCCTAAGACAAACAATTAGCAACCAATTTTTGATCGATAATTCCAACGATTTTGTTGGCTGATTCACGGCCAATTAAAGGCCAAACCCCAGCAGCAACATAAAGGCGAACGAACGCCTTCTGAATTAGAGTAGTAAAACGGCAGCAAGCTGGTTGACGAAGAGGAGCAAAGAAAGAGGAAGCAATTTGACGGTTGAACTGAACGAGAAAACGGCAACAGATCTTGACCGGGATGGGGATACTCTGAACAAACTTGCGGCAACAATTACTTGGAGCAAAGCAGCAGCTAAATGGAGCACGGCGGCAGTAGCAAATAGATGGCAAAGATTTGAAGAATTTTGGTTGCTAGTACTTGAGACTATCGGTGCGACAGATTGGCAATGAAAAATTATCCAATTTGGTTGCCACAAGGAGATTACAACAATTTGCAATAGCAACTAATCGAAGCAACAAAGCTTCTATGAAGAACATATGGTAGCGGCAATGCTTTGGCAGTCAAGGCAATCGGTGCAAGGCGAGTTGGTTCAACGACTGGAGAAGCAAATCGGTGCCCCTTGGACAACATGGCAAATCGAATTTGGCAGTAGCAAGTTGAGGGTATCGTGGTGGCTTATTTCGTAATTGAATCCAAGGCGAATTTGGTTGCGGCAGCCATGGACGGTCATGATTTGTAAGCTTGTAACAATTGGAATGGTCAGCCGACGAAAGAATAACTAGGCTTCAAGTACTTCTAATTGGAGTCTCGAGAACGAAGAAGACTAGTTTGACGTAATTTCCACTTCTAATTATCAATAAAATCAAATTAACTTTAATAATAAAAATAAACTCTAATTGTTCTTATAACATATCCCTGATACAACTTTAATGAAAATTCTAATCTTATTATTAAACTAAATAATAATGACAACACCAGCAACACAGAGTGACTTTACATTGTAATTTGAAACACAGGAAACAGATTAACTACAAGAGTAGTTACACGTTAATTCTTTTTCTCAGCAATAAAATATATTTTATTAGAAAACAGAAGGCACAAATCTTTCAGAAATAGTTCGTTTACACCCCTAAGAAGAAAGCGCCTACAATTAGAATAAAAACACATCAAGGACAGAACCAAAACACCGAAACTGTCGACATAAAACACCAGCCAACGCAGTGTAGAGGCAACATCAGCCAACACAATCCACATCTTCTCACCAAAATGAACTCTCCCAAACACACAGCTCTCTTAAAATCACCCCAACATAGGCATTTAAAATGAAACAAATTCGATAACAGAAAATGGCACCACACGTTCAAATAGAACCTTCCACCAAGGCTCTTTCACCAGCCCACTCTTCATGGATTAACTCCAAGGCCTTCAATGATAATTATATACCAATCTTTTACATCACAATACTTGCACCGGGATGTTTTTCTTTTTTCTTTTTTATCTACTCCCGGTTATTTTGGCTTGTTTTTTACTTTCTGTTCGCCGCACCAATTCATCCGCCAAAATTATTGTGATGGAATGATTTTACTGCCAACATAAAAATGGTTCATCTAAAGGTCTAAGTTTTTCTAAACAAAAAAAGGCACTCAAATCAGGGGAGAAAAATATACAAACTTCTAATACTGCAAAATCTATGTTCAATATCATTAAAATCACATCACCATAACATTGTTAATTTGATTTAAGCAGCCAGTCTGACGATCACCTTTAAGATCTCCAGATCCTCTTCCAATAGCTTCGCATCAGTTGGGTAGAAAACTCGTGATGGGCCTCCGTCTAACAAAACCCTGAGTAAGCCTTCCTAAAAAAGAAACCATTTTGATCAATAGAAATTCAAGGAGCAGTTAAGTTTTTTGGGAAGAAGCAGGTTTCGGGAAAGACCAGTGATGCTTGCAGAAGACTTGTCACTAAGCAGGTTTCGGGAAACAATTTCACTCGACTCAACTCGACTCAAATTTTATTTTACTCGACTCGATTAAAAAAAATTCAAATCAAGTTAGGATGACAAAATAAAACTCATCAACTCGAAATTTTTTCACTCGATTCGATCCAATACCCAACTTCTTAATAATATATCATTTTGCTAATAAAAAATACAATATTCAGTAAGGGATGTCAACTCTTGGCATCTGTCAATAGATGAGGTCAAACCCTACCACGTTTGAGGGAGTTTCCATCGCTTTAGGGAAAATAATATTAAAAATATATTGAAACTAGTTACACCAAAATTTAATATGATGTACTCACACACGACTTAGAATTATCTATAACTAACAAATCAATAAGCTTAGTCACATAACTAAATTCACAAAAAGGAAAGCAAACCGATATCATTAATTACCTTCCTTTTATTTTTTGATGGATTCAATTTTTTTAGTTACGTTGGATAAATTAAATACGAGTACTAATATTAAAAGTTCATATTTAAATAATTAAACATTCAAATTAAACATGTTCAGTTTAATTCTTGTAAATGTTAATATCTAAAACGCTCGTATTTAACAATCTACCTGATAGATTCACGATACGACTACGTAATCATACTACAGGAATTACCGATTATCAATCTATACCCATAATCTTCAAAACTCTCATCTTCTCTCTCTCTCTCCTTAATATTCAACATACTTCTCACTTCAAACTTAACCAATTTAATCTCCCACCACTTGGGCTTTACTAATCTATTATCAAAGGCTAAAAATTCAATAAAAACCAAGAGAAAGCTCCCACCTTTCTCCTTTTGAAAGCTACAACAATGGACAAGTAAAAGACCAAACTTGCCTTTAGCTTTGGACGGTGAAGAAAGATGAAAGATGAGGACGAAAACTATGTTTTTAAGTCTTTTCTCTCTCCCAATATCTTTATTCATTCCATTAAATCTTAATTATCCAATGATATAAAAAATAAACCAATGGTTATGATCACTTCCATTATGATTTAGTGGAAATCTATGGTTATCATACTCATCCACTAAGCTATATGTAATGATGGTAAATAAGCTAATAAGTCCATGGCTAAGGACCGGTTGATTTCTTGATTAAATCCTATTAGTTAGTCACCATGCAAATTGGTTTCCGTACAATATTCACCAATTAGACACTTAAGTCCTTTTTTTATACAACTATCTTACTCATCTCACCAATTCCTCGTTTTAAAGTTTTAAACAGTTAGTTTTAGAAAATTCAACCTTGAATCGAACTCTTAGACATCAACAACAATTGAATCATTATATTAATTTTACTAATCAATTACACTAAAATAATTTTAATTTTGAGTAAGTCTAAATCGACCGAAATTAAAAAATATTTTGAATATTTTTTACCGCTAGACCAAGTTGGATAGTATATGAGTCTAAGCAAGAAAGATATTCTGAATCAAGGTGCCGAAGCGACTTAGTCTGCCTAATGAATAGACGTCATCTTAACCATGTCAAGATGTAATAAAAAATTTATTCAAAACTGAACTGTTATTAACAATGTGATATATTGAAAATTTGGTTTTGATAGTAAAAACTTTGGCAATGGCCCAAATAAAATTGAAAACAAAAACAATGGCTTAATGTAAGGATACAAATGTGATCTTTTGTATGGATCTCGGACTTGCAAATTTTAATAAATGGAGATCGAGTGATCATTTTGATGCAATAAACTTGAAAAACATGGTTTGATGGTTATTGGGATATGAATTTCATTTTAATTTTTTCTTTTTATAGGGTTCATGTTAACTAAATTAATTAATAAATTGACAAAAAAATTATATTAATTAATTAATAATATAACTATGGTGAGTACAGATATAGGGATGATCCATCTTAAGAGTTTATCATGTCAATGCAATAAATTTGAAAAAGAAAAAGACAAAGGTTTGATGGTTATAGGGGTGTGAATGTCATTTTATCCTTTTTAATTTTCTATAGATAGGAGGGAAGATTAATTATTCGAATAGATTTATGTTATAGAAAAAGTTCTATTCATGTTATAGAAACAGTATATTATTTGTTTTCGGGGCATTGAAGTGAAAGAAAAGGAAAAGTAAGGACAAAAGTTTTATGGTTATAAAGATATAAATATAGTTAGAACTTTTGATGAAGTCATAACCTTGGTTAATTAATAAAATCTTATTGACTTGGCTCAAGCTAAATAATTATTTTATTTTATTTTATTTTATGCTATAAACCCGTCTATAAATATCTGTGTATGGAACCTTGCATCTTTGGGTAATCAAAATAGAAACGCTCTCATATTTGGGTGAGCAATAATTTAATTTACCCGGCCCATAATCTAATATCACAAAAGTTAGATTCTTCGCGAGCGAAGTTAGAGAAACTTCACTAATTCATTATGAACGGAAAGGTACTAATGTTACGAATCTACCAGACCTTTGTGCAAGTTAGGCTACCAACATGGTTATGTAGACTCGACTCGGCTTGAGTTGAACGTTAAACAAAATAATTTTGATTTCAAGTCGGTCTAGATCGGCCCAGATTAAAATTAAATAACAATTTTATAATATATTTACAATAAAACTAGCTCCCTAGATTAGGTCCGATAGTATTGGGATCTAATTAATGAAATCCATCAAATATGAGCAATGATTAATAGTTGTAATCTTAACCATGTCAAGATTTAGTGAAAATCTTACACAAAATTAAGAATGCTGCTAACCACGTTATATATTGAAATTTTAATCACGATATTTAAAAATGACATTGATTGTACAAACTAGGGTGGGAGGGGGGGAGGTGGGGGAGGAGATCCACCTTAATGAGGTGATCGTTTCGATGCAATGAACTTGAAAAAGAAAAAGACAAAGGTTTGATGGTTATGGGGATGTGAATGCCATTTTACCCTTTTCTTTTTCTATAGATAGGAGGGCAGCTCAAGTATATGAATAGATTTATGTTATAGAAAAAGTATATTATTTGTTTTCGGGAGAGAAAAGGAAAAGTAAGGACAAAAGTTTTATAGTTATAAGGATATAAATATAGTTAGAACTTTCGATGAAGTCATAACCTTGGTTAATTAATAAAATCTTATTGACTTGGCTCAAGCTAAATAATTATAAGCTCCTTGACTTGATTATTTTATGCTATAAACCTGTGTATAAATATGTGTGTATGGAACTCTGCATGAAGCACAACACAAGCAAATCAAAAATCAGGCACAGTATATAGCTGAAATTTGTATAAACCAACTAAAATGCCTTCTACCACTGAGTGCACTATTACAGATGATGCTAGCCAGAATCTAGTATTGGCTTTGTCGAACTACGAAACTGCCGCGGAAACGATCAAGAATACAGAAACAGCAACTTTTACGCTGACTATGCCAGCCATCTATCTGAACGGAGCTCTTGTGTATGAAGTCGGTCATAGCCTCAGGTGGATCATTTTTTGGACCACTGATAATCAGGTAAATATTAATCTCTCAGTTCCTAATTAATTCTTTCCCATGGTATAGCATCAGACTGACTTCACTTTTTTCACATGGTTATTATATTAAAGCTTAACTATTTCTTTTAAAAAATAAAATATATTATAGCATATATGATAATCCATTCATTTATCAATTGTAGGTCTCTACTAAGATGTTCAAAATTAATGACCGCATTGATTGGAACCAAGTTACAAACAATATGAAATACGGCCACAGGAGCCAAGATCGGATTATTCATGCCGGTACTGAATACAGCTCATGGGCAAGTATTGAATCAAATTCTAAAGGTCAAGTATTAACCGCCAATATCTACGCCAGTTCCGCGCCGAAATAATCTAGCTTTGCTTTGATTAATTGCTATCTGTCGTATCTAGGCAATCTATGTGTGGTGGTGAGGCTGTCCAAACAAAATAAAATAGTTTGCACTACTACTATTTTCTTTTACATTATGTAATACTATATTTAAATAAATTTGACAGCCAGCAATAAAAGATTGCCATGTGTGCTTTGTTAGTTTCCTTTTCCGTTGGTGATAAAATCATTATTTCTATGATTGATAAAAGAAAAAGTATATTAAAGAATATATGCATATTCTCTTAATTTATTTTATGTATGTCATAGCTCTAAACCAGAACAACTTTGATGAGCCAAATTTAAAAATAAAAAGAGTTTACCTCTCCAAACATGACAAGAAATGGATTCTACTCTATTTACTCTTTTTTCTCCGCCCAATCTCCTCTCCAACTATACACCACTCTTCATTCTATTTAATTTAATCTAATCTAATTTGTTCTGGTCAAGCCATTAATAATTAAACAGTTTGACCGGCCAGTGCTCACAACTATTCCCTTGTTAGGGGGGAAAAAAAAAAAGGCAATCTAGAAGTGCCTTGTAATGAGATCTCATGCTCACAAAGTCCACATCCGATGTTGCCTCTAGCTTGATACCCATGGGTGCTGAGGATCTTTGCTACATAAATTACTTGTGGAATCTATGCCTCTAGCTGTTAGGGGACTTACCAATTGAGTTAACGCCACCCCTAGGTGCCAAACTAGTTTCACACACATAGTTGCTTGTACTCCATGGGGCATGCCGACTATGTTCAAAAGACTCCGACACATTAGTTTTATAATGGTAAAAACAATTTATAGGCACAATCAGAACCAACTTAAATCAATTTCATGAATAAGTATTACGAAGGCATGCATTTAAATTAACCGGGCAATAAAAATTTAGTGATTGCAAACGGAAATATCTAAGCATTCGATACTTAGAAGCAAGGAGTCCTCGACGATTTTCGCTTTCCACAATTCGCTCAACTCTTTCGCTTTAAGAGAAAATTATACGATTTCATTAAAAATAATTCTAAGTTATCATTTGGATGGCCATTAGTCTAGTTTTAATCTTAAAAAAAATTAATGTAACCTAATTAACAATAACCAATTTCTATCCTTAATCCGAATTTATCTAATTAATAACCATATGCTACAAATAATCGTCAACCTAACTACTCAATCTTTAAATCAAAACTAACAAGTTAATCATGCATGAATTCAAATTAAATTAATCCTAAATTAAACAATATAAATCTAAATCAAGTCACTTCCGTTTAGTACTTACTCTAACTAATTAAGCCTAACCACGAGTAATTTCAATTTTACTCAAACAATGCATCAACTAATAAATTAATCTTGCTAGTGAAAATTAAAAGGAGTAAGGCACGTCCTAAGACAAGCAATGAGCAACCAATTTTTGATCGATAATTCCAACAATTTTGTTAGCTGATTCACGGCCAATTAAAGGCCAAACCCCAGCAGCAACATAAAGGCGAACGAACGCCTTCTGAATTAGAGTAGTAAAACGGCAGCAAGCTGGTTGACGAAGAGGAGCAAAGTAAGAGGCAGCAATTTGACGGTAGAACTCAACGAGAAAATGGCAACAGATCTTGAACGGGATGGGGATACTCTTAACAAACTTGCGGCAACAATTACTTGGAGCAAAGCAGCAGCTAAATGGAGCACGGCGGCAGTAGCAAATAGATGGCAAAGATTTGAAGAATTTTGGTTGCTAGTACTTGAGACTACCGGTGCGACAGATTGGCAATGAAAAATTATCCAATTTGGTTGCCACAAGGAGATTACAACAATTTGCAATAGCAACTAATCGAAGCAACAAAGCTTCTGTGAAGAACATATGGTAGCGGCAATGCTTTGGCAGTCAAGGCAATCGGTGCAAGGCGAGTTGGTTCAACGACTGGAGAAGCAAATTGGTGCCCATGGACAACATGGCAAATCGAATTTGGCAGAAGCAAGTTGAGGGTATCGTGGTGGCTTATTTCGTAATTGAATCCAAGGCGAATTTCGTTGCGGCAGCCATGGACGGTCATGATTTGTAAGCTTGTAACAATTGGAATGGTCAGCCGAAGAAAGAATAACTAGGCTTCAAGTACTTCTAATTGGAGTCTCGAGAACGAAGTAGACTAGTTTGACGTAATTTCCACTTCTAATTATCAATAAAATCAAATTAACTTTAATAATAAAAATAAACTCTAATTGTTCTTATAACATATCCCTGATACAACTTTAATGAAAATTCTAATCTTATTATTAAACTAAATAATAATGACAACACCAGCAACACAGAGTGACTTTACATTGTAATTTGAAACAAAGGAAACAGATTAACTACAAGAGTAGTTACACGTTAATTCTTTTTCTCAGCAATAAAATATATTTTATTAGAAAACAGAAGGCACAAATCTTTCAGAAATAGTTCGTTTACACCCCTAAGAAGAAAGCGCCTACAATTAGAATAAAAACACATCAAGGACAGAACCAAAACACCGAAACTGTTATTTTGGCTTGTTTTTTACTTTCTGTTCGACGCACCAATTCATCCGCCTCACCGTGGAACTTCCATTTCAGGTGATTATTCTCTTTCTTTTCTTTTTGATTCCATGCGTGCATTCTCCTTCTGTTTAGAGTTATCCTTCCCTAACACAACTGGAACTTTCATGGAGTTATTCACCATAACAAATTCTTCTATTAATTTAAAATTCTTGGATTTAACCATTGACAGAGCGCCATTCATCAAATCTCCAAATGTATCTCCAAGCTGTACACAACTGTTAGCCCCACGCGTCCCATTTGGGACACCAACCACTTTTCATACCTATTCTCATGAGCATTCCCATCATGCAATAAACCATCTCCCATGTCACAGTTTCCTCTTTTCTTATCTCTTACACAGTTGGTCGTTATTATGCATGCTACTGTTTTCGACTTTACATTTGGAGTCGGTATAAGTTTTTTTCCATAGCACCACCATTCTAATTCAGCCCATCCACTTCCTGCAACTGTTTGCTAAAATATCTAGTAATTCAGAAATTGAACTGACGAATTGAATTGATTAATATTTTAATATGTACAATTACAATTTATTTATATAAGTGTTGTAGGAGTTAACTGCTGCTAACAATTCATCAACTGCATAACAACTTGAGTATAATAGACTAACAGACTAACAAATGGCTAAGGCCTTCCTTATACTCCTAACATTCTCCCAACTTCTCCATAGGTAAAATTTGAAGACAATTGCGAAAACGCACAAAGGACGAAACAGATAAGGGTTTGGTGAGGATGTCAGCCACGTCATCATAAGCCGGAACTTCACCAACAACAAGTGATCCATTTGCAACTTTTTCGCGAACAAAGAAGAGATTGAGCTAAACATGTTTGAATTTAGAGTGAAGAACAGGATTAGTTGCAACAGCGACGGCACTCAAATTGTCAGACCAAATAGTGGGTAGATCAGCAGAACAAAAATGAAGTTCTTGTGCCAACGAGATTAATCAAGTAACATCACTGGTAGCAGCAGCCAAACTCCAGTGCTCAGCCTCATTCGTAGATCGAGACATTACTTGTTACTTTTTGGATGACCACGTGACTTGTTTATGTCTAAAATACACACAATACCCTGTCGTTGATCGACGATCGTCAAAATCTAATCCACAGTTGGCATCGGCATATCCTATTAAGGACAGTCTATCATAGGGATGAAAACAAGCCCAAAATCAATAGTGCCATGTAAATAATGTAAAATTCATTTTAACACAACCAGATGCACAGTAGTTGGAGCATGCATGAATTCACAAACTTGATTCATGGTATAGGCAATATCAGGTCGAGTTAAGACTATATATTGTAAAGCACCGGCAAGACTCTTATATTCAGTGGGATCACTTAGACGATCTCCTTCATCCTCTGATAACACCGAAGAACTGATCATAGGTGTGTGAACACTTTTTGCATTAACTAAGCCACTTCTGTCAAGGATTTCTCGAATGTACTTGCGCTGACATAAATGGAGACATCCAGCGGAGGACCATGTAACTTCAATTCTGAGAAAGTAATGGAGATCATCTATGTCTTTAAGCGAAAATTCACTATGTAATTATTGAACAAAACCATCAATGCTATCTGACAGACTTCCAGTAACAATAATATCATCCACATAAACCAAGACATACAAAGTGGAGGCAGATGCAACACAAACAAATAAAGAGGCATCAGATTTAGATAAGAAAAACCCAGCAGAGAGAAGGAAGCATTTCAACTTAGCGAACCAGGCACGAAGAGCTTGACGTAGATTATATAACGCTTTAGTCAGACAAAACACCAAGTGCTCATCATGGGGACCATATTGAACATATCATTGTGGTGTCAATGAGGGCACATTGATTAGGCACTTAGGTTGATTGTTTTGGCATGTTTTAGGCTTGTTTAAATGTGTTTTTAAAGTATGAAAATGGTTTTTTTTTTTTTTTTTATTTGGCTTGGTACTAAGTTTTGTTTGAAAGTATGCCTTGTTTTTGAAGCTTTTTAAGATGCACATAGCTTGGGCTTATCTACACGGCCGTGTGTGACACACAGCTGAGCAATATGTATGTTTATCATATGTCCTGCTTCAAAGAACCTGCTACTGTATGTAACTTTTATTGGAATGGTGGAAATGCTGAAAGGAGGGAGGGGGCCTTAGGAAAACCAGGCTTATGAATCAAGCCTGACGTATTTTAATGGAACAAGTTAAATTGTTCAAAACACTACGGTACAGCAAATATAGTTTTGATAGGTTTGAATCCAAAAAGTCAAGCCTCTTGAGTTTGGAGGAGTATACTACATGGAAGGGACTTGTGTGGATATGGCACCAATTGGCAGTTCTGATGTCAGATGGGCACCTATGAGAACGGGTCAAGACAGTTGCGAGCAAGATTAGTAATGCTACAGGTTTGAGTGTAATAATAAAAGGTGGAATATAAGTAGGCTGTCAAACATTGTTAACATTCAGAAATAGCTTTGGGTATGAATGGAGTTGATACTTCCAGGAAAACCAGGAAGAAACACTCACCTTTTTTATTACTCGTCAATCGCTACGACATTGGAAACTTCATTCTTTGAATGATAGTTAGATGAGCTATAAACCCAATTATGGCACAAGGGCCTGAGATAGATGCATGTGATGTATAAGGCTGCTTAGGTGGGCGAGTGTGGGAAGGAGATTTTAGGCAAATCAACTTGGACAAACAGCTGGAGCAGAATGTGTTTGAACCAGCATACCATAATTGTGTAGCTTTCATTTCATATCTAGGGAAACAGGTAATATGCGACGGCATAACATGGTATAATTCAACAGGTTGCTAACTGCACAATTGCAATACCTTGCAACACACTTCACAATTACAGAGCTCCTCTTATATGCGAAGCTAGTGAAGAAAAGTTTTGACACAGACACGATCCTTCAACCATTGATCCAAGGTATTAGGAAGGAGGCTGAACAATGGAACACTAAATTTATGAATATTGCAAATATACCATCACTTCCATCACCTATAAGCGAGGAGTTTTACAAAAGCTATAAAACCAAGTTAACATCATAAGTTAGCCCTATAGTCGCAAAAACTACATGTTCCTAATACGTACATAGGTTGACTAAAGTTATATATTCAGGAAACTGGTCCTAAGTAGTCACCTTCCAAACTCACCAACGCCTGAAATTCCCTCTCGGCCTCCATCCATTTGGTCCCAATCACGATAAATCTAACGATCACATCTTTATCAATCTTTGAGTGTTTGTCGTTCATGAATATACCATTCTCCCCAGGCACATAGTGGTAGTCGGGCATTTTTATGTGAGACAAATATATGTTTTGGACTGGTCCACACCTTAAAAACACTCCATGTTTTAGTATCTTATGTACAACCCCTTGCAGAATCTCTCCTCTGTACATTTTGAATGTAATTCCGCTGAAGACAACAGGGAAAAGCACATCCCCTGTGTTCTGTCTAACTCTGCCCTCTCCAATGCTCTCTAGGGTTGTTACAGCCATGAAATATCCGAGATCCTTGGTGGCCTTCTTGCAAGCAAATTCATCCATAAGGCGGATCACTATTGCCTTTTTGAGCATCAAGCCTTTGGCATCCAAGCTGTCAGCAGGAATTATGACATTCCAGGGCATCTGCACCTTGAGAAACATTCTGCAGAAAACAACATTAAAAACAAAAACAAAAATGAAACTCACGATGAAATTAATGTCCTTAAGGGCAAAAAAAATGGTATACCAATCTTGAAGAATTCAAAAACCGAAAAAGGTTCACCTACAACTTAGTTTTCAACCACTTAAAACATTACCCAATTGTAATGAATAAACCCAACAATGCCCGTTTCACATGATCACTAATTCTCAATTCCATAAACACTGATAACACCAAACCAATAATCAAACATGAAGCAACAGAAAACAGATAGTATTAATGGAAAACCATGCCATTTCCTTCACAAAAAATTGAAATTTTCTAAACAAAACAATGTGAGCAGATTCAGTAGGCTCAATGAACCACAACTCATAACTAAATTTTTATAGTCATTGACAAATCGAAACATTACCATTGAATTTCTTCACAAACAAGGGAAACTCTTTTAAAAGCAAAGTAGTTCCAAACGAATGTGTATGATTAACAAACTCCCAGGTGTGTTATACCTATGTTGCTCTGACTCATCTCTTTTTTTGTGTGTGTGAATTATCCATGTTTGCCATACATCCGAACAAGGGTATGGGACCATAACCTCAAATGATCCTCCAAATGTCAGGGAAAAAATAAGAAAAAAAATGTGAATATATCATGCATATATGGGTGGGGGGTTCTGAACCTCCAATGGTCCTCCAAATGCATGAAATATTTGAACATACCGCGTTGGACACGTACCATATCCGGCTATCACACTCGAGTCCAAGTAACATTGATCTAAACTATCATAATTACATTACATGCCCGATTAAACAACAACAATAGTGATAATCCATAAACACAAACGAAGGCAATTCTCAGATCCGCATCCACACATACTACCAGGCAGAATTCTTGATTAAATCCTAAATATAGACTCTCACCCAACTAATCAATCTTCTCTAAAGAAAAACATCAACATAATTCAATACAGAAACCAAAACATAAAATCCATGTTAACATCCTCTTAATATTAAAACCCACAATTTTATCATTAAAAAAATTCACGAAATGCAAATAAAGAGGACTCAACTAATCGAAATCACAAGCCATTCGGAAAATAATCAAAGAACAAGAAGAGAACCACCTTGAAAAACTTTTCATCTGTTCAATCGAACATGCAATAGAATCAGTCAAAGAAAAGCCCAATGGAAATCATATATCTTCAACTAAAAATGAAACACTTTAAAAAGAACCATAATTAGGAGAACAAAAGATTCAGATCAAGACAAGGTAAGTGGATGAGGTTATAACAAATATTGCAGATTAGAGGTGACGCAAAACTAACCTGTAAAATAAACAACGAAAGAATGCGAGCTGCTAAGGAGTGAAACTGGAAATGACCTGTCAGGCTGCTGTGGAGTTAAGAGTAGAAAGAAAAGAAAAAAAATGTCTTTCCTGCCCTAACAGTCTAAATTGTTCGCCTAAAATTGGGTTTAATTTGTAAAAACGATAATGGACCACGGACATGGGCCTTTTCTTAAAAGAATGTCACGAATTCCGGTCTTTCTGTTTTATGTCGATTTAAAGCTTTCGGCTTTTTCCTTAGAATTATAATCCAATCAGTTTATTCTTGGTTCAACCCTAACATACGTAGACGTATAGTTACCCATCAAAAAGCAATGAGGGTGTACTCAAGAGGTGACGTAAACGTCTTATTCTTGATGGAATTTGAACTCCTACCTCCATTTGAGCTTATTGGAAATGTCAACCTCATTCCTCAGCAAATCCATCTATGATTTGACGAAAAGAGATTGCCTATAATTCTTTTTCTACATTGCCAAGCAGTGACTTAAATAATAAAAATCAAATTTCAATAAAAATAATGAGATGATTATTTCTTAATTTTCCTTTTTAACGTGGAGCTAATATTTTTAAGTTAAAAGCTATTAGCTAGAAAGGAGGGTAAGTCTAAATTGGAATCGCGAATTTATTTATAGAAACGATGGAAAGTGTCACATGCATTACATAAAGCATCACTTTGGTTGTAAATATGAATTTGATAATATTTCAAAGAATTTAACGATTTAGATATTACATAACAAATAAAATACTGTGAATAATTTATAGTTACCTTTTTCATCATGCCTATCGTATTCAAAAGAGTATAATCAAGAGATTTGTGCGAAGTCTACTAAAGCTTAATACTTTATTCAAATAATGTACAAGCCTACTAAATATTTTTAATTATAACATACTTTTATTTTTAATTAGTATTAAAATTTCTCAATTACACCTCAACTTTAAATATAAATAGTTTAAATATGAAAATTAAGTTAATTTTTATTAGGTAAAAAGTAAGACCCAAGTTGAATTTTTAACTGAAATAAAACTTAAAGCTCTAGAAACAAAACTTGAATTTAAATTTAAATTCAAGTTTTGCTCGATTTTTTTTAGTGATTACATTTATCAACTTCTAATCAAATAAAAAATTCTGATAAACATCATAACTACCATAATAGTATTCATTATATACCTTACCTAAAAGATTACATTCATAACCACAATTTAAATTATTTATTAGCATTCTACTTTACTCGGATGCTCAACTTAAAAGTTAATATAATTTTGATCCTTAAATTTAATAACTAGATCCATTTTAGTGTATATATATATATATTGACTTTAGTACTTAAATTTGACAATTGCGTTCACTTAATCCCTAAAATATTTAAAATATATATAAAAATTTAATAATGTGACACTTTAAAATTATGTCACATCATTACTTAAAAAGATTAAATCTAATGACATAACACAATTTCAAAGTGCTACGTTATTAAACTTTCACACTCTTTCAAATTTCAAATACCAAAGTATCAAAATAAACTTAAAAAAAAAAAGTAAATGTCAAAGTGGGCCAAAATTCTACTGAGGAAGCCACATGCTACTTACCAGAGCTCTTTTAACTCGTTCCAAATCCATAAATGTCGAATACAAATGAGTCGGTACAGGTATGCAACTTTTTTTCCTTTTTTTTTTTTTTTTAAAAAAATCTATATATTTGAAAGCTTAAAATCTCAAACTCAAGTTTGAATGTATGGAGAGAATCTTAGGAAAAAAGAGAGCCAGGTAACATAGCTCCAAAGGCTCAAAACAACTGTACTTGGCCATGGTATGGTTTCCATCTCATATACACAACTCAAATGTGATTATGTATAACATACAAAGAGAACAGAGTGATTTAAAGATGCCATAAAGAAGGATGAAAGAAAATCCAGTTGTTTTCTCTTACAATGGAGTGATGAACTTATATTCACATAAACCGGCTGATGCACATTTGCCATTTTCTCCTACATCAAGCCGGATTTCAAGTCAATGCTTTCTCCTACTTCAAGCCGATTCTGAGTCGAACTACAGCCTATGCAGAAGACTTGGGTATCTTATACTGCTTCTTGACAAACTGGGATGCCTCTGAATCAGCCCTGTGGCATAATATTCTCAGTAGAGTCTGGTTATCAGCACCTAGTTTGCCACTTGAAGATCTCAAGTCCTCAACCAATTCTCGAGTCTGCAAATGATTAAGTCCAAAATCATATCTCAGATAAATTTGAAAAATACTCGTTTGCAGAAAATCTAAGATAGCCCTTTGCAGGAAAAAGAAATGGATTAAAAATAAATAAACACTGAAACAGGAGATAAATGTAGTCACTATGGTCAGAATATTTTTATTTGTTATTAAACTACCAGGTAAGAATTTCTCATTAAGTCTTTCACCATAGCACTGGTAGCCCATGTTTCTAACTTTCTTCATTTTTCTTTAAAGATCCTTGTCCGACATCTGTGCTCAACGGATATTGGACATGAATATGGGAAATATAACCCTCCAAAGACCATCCAAACACACGGAATGACTTCAAAAAAGTAAAACATACTCATATGGGATACAAGCTCGTATCAGGCACTCACCCGATATTAAGATAGCTTGTAGCAAATGTACCTCCCACCATTTTGAAAAGGGAGATTTGAGACAATAATAATCAAAGGCAGCATATCTTACCTCCAATCCGTGCAACTTTACAACAAGCCGAACACGAGCAACTTGATTTTCAACGACTCCTCGAGGAAGTCCGTCACCTCCAGAAATAAAGAATTCCTAAGTAGACATTAATGTGAATAGATCAGTGTCAAATTGTGTCAAATTGCACACAATAGAAAATGAAATTGAAGCAGTAAGTCCAATCAGTTTATAGCAAGTCCAATCAGTTTATAGCACCTTTCGCCAAAATTATTGTGATGGAATGATTTTGTTGCCAACATAAAAATGGTTCATCTAAAGGTCTAAGTTTTTCTAAACAAAAAAAGGCACTCAAATCAGAGGAGAAAAATATACAAACTTCTAATACTGCAAAATCTATGTTCAATATCATTAAAATCACATCACCATAACATTGTTAATTTGATTTAAGCAGCCAGTCTGATGATCACCTTTAAGATCTCCAGATCCTCTTCCAATAGCTTCGCATCAGTTGGGTAGAAAACTCGTGATGGGCCTCCGTCTAACAAAACCCTGAGTAAGCCTTCCTAAAAAAGAAACCATTTCGATAAATAGAAATTCAAGAAGCAGTTATGTTTTTTGGGAAGAAGCAGGTTTCGGGAAAGACCAGTGATGCTTGAAGAAGACTTGTCACTACCCGATCCCTAAGTGGTTCCACAATAATATCACATAGTTGGTTTAGTTCCTGCAGAAGTTTCAGCGACATTTCAGCATCAATTATCATACATATTTAATAAACCTATATTATCACATCAATAAATCTATATAACAATTTCATAAAGAGCAAAACAAGTTGTTTCACTCACTCAAGCAAATTTTTTTATTTTGAGGGAAAAAAGGACTTACCACATCAAGTGGTTCAACAACTGCTTCCAACCTAGATTGAGAAACACTAGGTTTATACAAGTTCTCAATAAATGGCTCCCTTAGATCCCAGAAAATAATTTTAGTTCCTGCAACAGGCAGAAAGCACTTAATCAGTGATCAATTCTGTGCCTTAAAAAAAAAAAAAAAGAAAAAAGAGGTATTACCAGTAAACTCCCGAATGCGGTCAATAGCAGCATTTATATCTTTCCTGCTTCCATCAAAGGTGCCTTTTTGGGTTGAACTTTTAGATTTATCATCCATGGATTTCCCTACACAAAAAGTGGGTAATTTCAGTCTGACAAGCAAAAGGTCAAACTGCTTCATTACTGAACAGTTAGACCAATTGAACATGTACAGATGGCAAATTTATATATAGCATGCAGATCTGTGAGAATTACAGTGGAAAAACTCCACCATGTGAGATATGGACGCTGGTCTATCCCCAAACAATAGCCAAAATCAAGAATTTCAACCATTTGAAAAACATTCCAATTTAGGCAGTAAGAAAATGCTTGTCAACTAGTTGGGGAAGCAATAAATTCTCCAGACCAAGTTTAGCCAACTATTTTTCTTTTCCATTTCCATTAGCTTTGAAAGTCAAGGAGGCTAACCATTTGAACAAAATATATTAGTTGCACAAGGTAAAGATGCAAGAGCAACATGCATAGTCTAATTACTGAAATGGATAAAAATAGATCATGTCAGTATGGACTTCAGATACATACTGATATAGATTTTTTCAATGGGCATTTTCCTTGTCCAGTGTTCCCAGATGCTATCTTCCAACTTGTTCAGTTGATTAATAGCATACTGCCAACAGCAAAAATTCAAGTCAGAATATATTCTGATAACAACACCAGCAAATAAGTCCCAAAATGAGACAGTACATGAAGGGAAACAGAGGGACCACCAGATTATGATTTTAGCACAACTTAAGGGATGACTTGGAAGGACATGATTATTGGTCAGGAAGAACATCTGATTTTGTTGGAGAAAAGCATCTTTCTAAAGCAAGACTTGAAAGATTGTGTTTTAAGCTCTCCTTATTCTCTTTTTTCTGTCATGTTATCCATACTCTTGTTTTTTTGCTGAACAGAATTTTGTAATAATATTATAACACTATAATGTACATACAGTGACATAGCCAGGAAAAAAATTAAAATTTAAAATCAGTGGCATATATAGACATATATCAATCCACATTATCATTTTTATAAATTGTATTATTAAAGAAGCTCCAAAAGTTTTAAATATTCAAAAAATTGAGTATATTATTTCAAGACTTAAAATAAAGAAAAAAAAAAAAAAAAGAGTCTGGCTACAAGATAGTATTTCCTGCAATCATGCCTAAAAAATAATCATCCATGAAATTTTCAAGTTAATTGTGTATCATCTGAAAGCTATTTTTTCTATTTACGAATCACTTACGAAAGCAAAAAGCAGAAAGCATAAGATGTATATGGATTTTGAACATAAAAGGCAAATATTTTTGACAAGTTAGAAATAAAAAATAATAACATACATAATAGAATGCCTGATTTTCTTTATTGCTGCAATTCACATTTTAATCAAAGTCACATGCATTTTCCTTTCTTTCTTTTCGTTTCCCTTCCGACAAAGTATGACCATATTCACAATAAAAAGTACAAAGACATTTGAAGGTTTTCTTGAAAACTACATATTTACTCATTGTTATAATATCAATAGGAAGGTGAAAAATATACTTATTTGAACCCCTTTTTTTAGCTTTTTCTTAAGTCTAATGAGGATGATATGGGAAAATAATAAAAACTCTTCCCTAACTTCTATATATAAAATTAACTTTTCTAGAGTTGACCGCACTCTACACATTGTAGCTACGCTGTTAATATCACTTAAATTTCTACTCAAACAAGTTCATATGTTTCCCACTTATGGTATCTAGTTCAACTGCTTTTCTATAGAAGGCTAGGAAGGGTGACTGCAAATCAACAGATTAATGCGCTGCTTAAGACTTGTTGGAGATATTATAAGATTATTACTTATCAATATACCACAACTTAGCTTTTCTGGTTTGATAAAAAATTAAATTGGCAGAGTACATAAAGTAGGCCTTACAAACACAAGGAAAATTTAAATGATTCTTCCACCAGTTATAATGAATCATAGGAAGATTATTTCGAGCATGGAACAAGCAGTAGCAACTACTGAAACAGGAATATTAATTAATCAATATTGATAAAAATAAAAAACCACTTCAACCAATCCTATGCACGCCCCTCCCTCCCTCCCCTACCCCCCAAAATAGAAAAAGTAGGAGAAATAAATAAAATCATCCACACACATGTTAAGCACAAAATGAAGCTTGAACTCACATATAAAGTGTTTAACTGAACACATAAGGTTGGCGTTGTCAGGACATTAATATTGATGGACCTTCTCTGATCTGGCAGCCGAGAGTCGAATAGCTCCTTCTTCACAAAAGCCTTTATTCCAGCTTCTCTTCTATATCGGGTGAGAACAGGTAAAGGTGGAATTAGATCATCTTTGCTAGCTGCATTTGTGAAACTGACACATCAAGGTCTGCATTGGAGGGAATGCAAAGAAAAAACAGCAGAGAAAAGGATAGAAACAGATTGAAACCTCAAAAAGAACTCAAAATATAAACAGCAGCAAAAGAGATGCAAAAGAACAATGCCATACAGATTTCATTGTTGTTGAGGGCACAAGGTGAAAGAAAGAGCTTGCCAAAATGAAGCAAGGTGCAAAATGCATTTCTATTCTGTGTTTATGGATGTCTGTTTGTCACACATATATAATAAGCTTAGGATATATAATGATGATAATAAAATCTGAGTGGTCTAATTTATCTACAAAACATGAAAAAAAATTGTTAGCCAATATTCTTTTTTTATGCCTTTCACCTTATAGAAAATTTGAGCTGCCGTGATGTAATTAATATAATCAAGCAATAATAACCCAGAAATAAACGGAGAAACGAGCACACATAAAACAGAGATTTTTGATTAAGCAATTTTCCCAGAGTAGAGAATGGAAGAAAAAGAAAAGAGAGGAATATAGCTTTCTAGCCTACCCTTTTTTATGTTTAATTGCTTTCTTAAATAGAAGGGACAGAAAATAGATAGAACAGAATCTAGGGAATGTAGTTTTCTTTCTTTGACAGTATCAGACCCAAAGAAAGCTTGTACTTCATCAGGGAGGAAAAATAAAGGACACAGCACTATAATGTAGGAAGCTGAGGATGTCCACTGAAATCAATCAAGTTGAAGATTACAGCACTGAAGTGTAGTCAGATAGTCAACCAGCAACATATAATGTTGCCAAGATACAAGGATTAACTGATTTAAGAGTATTTCGTTTGATAATAATTTCTGGATTTATCCAAGACTACCATCCATGTTAAGAAGGGATGGTCCAAAAGCACTAAAAAGTACCGACAATGCTCATTCCATAGTAAACTTGCAGAATCCAGATGGCCAAAGATATTATCAGCAGTGAATATATCATAAGTCTTCCATCAACCTCTTTAGGTCCAACTTTTCACTCAAACTGAGATACAATGCTGATTCACAAGTTTTATGCAACAGTTGTCAAATTGAAGCATGATATCTAGAGTCCAATTTTTAGCTTCAGGTCATAATCATCTAGCTGCTGAAACTTACCTAGTATATCATGTCATTCAAGCCCCTTTCAAGGGGACATTAGAGGTTCGTCCTAAATTGTTCCATGTTTTTAACCAGACTAATAAGGCTAACAGATCCAAGGAAACGTTCAAGGTCACTGATGTAACTCCAGTGGTTATTTTTTCAGTTCTATTTTACCACAAAATAGAGGGAAAATTATATTGACTACCACCAATGCAATAGTTTCTTTCATATTAATGACAAAGAAGTCCATCAACTTAGAATATTATATACTGACCTAAATTATCCACAATATGATTTGCATATACTTGAAATGCATTATCAATGCCACGAAATAAAGCATTCAGTTCTGTAAGCCTCACTGGAACTTTAATGCCAAAAAACTGATCCACTGTCTGCACCCAAAAACAGAAAGAAAGTAGAATATACTATTAATATCTCCAGAATGAAATAAACATCTATGTGGAGAAAAAAGACATAAAAGATACAAATCATTTTTCAAAATTATGAGAATCCAGATTCCAAGAGCCTGTGAAAAATGTTCCCTAACTGATAGCAGTCAAATATTTGTTAGAGATATTAACCAATGTCTTCCATTTCAATAATATCAAACTCCAAATAAATAAATAAATAAATAAATAAATAAAACTAGTGAATCATCAAAATCCATACTATTACCATTTACCATATTAACAACCAGTAATGAGCTAAGACTGAACACAAACTACACATTGATTTAAGTCTGGAACAAAACCACTCATCTTTGGCAGTAAAATATTCAATGGATCAATAAACAGATAAAGCAGAGATCATAGCTGGAGCTAATACTTTGGGGAGATAAAAGCAAACATGACAGTGTAATGACAATAAATTTAGATAATTTTCCAATTTCCTTTTGCTTACTACCATTGTAGTTCCTAAGTAACAGACAGAGTTCGCTGAGAGCATATAATCAAATTATTCAAATCTATTATATCTTGAGACGGTCCAAGTAGGCTGGTACTAAGCAAACCTTATAGATTCCAACAGGATTAAAAGCCATCTTATAAGGCAAAATCATAACAGCTACACCTGTTGTCCAAGGACTGTGATACAGCCTCTAAATGTATAATGAATTCCAAATTTGACACCACATAATAAAACCACCTATAGCAAATGTCTATAAGTTTCAGAATTTTATTCATAGATTCTTTTTTCTTTTTCTAATTAGCAAATAGTAGAAGAAGAAATGCATAAGGAATGAATGACTGCAAGTAGACAGACAATATAAGGAGGATACACAAGAACTATCCAGAATCTGGTGATTAAAATGTATAGTTACAAACAAACTAAAGGATGATTGCAAGTGTAAAAGTTTGGGACATGTGTAGACTTGTTCCAAGTTATTAGTTCTAATAATTTTTTTCTAGACAGAGTGAAAAGGTTTTCCATTGTTTTCCAACAGAAAAATAGGTTTTGAATGGTTAAAACTGAAAACATGTTAAAGAGAGAGAAAATAATGGAATATGATGAAAACAACAAAAGCTGTTCTCACTTCTCAGAAGCAAAAGGGTTATGGAGAATAGTTTCCTTGAGATTATTTTAACAAATAGTGAACCACACAATGTTCAGAGCACTGAAAAATAGCAAACTAGAGGAATCCTAATAAATATCATTCATCAAATAATCAACTGCTTCATTTAAACAGATTGGGAATCTATTGAAAAAGACACTTGAATGTTCATACCTCCTCAACGATCCTATAAACTTCCACAATCGAACTCCCATGCCGCTGTTGAGGTGATATGGGGTCCCATCGCTGAAAAGAGAAAATAAGCTTTATCAACACTGAAAGAATCAACCAAGATACAAAAAAATCTGGAGAATATACATTTAGCTAATTATAACAAAAACTTCCTATGAATTATGGAAACAATAAGCTTCTGACAAAATCAGGTCAAAGCAACTCAACTTGAAGACAACTACCATTCTGCAAAACATCACAACTAAATCTACATTGCAACCATTTCAGTTTGTTACCACACTCACATATTAATATACATTTAGCTAATTATAACAAAAACTTCCTATGAATTATGGAAACAATAAGCTTCTGACAAAATCAGGTCAAAGCAACTCAACTTGAAGACAACTACCATTCCGCAAAACATCACAACTAAATCTACATTGCAACCATTTCAGTTTGTTACCACACTCACATATTTCGTCAATTCTTAAGTACTTTTTCAACTTTATTAGATCTACCCTGGATTGGGTTCATGAAACATTATGTACCACAAGGGTCCATGTTCATTAACAACATACAATGCCTGAATACACTAGCTTTATGCTTTTACCTCAATCAATTGGTAACCCCATCCCACCATTAGAACAGTAAATAGAAAAAGCTGTTAAATATATATATATGTTGCAACAACAGAAGCAAGAAGGACAATAAAGAAGAATATTCATTTCTAAATCAAAGAGGTGAGAGAGAGACAGGTGGCAAAACAACAAAAGAAAGGGAAAGACATGGCTTTTGAAGAGAATAAAGAAAATTTGGTTTACCTCTTGTTGAAAGGTTCGCTCCACCCAACCTACAATTCGTCCTAACTGTGAATTAATCCATCGCATCACCACTGTTCCAGAAACAGATTCAATCTGGAAAAGGAAAAAGAATATGGATCTTAGGGGGGGACAGGAAGAGAAAATAAATATGTACGCACTATTCTGACCAGAATCTTTTTCCTGTCAATATTAACAGACAATTCTTTCAAGATGATCTGGTGGTAATGAAAGAAGAAACCACTTCAATCATATAGTCCCAACGGAGAAGCGACATCATTTTGTACTCAAAACAGCAACAATGATGACCGCCCAAGCATGAACAAACACCCATATTTAGCCTTGAAGTAGCCAAATGAAAACCTATAAACAAAGTTGAAACTATTCTTTCCATAATTTCTAACTAATTAGTTATTCAACCACATTAAAGAATAAGAATCAATTGCAGCTTTTATAAATACCTGAAGAGACATGAATGAAACACTTTCAAGTTCAACAAAACTCATCTCAAAGGACCAAAGCAGCAGTCACTACCATAATAAGTCTTTATTATGTTAGGAATATTTCAGTCAATCAATCAAAAAATACATATCAGGCTCTAATTAATTGCTGCTTCTGTTATTTTTCTTCATGAGAAGAAAAAAAGGGTAATACAAAAGCAAACAAGTTTTTAAACAATTAAAAGAATTCTTTAAAAAATGATAAAAGGAATAACTTTCTTTCCTTTAATACCGAACAATTAACTGCAATTACTTTTAGACAATTTTTAATAAAAAATGTCATGTTGAAATCATATGATTTTGTGCTTTAATTAATACACTACATATTCTTTTCTTAAAAATTTTGTGAGCAAAAAACAGCAACCAAGCAAAATCTGAATGACATCACCGAAACAACTAAGTATAGGAATTTCACCATGTCAAAGGTATTTCTTTTATCAGTTTCAATTCTAAAGACTCAAAGTCTCTCCTAGCTATAGAAATCTATTCAGCTTGTTATTATTAGAATAAAAAATTCGGGCAATAAAATCCAGCTATCTCACCTGGTATGGGTTTAGCTTCCTGAAATGGATCTCCACATTCTCACCTTCACAAGCAGACTTTATGAGGTCCAGTATATACTGCTCAAGGTTATCAGCAGCGGGAAATACAGATACAACATCCTCAGTCAAATGTTCAGCACTATCAACAAAAGGTTTCTGGACAAAATAAGTCTCATTAAGAACTAAGTTAAAAGTAACAAATAATCAAGCTTATGAAGTACTACAATTGAGCTAGATAAACTAAAACATATATAGAGTTGGTATGTATCAGCTTACCAACTTGTTCCCATAAAACTTGTGTAGAAGTGAAGCTGAAACAATAGTTGCATGTGGATGCCTCCGACATAATATTGGCATAAACATTGTTGAATCTTTTTTCAGAAGTTTCTTGACCTCATCTGCAAGCAATGCCAAAGGATGTTCGCCCATTGTGTCTGATTTATCAACAGCTTGCAATATCTGTCCAAAGCAAACAAAAATGCTCAAACTTGTCATGCCTTCATGGGATGGAAACAAAGATAGCATGAAATTTTGAAAACTTGTGGGTTTAATTTACTTGTAAGAAAAAGCTTCAGGAAATACAAAAGCAAACACGGCAGTTGCTCATGAAGTTAAAGTTGAAACATTGCCATTAAAACTTTAGCTTCTTGAGCATGGACTTGAAGTTTTGGAAAAATATCTTAGGGTTGGTTTTCTGACTAAGGTATGGTTTAATAAACTGAAAAATTAAGAACTGAATTTTTAGTGCTGAAATTTACAAGTATCGAATTTATATTAGAAAGAAGTTTGGTAAATTAGTAAAAGCTAAGTACTAAACATGATTATGTTGTTTGATAAAAGTAAATCTTGATTTTTGAAAATTATTCATTTCTTAATTTTAATCTTATTAATATAATCTTTTATATTATTTTGGATAGTTTTGGATAAAAGTTAAATATGGTAATTTGAATGTCATTTAAAAGAGAGAGAGAGAGAGAGAGAGAGAGAGAGTTTTTTTCAAATATATTGTTTAAAGATAATAAAATCGACTAGACATTTTCAGCGTTAAGTGATAAGTAGCTATTACATACTTTATCTTATTCAGCACTTTTTGTTGAAATTTTTATATTAAGTAAAAAATTAAAATGATTATCAAACACATTTGAAATATTGAATGTTCAAAATTTTCATTGGTTTATCGAACATACCCTAACTAAATTTTGACTCTCAAAATAGGAAATGCACATGGATAAATGATTTATGAATTAAGTTGGATTATGTGCACAGGAGGGATGATTAGTTTTGTTCGAATATGATATGCTCAAATTATTTGTATAGGTTAATCAAGTAAGCTATTATGGAGTCAGATTTTCACATGCTTAGATGTTAATGCTTGCATCAAAAGAAATAAATTATATAAACTAGTTTGCTACAGTGCAAAATTTCAGCATGATTTATCAATGAAAAATAATTTATTTTGGTCAGTCTTTAATGTTTATCACGCACTTGTCTTGATTTTAAGTCATATATATTCCATTATTCTGGTTGTTTCACTAACATGCTATGTTACAGCAGTTTATACTTATGGTCACCTTGAAAAGAACAGGTATTTGAGCTTCATCCTACAAAATTATAAAACTAAGATGCACTTGAACATGCTCATGCTGTCTTTGATGCCAGAACCCTAGTTTGGGCAATAAACAAATATGTACAGTAGTAAATCCGTTTACTACAGGGGTCATACAAGCCATGCACCTATAGTAGACATAAAATTATCAAGGTTAACATATAATTCCTATGGTAGGAGGAAATCAGATGCAGACAAAAACGAAAACTCTTGTGAACCATAACGGATTTCATGTTTTAAGTGCACTATCATATTTATTCTGTTATTCAAAATATTCTGAGCCTTTGCAGTTATCTTTGTCTCTCTTTGGCATCTTGATTATGATAGGCATAGAAATATATGAGTTAGAAAAATATAAACATTGGGCTAGAACACTTACCCTAGCAAATGAATTCTTAACTGAAGAAGATATATATAATTCTATCTGATCTCTATCTGAGACAGTAGAAGATTGCACAGGCTGCAGAAAATATTGAAAGGTAATTCTCAATACTCAACAGATAAAAAGAAACAACAACATAAGAGAATTAGATACAAAACACAGGGTATCTTGGACTTGCTCATATGAAGTAAAAATGCAAATTAAAGAGTAGGTGTACAACATACAATATCAGATTCTTCCAAAAGAAGTCTTCTAACAATCATTGCAACTGTTACAATATCCTCCATTACCATTGATCCCTACAAATCAAATGATAAGTATTACGATACCAACATATCCAAAAAGTTCTCTAAGAAATAAGGATAATAAAAGATCATTATAAAGATACATCATGAAGCAACAAACAGACCCAAATTCAGAATAGCTAAGAAAACAAATGTCAAGTTGCTTGTATATATGTACCCAAGTTTGCACGTGTGCATGCATACAGATATTATTGACATTATCGGCACAAGGTCTTAAAGCAATTTAAGAAAAGAAATATAGACTTTGAGCGCTTCTCATATCTTGCCTAATTTTTAAACAAATACATTACTATTTCCCTAAAAGATATAAGCAGGGCCGCATAAACACACCAATGGCTGTTGAGCTAAATGAAAACTGTCAAATGTTTGTCCATCCATACTTAGCATTAAGCCTAAGGTCAAAAGCTAGAAGCCAAAGTCATATGGGAAATAGGTTATATGATATCCACACAGAGCTCCTTGTTGACCCTATTTAAAGCATGCTAAACACTTAAATAGCAAAAGATGATTCTAGACAAGTTAATATGGTAGTTACACCAGAGTAGACAATTTATAACATGATTGATTATTAGAAGCAAAGAAATTTCAGTTAAAGAATTCAGTAAGTTAATAAACATTATCTCCAAGTATAGTTTCCATTACAATCAATCAATTAGCATATATTTCTGTAATATGCTGTAAAAAATTTGGATCCAATGTAAGATTCACAATGTGCCCAAAATACAAGAAAATCAGAAAGAAATTGTGAATGCAACATGAAGAAATGCTGCAAATAAGAGAATCAAAAGGAAACAGAAGTTATGACAAGGCATGTACAAAAGTTTTAATGTATGAAATTGCATCATAGAACAAATAACATATACACAAAACAACCATTAAAAAGAAATTTTCTTATGAAGAGCAACTAATATAAACCGCATTGTTATCTAGGTGTATCTCCATGAAGAATTAACCAAACCTCAGCAAAGTTCAAGTGGTAGTCTCCTAGTTGCCTATCAGCCCATTTCTGGATGGGAGATAAAAATGATTGTAAGAAAGAAACATCACGAGAGCCCTCTTCGCCATCAACTCTGACATGCAAGCTTTTTAAGTGTAACCTCTCCTGTGGGCCTCGTTGTTCTTTCAACGGTATTTTCTTCAACTGGTCAATGGCATGTCGCAAAATCCCTTGCTCACTTGTGATAACATACTGTGATCACAAAATCAATATCTAACACAATATCAATGGAAATTCTAAAACATGGGATGAAGTAAGTCAATCAGTGGTACCTGACGAAATAAAATCCATGCATAGCAAGTGTAGTGGATGGTCTCTGTTATTCCCAAAACACGCCAGGTTGACTTTAAAAGCTCAAGAATTTCTTCCACTTCCTACAGTACAATAGGCAACAGTTAGTTCCACTGTGAACATATTTTAGCTACAACAAATGATGTTATCCTTTTCAAAGAAAACTTTTAGAATCACGATCATTATTTTATTAATATCCTTACAGTATATATACAAATCCTACAGATGACAAGATTCCAGTCAAACACTGACACCTATGTCCAGATAGGTACTTTATAAAAATTAGCCAAAGATAAAAGGGAAAGGGAGGCAGAACAACACATCAAACTTATCAATCTGAAAATTTTAAATTGAATGAAAGAAATAAGACAAACAAGTTGGAAACTTCAGACAACAACTTCTGTGGTTTATTGTCAAAATTGGTAACCAATAAAGTACCAACCTCAGTCAGCTTTCCCTCATCTAAAACATCAAACACGCTGACAAGCAATTTCTCATAAAGTCTGACATTCAGATGATAACCATCTGCCCAGTGGCATACTTCTCCGGTTAAGTCACCTCGGGCTGGCCTCTCAGCAAGAGGAATGGCAATATCTCTTAGAGATTTCAAACTTTCTGTCCTTTGGACTTCACCAGTAGAAGGTGGAAAAGCCTAACAAGGGAAGGAAAAATTCAAACCAAGATGATAATGAACATAAGTAATAGGAATACCAAACCAAGTGAGCTAGCTCAAAATAACATAAACTGAAATATGGTTAACCACTGAAGCTAAGTAGAGCTATTATACACAAGTAGTTTCTTTAAGAATAATGCCAGGGAAAGGAAAAGTACAGTCAAATCATTAGAGAAACCAATGCTAACAGGTTAAATAAATCAACTACATTATAATGCCACATGATATCACAATATACAGCATAATAAACCATCTCAATGCTGAGACAATAAAAATTACCTCAGATTCCTCAATCTTTGCCAAAAGAATCCTAAACTCACTGGTCTTGCGCCCAGTTTCCCCAAATCCAACAGCAGGGTGATTAACAAGACCCTCTGCCAACATGTTCAACTACAATGCCAATCGCTCAAAACATTATTTTCCAAATATAGACTTATATCAACAACACTGCATTTTGATGTAGAAGAAAGCTTGAAAGGCCAAGAAGGAAAAAGAAAAGGACACAAAAAGGGAAAATATTTACCTGCCTTTTTTGCCACTTTATATATGCTTTCTTGTCAGAAAATTCTGTTCGTGAAATACAACACAATAATTCCAGGGGAATCAGTAGTGTGTCCATCCGTTTTCCAACTTTCCCAGAAAGAGCATTAAGCAATCCTTGTCTTGTCCTAATGTCCATTGCCTCAGAAATCTGTATAAATCAATATTGAAATGGAATAACTATTAGGCACATAATCAGTTGGTAAAGTGTTGGACTTTTAGTCCAATGACCAAGGATCAAACCCTGGTAATCTCAGGGATCCCAAAAAGAATCAAAGAATTATAATATAAAAATACTGCAACTTAATGTTACATAGACGTTAGCATAAGAAAAAGTAACTGTATAAGCATTTTATTTAATCCATTGAAAGATATCTAGAAAACAGTTTGCATCTTACAAATCAGAATTACCATCTTTGAGCAAAAAAGAAAGAATGCATTACAAAGGGGGTCAAACAAGGCTACTGACAAATGTATCATAATAAATCATCTATTCAAAAACTAAGCTGAGAAGATTATTATAGAAATCTTATGCTGCTAAGAAAATGTGTACTCACAAAGATATTGTTATGCGTATGTACAGATTACAGAATTTCCAAATCAAAGCCTTTGATCCCAATCTAATGGTAAAGACGCCAATCATGATTCTAGTCTTTTACTTAAGATTAAATAGACCCCCCCCCCCAAAAAAAAAAAATCCATTGAATCTCAAAACATGAAAAGGTGTAAACAAAGACTTCAGGAAAATATTCAATGCAAAATAAAGGTGACCTACCTCCACATAAAAAGTTCTAATAACATCTAATGCTTCGACAAAAAACCTTCCTCTTCCTTCATGGGAGTATTTCTTTTTCTTTTTTTTTTTTGGGGGGGGGGGGGGAGGATACTGTTTTTGAATGCCAGATGGATTTTCTCACCGGTGTACACCGTTAATACTGCTCCCAAGGTCAATACTAATACACAACATCCACCACCTCTACAATCGTTCATATGTTTGAAAGCCACTGAAGATGTACAGTACATCCTCACAATTTACTACTCCAGGAAGGAGAGGAGATATTAAGGTGAAGGCCAGAAAACTTTTAGAAATAACTGTACAGGTTGGACCAAATCAAAGTCATTGTGGTTTAAGTGTATGGAAAAGCAAGTTAATACTTTCCAGAATCACTTATGGCCACATATACCTTATACAAGCAAACAAAAGAAATGGATTGTCTTTAAAGGAAGAACAACAAGGTTATGACTTCTGCAATTGCACCTTTGGGTGAATAAAGTTATTTTGTCACTAATTTCTACTTTCAAATTGTTTTACACAACAAATGTGTATTGAATCATAGAACTTTATTCATGCATCTCCAAATGACAGCTAGAAAATTCTTCATAGGATATCCCAATGTAGAAGAGATGTTGACAAATGCAACAATATGATTGAATTAAGTTTTAAATACCTCCATCTGGACACGCATCGTTTCCAATAAACCAACCAGTCCAGATGCATTTTGAGACTGCGCCACAATATTCTCATTTTTACTCCGCCCAAGCTTCTTCATCAACTTGGACCGCTTATCTTTCTTCTTCTCTTTTGATGGTACAATGAGACCCCTGATTTATAGGTGAATTTTGAAGAAAGTGAACACCAAGAAAAAAGAAAATAAAACAAGGTAAAAAATATTTAGGAACTTCGTATAAAAGAACATCAACAAGTCAAAAAAGGGAAACCTACCCAGAAGCACCAGCACAAGCTAAAAGAATTTCATATGCAGTTTCACGGAGATCATCATCTGTTATACCTGAAACAACAAAGTCCTCCAAATTAATTGCATACTTACTGATAAAATAACACAATAACTGCAACTAGATAAGAATACCCATATTGATCATAATATTAAAAACTCAAAAATACTTCTCATTTGACATGGAACCCCCAACAATAGTCATCATTGTATAGCAGCATAAGAACATTTTTATTTACAAGGAGATGCAGACCTAAGGAAGTGACATCCATATGCATGCTCCAGCTATTGGCTGGGCCATGCATGTTTTCAGAACCATCATTACCTGTAGCAAAAGAAGGCAACTTCAGCATAAGATCTCCAACATCATTTGGATTCCGCCTAGAAATTTTGAGACTATTAACTTCCTCAAGGTCATCATCATCCTCAAAATCTTCAATGTCATCCACAGTTAACTCTTGAACTTGTGTGGAATCAAAAGACTCTGATCTTGATACAGTTGAAACAACAGGCGATGGAGCAAAAACAGGTGCTGATGGTGTTGGCATTGATATTGAATCAGGGATAGGTGGTGGTGCCCTTCTTGGAGGTGAACCTGAGAATTCAGGATTTGTAACCAAAAAGAATTCACCAGCAGAATCACCACTATTCTGAAAGAAAAAAAGAGATTGAGATGTAAAAGATAGGCAACCAAAAGAAAATGCATAAATGCGTTTTAAAACCATCCAACAATATCCAGCAGACAATTTATAGTTAGATTTGTGTTGCTCTGATTCTTCATTTTTCTTTAAGTCCTTGTGCCCAACACTCATGTCCGATGCATATTTGGACATGGGTGTTAGCATATACCTCCAAGACCCTCCAAATACATGGAAAAACTTTAAAAATAAAAATAAACCTAAACATACTCATGCCAAACCCATATCCAACACTCATCCTCAAGTTCATGTAAGAAGTAAGATAGATTATATTATTACATTTTATTCATATCAAACATCTTTATTTTCCAAAAATGGGTCACTCCAAATAGAAAATGGATATGGTCCCATTTGTAATCAAAATATTGACAAATGGAGTAAACCAACAAATGAAGAAACTAGTAGTAAAATCAATGCATGCCCTTGTGTCTGTACACACTTGTTTCAACAAAACACTAGCCATTATTTTAGATCACGAATACCATGTTTGCCTCAATCTTAAACTAGAATACCTAGATCAAACTCCAAGCCAAGGCTCATCTTGTTGCTACTTACTAATTTCCTATTTGCGTTCTGCTCCCTAAAACTTGTCAGTATAGATTACATTATTATATTTTATTCATATCAAACATCTTTATTTTCCAAAAATGGGTCACTCCAAATAGCAAATGAATATGGTCCCATTTTTAATCAAAATATTGACAAATGGAGTAAACCAACAAATGAAGAAACTAGTAGCAAAATCAATGCATGCCCTTGTGTCTTTCCACACTTGTTTCAACAAAACACTAGCCATTATTTTAGATCACGAATACCATGTTTGCCTCAATCTTAAACTTGAATACCTAGATCAAACTCCAAGCCAAGGCTCATCTTTTTGCTACTTACTAATTTCCTATTCGCGTTCTGCTCCCTAAAACTTGCCAGTATAGATTATATTATTATATCTTATTCATATCAAACATCTTTATTTTCCAAAAATGGGTCACTCCAAATAGCAAATGAATATGGTCCCATTTTTAATCAAAATATTGACAAATGGAGTAAACCAACAAATGAAGAAACTAGTAGCAAAATCAATGCATGCCCTTGTGTCTTTCCACACTTGTTTCAACAAAACATAGCCATTATTTTAGATCACGAATACCATGTTTGCCTCAGTCTTAAACTTGAATACCTGGATCAAACTCCAAGCCAAGGCTCATCTTGTTGCTACTTACTAATTTCCTATCCGCGTTCTGCTCCCTAAAACTTGTCAGTATAGATTATATTATTATATTTTATTCATATCAAACGTCTTTATTTTCCAAAAATGGGTCACTCCAAATAGCAAATGAATATGGTTTCGTTTGTAATCAAAATATTGACAAATGGAGTAAACCAACAAATGAAGAAACTAGTAGCAAAATCAATGCATGCCCTTGTGTCTTCCCACACTTGTTTCAACAAAACACTGGCCATTATTTTAGATCACGAATACAATGTTTGCCTCAATTTTAAACTTGAATACCTAGATCAAACTCCAAGCCAAGGCTCATCTTGTTGCTACTTACTAATTTCCTATTTGCGTTCTGCTCCCTAAAACTTGTTAGTATAGATTAACAAAAACTGATGAAATAAATAATTAACTAAAATACAACATCAATCTCAACCACGTCCTTAACTTTTATAACTCTTCCAACTATTATGTACCTCTATTTGCTTTCTGCTTTGCTCAGCAAAAGACAAGAAACGAAATCAATAATAAAACAACACCAAAAATAGTGCAAAATATATGATGCAACAGAAGTAAATTATTACCATTTGGGGTAACCCCGTATGATCATGGTAATCTCTAATAGCTTCAGAGAGCTCCAACATTCCACCTAAACTTAAAAAAATAGTTATCATCAAAATTTAAAAAATAATAAAAGAAAAGAAAACTAATCTCGTATTGCATTACAAGAATCCAACAGAAACAGAAAGAAATTTTTGCTCCAAACAAACCTTGTTTAATGCAACTTAGCACGTAATCAATACTAACTTGATCCAAATCTACATCATCGAGCGTAACAGCACCGGGAGGCATTACCACTTTCTTAATTAAGCTACCGGAAAGTATAAAATCTAACAGTATTCGCCTGTCACGCCTGTAACGCTGTAGAAGCTCCACAGCACTTTCCCTATTTCCAACAAAAACACAGATTTCAGTAAACAAGCTGCATATTAACTATTTTTCCTATAAAATGTGGTACAAAGTGAAAGCAAATCCGGAAAACAACACTAGTTCTAACAAGATTGCATTACATAAAGAATCAAAATAATGACTCTTATTTATTCAAATAAATTTCAACTTCCATTAAGAAAAAGAAAGAAACGTTGATATTTTTTAGACTAAAATTAGGGAATGAACTAGAAGAAAAGAAACTTACTCGTCCATGGTTCAGGAACTAACAATCTCTGCAGAATCTAATAACAATGTAATTGCAATTTTAATAAAAAGAAGATTAAACTGAACCAAATCCAAAAAGAAAAATGTAGGAAAAGTAAGAGTAAATCGAAGAAAATTTTTGTTACTTTGAGAATGAAAATTGAAGAGATCTGGAAGAGTCAAAGAGAAGGGGTATTAAAGAGAAGTAAAAAGTGAGGAAATGAATTGATTGAAATGGTCAGTATATAGGGCAAATGTTTACTCCTTAAAGGAGCGAAGCGAAGTGCGAATGGTGGGCGAAGTAAATCTGAAGTTTAGCTATTTTCTTTCGTCTTCGTGGTTGGTGAGATGAAATGTCGAAAATGACCTTATGATTTTATCTTAACTCATAAACACTTCGACTTTTAATTATTATTTTTATTATTTTTTAAGATAATTATGACATTGATAGTCTGTCGTGCAATTTGTCACTTGTATTTTTATGTAAAATATTATTTAATTAAGTGGAAAGTGAAGGTATAAATTATGATTTATTGTATTCTTAAAGGAAATATAGGTTCAAATATGGGAATCAATATTGTTAGAAAAGTTAGTCACACCTCACCCCTTAAAATAAAATAAAAAATTCATTTAAGTCCCTTTATAATTTATAAAATTTTAAATTAGTAATAATAAAATTGTACTTTAACCTCTCAAAAATAATAAAAATTATAAATATATAAATTATTAAATGATAAAATTTATTTAAGAGATTTTCACGAAATTTAATTTTCCATTATGATATGACATTATCTTAATCACGATATGTATAAATATTAAAATTAAGTTGTTTCTTGAGAAAATCTAAAACATTTCGATTAACCTTGCACCTTTTTCAGATGTGAATTAAAGAAATTACAAATGGGAGAAGATGGCATTCCACAAATGTTTATAAGTAAAAATATTCTAAAGTAACCTTAACTAGAGAAAGTACAAATAGTAAATGATTAGTTTCGTGTTTAAGCATACTCTATAATGCAATGCTTAAACACTTACGGAATATCATGCTTGAACAGTAAACAAATCATCTATGATTTATTCCTTCTATAAATCCTATAGAACATAATTGGATCAACTGCAGTTAAAGTTTAATTAAAATGACAATGAATTAAAGCTTCACTATGGTAGAGGGAAGTAACTTGGTACGTTGACTTTTAATTGAATTAGTTTAGAAGATATCTTTTCCTGCTGGATCTAATCATTTATGATTTATACCTTCCTTAATTCTCACGAGATGGAGTTTGATTGAAAGGGTTGAAGTTTGATAGTGGTGAACAAAAATACTTTATATCATGGATTCAATTCTTAAAAAATTGGTTTCAGCCGGCTGCTAACAATTAGTTTGTTTGACATTGTAAGTTAGTGTACATTATTTGTATCAACGAAAGATTAACAATTTCATATTCTACAATTTTTTCTATGTTGTTATTATTGTTATTATTCTTTTTTAGATTTTACTTTGTTCTTTCATGGTTGTATATATAGAGAGTTTTTCTGGAGAAAATTAATGATTTTATATCAAACAGATGAAGAACGCTAAAAAAAACTAGAAACAGTAAAATTGGTTCTTAAAAATGTTGTTAAATTATGGGAAATTAAGGAGCACGATATTTAAATTCCAAAGAACCACAAATCACACTTAAAAAAAAAATTATGTTTGTAATATATAAAATAATCTAAAAACTTTTATAAATGAACCCGGAGACAATCCGCTTCGCTACTGGGTTAAGTTATTTACTAAGGGTGGGTTTGGATGGGCGATTAGGTGCGGTGAGGTTCGTTTAGCTTACTTTTTGTCTCACGCTATAGTATTGCTACAGTATCTAATCTCACCACCACCGTTGTTTTTATACTAACCACAGGTAAACGCACCGCTCATCCAAACTTACCCTAATAATAATGGAACCCTCGAGTCTGAAACAATGAAAAATGTACGATTTGTTGAAGTTTATTTGCATTTTCTTAGTTAGTAAACAAACAAGATGAAAGAATGAAAAAAATATATGTTTTTGAAAGTTTTATTATTACAAATATATGTTTGGTCATTTATAACGTAGAGTAAAATTAAATAAATAATCAAATAAAACTCATACATTACATTCACGCACACAATGCGATTGCAAATCCAAGAATCACTGTTGTGTACAATGGAACTCAAACCTAAGTGCTTAAGGACCAAGACTTATTACTTAACAAACAAGCCAAAACCTCGTTGGAAAACAAAATAGTTAAATAGAAAAAAAAAAGATAAAATTTGAGAGGGAGATTCAAATTTATCCGATGTGTACTTATTCGATTTTGGTTTAAAAAATTAGACAAAATAACTTTTAATCCACACGTGTGACATAAGTGTTTATTGGCATGCCATGGCAAAATTGTTACGTGCCATATTGTGATTTGTCTGCTGCCACACCTTTAACATTGTTAGGTTCAAATACCACATTAATAAAAACAATCTGCAAATGCTAAAATCAATATTTTAAAAGTACATGTATCACATTAGAACATTTGTAAAAGTACAAGGATATATGTGTCATTATCTCAAATAAATATTATTATTGTATTATATTATTCAACTTAATTAATAATTTTAAAATATAAACATATTTATACAAATACATTTATGATATATTTACATATACTAGTTACATATATAATATATTTTATTAAATACAATTTTTATTTATAAATATATAAAAAATTAAAAATATCAACAAACTTAAAATAAAGCACGTACTAATGTTTGAATAAAAAAAATAAAATTTTAATATTAATTAGAACTTGTTCATAAACAGGATCAGATCCACTCCATACCAAAAAACTTTTTAACACAATCTTGTTTTCTCACTGACTCATAAGCTCTTTTCATTTTTGAAAAAGTAAAATAAAATTTCAAAATTTTTATTAATATTTTTATAATTAAATTTTAATCTAAAAATATTTTCTATTAATTAGCTTGAGACATAAAAAATCGTTGTCTAAGACCAGCCCAAATCGGGCCGGGCCTCCCATGGACAGCTCTACAATTTACCTCACAAACAAAGTAGGCTTGGGCCGTATGTCTCAAAAAAAGAGGCCCCCATCGTATCTAAAAGCAGACAGGCTTTTGTTAGGGTTTCTGTTTTTCCAGCACAGGGTTTAAGGTTTCTCGCTTTCTCTGTCTTTCTACTTTCAGTAATTGAAGAAGCTAATGTCGAAGAACCTGATGGAAACCGAAGAAACCAATCTATTAACTCGAGAAGAAGAGGAAGTAGAAGAAGAAGAAGAAGATGATGATGAAGACAGTAGGGAAGCTTGGACTGAAGAAGAAAATGAAGAAGATGGTGATGAAAATGACGAAGATTTAGAGTTCCTCTGTTTGTTCTGTGATTTCAAGTACAGTTCTTGCGATGCCCTGTTCGACCATTGTCGTTTAACTCATTTCTTCGACTTCAATGGATTCAGAAAAGATTTGGGATTGGATTTTTATGGTTCATTCAAGCTGATCAATTATGTTCGTTCTCAGGTCAAATCCTAATCTCGGTTATTTTTTCTTTCTTTTTTCTCCATGTATGATTTTTTGAGTAATTGTTACTTTTATTATTTACTTTCTTTTATCGGGAAAAATTAGAAAATGAATATTTAAATATTTTTAGAGGATAAAAAAACGATACATTTGCTTCTATATAGAATAATAATTAGGTTAGAATTGGTTTTATGTTTTAGTTTAATCAACTATAGTTTTTGCTTTCTGCAGATTTCTTTTATTATAGGCAGGGGCGAAGCCTGAACAATTTTTTTAGGGGGAATGAAATTATAATTTTTTATAGTATATATCTTTATAATTTTTAAAGATTAAATTGACTTTTTATAATTTTAGGGGTCAAAGTTTAATTTTACCGTTACTAATTTAAAATTTTAAAAAAATTTCAAGGGCCTAAATACTAATTTTCCATTTGGGGGGGGGGGCAACTGCCCCTGTCACCCCCTAGGTTCGCCTCTGATTATAGGAAATTAGCCATTGTTAGAAATAGCAAAAGAAAGAACTGCATTATTTTTTGCCTTAGTTCGAGATTCTGTTAGGCAGCCAAGAAATTTGTTGGAAACACAAAGAATGTAGAGAAAACGGAAGCTAACTGATTTAGTTATTATTTAATAGAAAGTACATATATACTCAATTTCTTTTTTAAAAAGAAAATAATTGTCTTTTCAATTATAATTTAATTAGAAATCCAGTATTCCAGTTTCTAGGATGTTAGGTTGAGCAAAATCTTTACGCTGTGGTATTGTTTTTATAATGAAAAACAAGTTTGTGGGAACCCAGTTATGTTTTATTCAGATTGGGCGCCGGACTACTTTTTCTATCATCAAAGGATCCCTCTCATAAATTTTTAAGAGTTCAGATAGGGGTGATATGATGTAAGGCTGTTTCTGCATGCTAATATTTAGCGGGTTGTATATATATTGTTTTACATTTCTTTTGACTGACTTACCAGGTAGCAGATAATAGGTGTTGGAGTTGCGGAGTCCGCTGCCAGTCTAAGCAAGATCTAGAAAGTCATTTACATCCATCTGTCAATACAAAAGATGTTAAGCTTCTTTTGGATGACGAGAAGTATCTCAATCCTTTCATGCAAGAAGATTCACTGCTTTACAGTTTTGACGGAGGTGAAGAAGATGAAGATGAATGTAACACATCATTTGAAAAAGAGGAGATTGTTAAGGATTTTGGTAGTGTCTGCATTGATGACGACGATACTGCAGAAGAGACTGAGTTAAATGCTGAGACCTATAACAAAGATAAAAAAACTGTTATGGCATGTCCCAATGGTCGTTTGAGCTTGGCAAGTTCTTCTAAGAGAATGACAGAAAATGGACTGGATCATGGAGGAAGTGCTAGGTCAGTAGAAAGTGATCTGAAGGATAAGCAATCTAGAGTTTATATTGCAGATGTTATTGAAAAGGATATTAAAAAGGTCAACGATAGTTATTTTGGGTCATACAGTTCATTTGGAATCCATAGAGATATGATAAGTGACAAGGTATAAAGATTAGTTCTTTTACTTCAATTGAAGCTTTGGAAGGTTTGACTAGCAATTTGATGCACATATCTTTTGGTGCTACAGATAAGAACAGATGCTTATAGGCAAGCTTTATTGAAAAATCCTTCTCTCCTGAATGGTGCAGTTGTTATGGATGTAGGCTGTGGTACTGGCATACTAAGGTAACATGTTCCATCCAGTTTCCTTCTAAGTTTCATTTAACTATAAATATTTATTTTATTTGTTCAAATCAAATGTTTAAACTATGTCATGTGCAGTCATGGACCACCCCACTGTAGCATTTGATATTTGTCTATACCATTGAATCCTCTACCATGTCTTATGCTTATAGCTTCCATTTTATTTTAGAAAAGTTGTCCATTTTCCTATTATATGAATATCCATGGATCATTGTGATGAAAATTTATTGTTTCTGCTTTGATGGTTGTGGTTCATACTATATATGGCTTCACAGATAGACTCTTCTTTAGAAATAGTAAACATACCAATGTTGCCAGGTTTCTGATTTTCAAGTTCTCTCTTTTATCAGTCTCTTTGCAGCACAAGCAGGAGCATCAAGGGTAATTTCCATCGAAGCTAGCGAGAAGATGGCTACAGTGGCAACTCAGGTGAACTTATTTAGGCTGGTAGTGTTGAAAAGGCCGTGTGATTAGCTTCTTTTAATTTTTTATTTTGTTAATTGCAGATTGCAAAGGACAATGGCCTTTGGTGGAGTAAAACTGACAGTGTAGGTAATAAAAGTTGTACTGGTGTAATTGAAGTGGTTAATCGTATGGTTGAGGATCTTGATAAATCCATACAAATTCAACCTCATAGTGTTGACATATTAGTAAGTGAATGGATGGGATACTGCCTCTTATATGAGTCCATGCTTAGTTCAGTGCTCTTTGCAAGAGACCGATGGTTGAAGCCTGGAGGGGCAATACTTCCTGATACAGCAACTATTGTGAGTCGTTTACAATATTTCACTTGTCCGTATAGATTATAACTTCTTTGTTAGTCAGCTTGGGTGTGAATACCGGGTACAGTCATGTGTTTGACATGGGAATTTTCATTTTTCTGTGTTTTTACATGTGTGGAGGATCTTTGGAAGGTTATATCCCTTCACCTGTGTTCGGATATGCATTGGACATGGGTACTTAATGAAAATTGAATAGTTGGAGTAACATAGACTAACTTTGTTTACATTTTTTCCTCTTTTATTTTCATTTTAGTTTGTTGCTGGATTTGGAAAGGGTGGTACCAGTCTTCCGTTCTGGGAAAATGTTTATGGCTTCAATATGTCTTATATTGGAAAGGAAGTTGTTGAAGACGCTGCTAAATTTCCTATTGTTGACATTATTAATCATCATGATCTAGTAACCGATGCTGCTGTGCTTCAGGTTAGTGACTTCTATAATCTTATGTTTGTGCCTTTACAATTCTTTTGAAAAATAAATAAATAAAAATAAGCAGGTCTTAGTAGGTTGTACCTGTACAAGGCAAGTCTTCTTTTGGTTCTTTAGCAAGAAGTTTTAGTAGACTAGTCTGCTGTAGAGTAGTTCCTAGCTAAAAGGAAAAATAATAAAGTTGCTTATATATTGCTTCTGTCTTGACAAATAGCTGGACAGTTTCATATCTGGTTTTTATATTGTTTAAGTGGTTTGACTAATTCCTAGTCTTGAATCGACTTGGAATTCGTTATGTATCTTGTGTTAGGGTCAACATATAAAAGGATTCCTGAAGTTTCAGCTATAATTTGTTTTCCTTCAATATTTTGACAATTTAAGGGACTTGACTTTTGCCAATGATCCGTGGTAGGAGCATGTGACCAAGCTTCTATATAGTTGTCCAATCCACCTTTACTGAAAATTTGTCTGTCTTTTACTTGGATAGGCCAGAGTAGAAGCATATTAGTTAATTCAGAAGGAATGTTAATTCAGTTGATTAATCCAAGATTTTCCAAGTTTTCCTGTGAAATGTTTTATGCATGCATAAGTGTGTTAGTGCTGTGCCCAACCTGTCTTAACGACAACCTTTTTATAAAATCTGTCTTACCTTTCCCACCATTTTCTTTTCATTCTTTTCCCGATCCCCATATTAATTAATTCGGTTTAAGAAGTTCTGGTTTGCATTTTTACCTCTTCCTTTTTAAGTTTTTTAGGGGGTTGTCTGGAACAACGTGCTTTGGCATTGAGCCGAGAGTTTCATTACATGTACCTTATGATGGCTAACCATAAAAGCTGTCAGCTAATATTTCGCGACTTATTGTTATAAGATTTGGATAATATATTGATACCTAGTATAAAAACCAAGCAGCCTTAGCTCATGTCCACTCTGTATCCTTTTTGGTATTATCCTAGATTTCATTATGATATATGTATTTGGGTTGTGACTGACTGTGTTTTACCTCAGAGCTTTGACCTTGCAACTATGAAGCCTGATGAAGTAGATTTCACTGCAACTGCTGAGTTGGAAGCAAAGAATGATACTTTGGATCGTAAGGCAACCGCATGTTATGGGGTTGTTTTGTGGTTCGAGACAGGATTCACCAGCCGATTCTGCAAAGAAATGCCAACTGTTCTATCTACATCGCCATATACTCCTAAAACCCACTGGTTACAGACGATCCTCACTTTTCGAGAACCAATTTCAGTGGCATCAAGCAAGTTTACTGCAGAAGGATCTGCAGCTGTTGGAACAGATGCTTGTCCAGCTTCAAAAATTCTTTTGCGAATCAGCATTGCTCGCGCAACACAGCATCGGTGCATTGACATATCCCTCGAAACTGCTGGAGTTGGCTCCGATGGTAGGAAACGCAGTTGGCCAGTGCAAATGTTTAATTTAACATAATAAGTTCTCATCATAGAAAGCATATTTTGCTACGATTATTTTTGGCAGAAGAATGTAAGTTAGCTAAACATTCAGGCTAATGCTGGTAATATTGCTTCATTTATTTCCTGAAAATCTTTTTTATCCTTTTTATGGTGAAAGTTTGAAAGTTACGTATATTACGCATACGATACCAAGCTCTTCTAAATTCGTGCTTTGCATTCAATTATTAGTCATTTCACCTATCTGTTGTCTAATGAACGGGCTACTCGGTACTCACTTCGGCCCGACTTGCTTGAGCTAACCCTTATACTAAGATTGTTTTCAACTAGGGTTGACCCGAATTATTATTTTAATAAATTTAATAATTTATTATTTTGTAATAGTGAAATGGGCTCCTTGAGTCGCTTTTTTTTTTTTTTTTTTCTCCTCAAAGTCACTTATTTCTCATGGTGTAAATAAACTATAAGCAATAATCAATGTCTAACTATGTAGCAGATTCGTCCACGGACAGGAAAAGACTGTTGAACATCTCATCGGATATCTCGCCAGACCACACCAGAGCTCTGCCTAAGACCACGATTATGCCATGCTCAAGCGTTATCATTTATCATTAATACATCTTGCAACTTCACCATATCAAGTCATATAATTAACTCAACAACTTCACCATATCAAGTCATATAATTAACTTAACAGGATACCTATAATTGAATGATAGCCCGGCAACTAAGGGAGGATGCTTGGCTTACTCATGTCTCTCTTAAATACTTCTAGATATCAACACTAATAATCTCTCTAACTTCTTCGACTAGTCGAACACTCTTTTTCCTTCCCTATATTTAACACATCCTATGGCTTGATCCATCGAATCTTTTTCAGTTCCATCTTATCAAGAGTTAGTCGGTAATTGTAGATTGAACACATAACTTATAATTCCTTATAAACTTTAAGGCTAGGATTCAAGTCTAACTATGTGTAATACAAATTGTTTGTTTTTTTAAGCACCCGATGAGGAGCTACCATTTTGTGAACATACTGCCTCTTTAGGCTCTCAGTAAAATTAGGAGACAAAAACCCCCATTAAAATCAATATTGACCCCTGAGGGGTTTGTCAGCTTTCGATTGATATGTCTTTTTACAAATTTTTCCAACAGAGTCAATCTCCTCTCAATAAAAATTTATACTTAAGTATGATACATGATTCTCTAACTACCTAAGTTGTATTAAAAGAGATTAAAATATTAAAAATATTTGTATATTTATAATTGTACTTTAATTAGAAAAGAATGTAATTGTTAAATATTTTTCTTTGTAAAAAGAAACTATCCTATTTAACTTTATTTTAAGTATGCATTTTCAAGTTTTTCTTAAATGGATTGTTTTAATGGTTTACCGTTTGACATGGCACAATAAGTTCTAGTTTTATTCGATTCAAAAAGGGAAAAAAAAAACTGTAATATCAATATCAATGTATTTTAATTGTTAATTTTTTTGTTACTTTGCATTAATAATTAATTTTATGGTTTAATTCATGGTTGAAGTGATACGTTGCTAAGTTTTTGTTGAAAAATATTAAAGATTATTAGTGCCAATTACAATTCACAACTATAATATCAGTTGCAATTAAGGAAAAATTGTCAGAATATAACTTCACTTATTAGATTGGCATTGTTTGACCAAATATGTTTGGAAATTCAACCGGTGATCTTTGAAGAATTCTTAGCCGCAGTGCTATTGGGTCGGCCCTTGTAATGTATTCAGATCAATTTTTTAGGCTTAGATTTGACTCAAAAATGAGTTTTTTTGTCCAAATTTGATCCAATTTAAGAAAAGTAAATTCGGACCCTACTTAGCTCACCTATATTTGATCTCTTAAATTAGTTTTTATTTAATTTTTTTAAAAATATAATACACAAAATGCACTAAAAACACTAAAGTAAATTTTTTTAACACATTTAAAATATATTAAAAATTATTTAATTAAAAAACACTACAATAAATATTTTATTATATTAAAAAATACAAATAAATATAATAAATATTTATTGTATTAAATATAATTTTTAAAATTTTATATTTTGGATTGGGTTATTTAGTTGGGTAATTTTTTTTTTTTTTAGTTTTAGGTAATGGGTTTAATTGTTATTGGGTTAGTGATTTAATATAAATATATATTATTATTATTTAACATATATAGTTAATATAATATTGTCTTATAACATAATATTCGGGTCAAGTTAGGTCGGACTCGAGCCAAAAAATCTTGACTAATGCCGGATTCATATAGAAACGGGCCTTAAGCTTTGCTTAAGCTATTTTTTGGGCCTCGTATTTTATTCAAATCTTTCTATATTTCAGGTAGACCTTTGTGTAACAGCCCAATTTTCAGCAGTTTCAGAAACAGTGATTTGAGATCACTAAATTCGATGAAAAAGTTAGAAAAAATTATTAATTAATAATTATAAGTTAAGCATGATTTTAGAAATATTTTTGAATGAGTGAATTTTATGATTTAAAAAAAATATTAGGTAAATTGGGTCAAAAACGAGGTATCGAGACCTCGATATTATAAACTGAGTTGTAAATATTTTTTATAAATATTTACGGAGTGTCATTAGGGTAGTATTAAAGTTTTGTTAAGAAATTTTAATGTTCCGATGGTTAATTGATTAAAAATATCGAATTAAAAAAGGGTATTCCCGGGAATTTGTTCCGATAAATCGGACTCGTAAATATTTATTATAAATATTTATGAAGTTAGTTGTGCAGTAAATTAGGTAAATTTAACTTAATTAGGAGTTATTGTGAAAAAGGACTAAATTGAAGTAGGGGTGAAAGTTGAACTATAGATTAAAGAAAGTTAAAAGGACCAAATAGGTAAATATGCCAAGTCCCATAAATGAGGCGGCATATGCATGAAAAAATCTGAGATTTTTTTTAAAAGTATATTATTATTTTATTATATTGTAAATTATATTAATTATATTATATTATATTATTATATTTCAAATAAACAAAATTGTTGACAAATGTATGGTGTATATGATGACATGTGGAAAAAAAAACTGAAATACATATATATTAGTAATTATTACATATTTACTTATTATTTAAGTAAGTAATATTATATTATTATTTTATTGTTATTATATTAGACTAATTAAATAAAAGAAATAAAAGGATAGAAAAAGAGAAATAGAACAGAATAGGCAAACGAAACAGAGAAGGAAAGAAGGAAAGAAAGAAAAGAAAGAAAGAAAAGGGAAAATTGAGGATTTGAGGTTCCAAGCTCAATTGGTAAGTCAAATTAAGTCATTTTCTTATAATTTTTGAGTTTTTGATATTCTAGAACAAAGTATTATTGGATTTATGTTGAAATTTGGGAAGTTATTATATTTTTAGACATGAGTTATGTTGAATTAATTGATGAATTAGAGGTTAAAATGATTGAATTTTAAGTTAGAAGATAGTAAAAGGTTGAATTGTAAAATAAAACATAAGTTTTGAATTAATAGGGACTAAATTGAAAGAATCCCGAAATTAGGGATTTATGGTGAAAATGAAGAGTTAAAGTGAGTTTATAGTAAGAATTAAGAGAGAATATAGAGTTAGATTGGGAAAAATAAAATTAGTATTGATAAGGGACTAAATTAGAATTTAGGTAAAGTTTAGGTATAAATAGAAATATTTTGATGAAATTGTGTATTAACGATTTTTAATTGTTTAATTACGTAGCTAATGTCGTGCAAGAGTCATTGTCCGAGAAAGGAAAGGAGAAGGTGAACAAGGAGTGACTCGGGAGAAATTTCGGTTAGTATTACCATAATTCGAATTTAATTATTAATTGTTAAAAATTTAAATTAATATACATGATAAGCAAATTGAAGTAAGTATCACGATTGAATTGAATGATAAATACGTATTAGTATTGAATTTATTAATAGCAATTGTTGAATTTTGAATAATATGTTTAGTAAATAAAAATAAGGTGAATATCGATATTGAATTGAATGAATTAAAAACATGATTGAATAAAAGTGAATTAAATTATGATTATTTGTGAATATGTGAATTGTGTATAGATTGAAAAGTGGTTTGAATTGAATCGAAGTATGATTATATGTGAATATTTGAAATATGTATTGGTATTGAATTGTATATTGATTAGAAAGTGGAAAGTGAATCTGAATTGAATTGTGACTTAATCGAAAGTGAATTTGAAATAGAAAAATGTATTGAATCAAATGGTGATTAAATTGGAATGATTTGAATTGAAAGTATGAGAAAGTGATTGAATTTAAATGTGATTGGAAACCCTATTAACTAGTCGGGCTGAGTCGGATATAGTTGGCATGCCATAGGATATGGAAGAGTACGGGTTATTGCCGGCTTACTAATTAGGCACTTATGTGCCGACTACTGTTACTGTTACTGATTCGATACTTTGTGTGTCGAATACTGTTACTGTTACAGATTCAGCACTTTGTGTGTTGAATACTGTTACTGTTACTGTTACTGCTACCGTTACTGTTTACTGATCAGGTACTATGTACCGTATTAGGCACTATGTGCCGTATTGGTGTGATTGGTTGGAATCCGTGTATCCGCCAAAGTCCGAGTCAAGTTAATAGGGGTAAATGAATAATTTTGATAATATAAATTTTATTGAATGATCTTGAATATGAATTGAAATAAGATATTAAATTGAGATATGGAAATGAAATGTATGAACCATGGGTTCAAGAAATAGATAATGGTATAGTTCATGAAATGGTTTTGGTAGTATGAGATGATGTAAAAATATAAGTAAAGAAAAGCAAACTTAAGTAGTTATTGTTGAGAAATGAGAAATGAAAATAAAATGATTTGAAATAGTGAAATAATATGTGAATTTAACTGAATACAAGTTATTGAAATTTATGTATGGATTTAATGTATAAATTGAGTGTTAAAAGATTATAAGTGTAAATTGATTATAAATGAACGAATCGAACTGAAAAATAGTTATTATTATTGTTGTTGAAACAAGTTGATTTAATATATTAAATGTTTATTAAAAGATTAAAAGTATAAATTGAATATAAATAGAAATGATAATGAATGAGTTGATAAATTGATTGGATTTGTATGAATTGGAATGAGTTATTAGAATGAGATGTGGAAAAATTTAATAAAATTTTGATAGTGAACTAAGTTCTGAATACACTTAAATACAAGATTTGAAATATTGATTATTGTTATTAATTATCAAGTTGATTTAAAGTACGAAATAATTAATGAATAATTGTAGACATAAATTAAATGTATATAATTTATCGATTAATGTTATTAATTTGAATTATGGTAATACCACTGAGTATTCCCATGCTCAGCGTACGGTTGTTTCCGTGCATAGGTTAGTAGAAAGCCAGTGCTCGGTCCAGCATCCAGAGTAATCTCGACCTCAGAGAAATTTTGGTGATGTACTTTTGTTTTGATAATGTGGCATGTACCTAAGTGATATATAGGTTAAGTATAAGAGTTTTGTGATTGTGGTTTTAGAATGATGTTTAAATTGGTTTTAAGTATGAAATGGAACTAATATGACATATTTGATTAAAGTATGCTATGTCTGTTATTTATTTGTGAATTAGTTATAAGTTATCCGATATGTCCGGTAATACTCCATAATCCTGTTCCGGTGACAGTTTGGGGTTAGGGGGTGTTACACTTTGGGCCTGGGTGAATAGCTTCGTCCATGAGCTAGGAACGAAAGAGGCCATGCAACACCATTTTATTTTATAAAGTATATACCTATTTCATAATTCTAAGTAATGAGAATTTTGAAAAGATGAAAAGAATGGCGACGTGGTCTAAACAAAGAAAAAGGAGTGAAAGAATATTGAATATGAATGTCTAAAATAATTGTGTAATAGGTTGTTTAAGACATATTGCACTCATAAGGTAGACCTTGAGGAAATCTTTTAGGGTGGGTTCGAATGAGCGGTGCGTTTACTTGTGATTAGTGTAAAAATAGTGGTGGTAATGAGATTAGATATTATAACGATACTGTAGTGTAAGACAAAAAATAAGCTAAACACACCCACCGCGCATCCAACCTCACCCTTAATGTCATTGCAGTAGTTGTAGATCATGTAATTTTTCTATACACATTGCAACCTTGTGGTCCGGTTGTCAGCATTCCACAAGCTAGAGTAAATTCTTATGGGTTGGTTCTTAGGAAATGGGGCACCATGTTTTTGAACTCTCTAACAGGAAGCTGGAACATACCAATATAAAACACTTGGTCAACCAATCGATGAATCAACTTGAAAACAGAAATCTAGTGGGGGGTTTGTTGTATGAAGACACTTACATGATACGTTGGGGATTCCAGAGGATGGAATTAAGTATGGAAATCTGCAGTTGGGTCAAACCAGAGATGGAACTGTTGTTCTCTGTTACCCTTGCCTTGACTGAACAAATTTGTGTGAAGAATGTAATGGTCACCACTTAGATTTCCCAGGACCCCGAAATCAATTTCATCCCATGTTGATCCTTTCGAAGATAGCTGCAATTCCAAACAGTTAACGTATAAGCCACTGCATGCGGTCTGTTAATTATGAATTCCGTTAAAAAACATAGTAGGATTATTATTATTTATATATATTACTGATTTTCAAAAACAGAAAAAAAATTACTATCACAAATATTTGATTTATCCGTTAAACAATTTCCAGAATTTTTTAATAAAATAATAAGAAAGTATTTTTATCATTTTAAATTATATAAAATTTAGAAAAATACACTTAATTAAATTTGAGTTTCTCAAATAAAATTATAATTTATTTTTAACTAATTTATTACATAATTTTCATACATATCATAAATACGCCATAATATAGTATATATTACTTATTTTCAAAAAGTGTGTATATATATATATATATATATATATATATTACTAAAGTATGCTTACTCTTTACACTTCACAAAAAAACATATTCAATTTTAAATATTATATATGATATATATAATTATTTAATTCTTAAATAAATAAATTTAAAATTAAAATTTTGAATTATTTGAAAAAAAACACATGCAAACATGAAAATTGAAATATGATAGAAAAATCAAATAATTAAAAAATTATCATGTCACAAAAAACATATATAAACATATAAAAAATATTTAAAATAAATTATTAACATATAAATAATTAGGTTAATATTTTGTATACTTACGGTGTACTTTTTTTTATTCCACAAGAAGTCTTAAAAAATTAGCATATATATCTTATTTTTAAAATATTTATTTTTTTAAATATGTTATTGTATTCTTATAAGACATTTGTTAACTTCGTGATTCTATTTGTGGAGTCTAAAACTTCACTAATAGTATACCAAATGTTTTCCCTAAATAATTATGTAAATTTATAATACTTTACACATGAAAATATAATAAGAACACGATATGAACACTTTATTTTTTAAAATTGAATTATCATATTCAATCGTGCAAAATTATGTTATGAATTAAAACATGAAAAAAAACAAATCAAATATTATCAAAATTAAAAACACAATAATAAACTAAGATATAACACAGAAAAAGTAACAGAATTATTACTCGCATGCACGAAGGTGCCAAAATTTACAAAAAATAATATATAAACATTTATATAAATTTAAAATCTTCTATATTTAAGAATTATAATATAAATTATAATGTTTTAGATAAAAAAAAACTCAAACATCATACAAAATATTATGTAAGATAGATATGGAAAAAAATGTGTTTTTCCTATTTTTCCAATTTCATATTGATCAAAATAAAATAATAAACAAATCACAGTCGATTGAGTCTTAGTTTGATTGATATTGGTATTATTGTTAATGTAGAAGGACGTGGGTTCGAGTGCGCTTCTTATTTATGGGTTGGGGAGGGACTATGGGTAATTCTAGACATTGTGTTAAAAAAGTAAATATGATCAAAACCTATAATGAGGTACTTATTCAAAAAAAAAAAAAACAAATCACACAATATTTAAGATAACCTAGCCATGTCCATATTAACTTTTACTTAATATAAAAATTTTAACAAAAAAAAGTGTTGAATTTGATAAATAAATAGCTATTTGCCATTTAATATGAAAAATATTAAATTGATTTTATTTTTTAAAATCTTATTTTTGAAATAAATGGTTTTCTTATTTTTATTAAAAATTAAACTATTCAAAATTTATCTTTAATTACTTTTATACAAAACTATTCAAAATAAAATAAGGAATATGATATTAATAATATTAAAATTATGAAATAATGAATTTTCAAGAATCAAACAAATAATTATATTCATTGCATAATTTTACAAATATATCAAATATTTTTATAACATAAATTTAGTGTTTATAAAATGTAGTACTTTCAGCAGTTAATTTTTCAATTTATCAAATACATTCGACTTATGTTTGCTTGATTGTGAAATAAATTTTTCCTATAATAAACTTATTTTTACCACCATTAGATTTGAGATGAAAACAAAAAACAAAAATCAAAAACTTTTTTCTTTTTACTTATGTGTCTATCAAATCAAAAAATGCCAAGTAATTAAAGATAAGGGCTTTTATGAATATAAATTAAAGAAGAGAGGCTTATTTAGGTATAAAAACACTATTAGGGCTTAGTTAAATAGGTCATTATAGTTTAAGGGATTATTAAATAAACAATCCTATTATTTATAATAATATAGAAGCAAATGATCTTAATAAAAAATATATATTTATAATGGAAAACTATTGAAATATCCCGGGTTTGATTAAAAAAAAAAAAAAAACCTATTTAAAATACTCACTTACCTTTAAGCCTTAAGGTTTGCTGAAAATCTACTAATTCGCTAAGGTTTATCTATAAAATGATTTTTAAAAAAAAATAACTTTAACTTTTTATTAATTATTATATTATTTATTTTTTCTTATTTTCAATATTTATATATTTTAATTAAAAATAATAAAAGTCTAATTAGTTTTTTTTTTTAAACACCTATAGTTTTCATCCATTAATTTAGTGTAATGTCTCATCCATAATAATTTACGTTAATTACATTTTTTATTAATGGATAATACTATACTAAAAATATAGAATAATGTTTAATATAATTTAGTACTGAATTATCCATTGCAAAACAGGAACTGATGTAGTAAATTAATGGAAACTTTATATTAAATTATACTAAGTTATATTCAATATTAAGTTTTTTAAATTTTTTATTCGAACATATTATAAACTTTTTTTGAATATTTAAAATTTTACACTTTTTTTTAATTTGCCACCTAACCCTTTTTTTATCTATTTTAGTACCTGGACTTGACACTTTTGCCTAATTTGGTAACAAATTATTATTTTTTCTAATTTGGTACCTGATATTGACACTTTTTTGCCTAATTTGGTACCTAACTTTTTTTTATCGAATTTGACGCCTAAATTTGTAAAATGTTATACAAATTACTCCAATATACTGCCAATTGTTTTTATGAGGTAGTAAAAAAATCAATGTATGACCGGCATGTAGTAGACAATATAGAATTTTATGTATTTTAAATGTTCAATTACTTTTAATTTAATTTAATTTTTAATTTAATATAATAAATTTTTTTATTTTGAATTTTTAAGACTATTGTTTTTTATTCAATATCTATTCCTTAAGCATAGCTCAAAGCACAATTTTTGAATATGGATTTCCTCTGATACTGATGAAAATTTTGCGGAATTGAGGGAGTTGTGAAGACCAAGACATGTTTTAAGCATGTGGTCCCTTTTGAATCATTCCCACCACTAAGAGTCAAGGTAAAAGTAAAATTTGAGCATATTGTTTAGCAAATCATAGGAAACCTCAAATAAATGTAACCATTCTTGCAATTAAATTCAACGTTATGTGTCACATGTTAGTCATACATTAACTATTTCTATCCTTCATAAAAAATTAACCATTCCACATAGTGTTATGGAGTAATTTGTATAACATTTGATAAGTTTAAGCACCAAATTGGACCAAAAAAATCTTGGGTACCAAATTAAAAAAAATATCAAATTTGGTGCTAAATTAAATAAAAAAGCTTAATCACCAGATTAAAAAAAAAACTTAAATACCAAGAAAAAAAATCAAATTGGAATAACAAATATTATACTATCACTTCTAAAACCAATGATAAAGCTTTTCTACTTACAAGAAGAAAAGAAAAATAAAATCAATGCAATTAGAAAATTTTAAAGAAAAATAATTTTGGTTTTACTTGGATAAAAAATCAAATTGCATACTAAATGGGGAGATTACATGAAACATTAATTCTTGCTAGAAGAACAAGTTTCTTCCTGAGTAGTCAAAATATTAATGCAAAGTTTAAAGGAACAGAAAAGAAAAAAGAAAGGCATTTAATATTTAAGCAACATGCTTAGAGAATTGCTAATTATCCTTTAAAAATATATTAAAAGGCAAAATATTCATTTAATACTCTAAAAAATAAAATATTAGTCAAATAATAAATAATATAAATATTTTAACACTACTTATTTCACTAATTAATATTAAAAATTATATCACACGTGGTGAACAAAAAATACAATTATAATAATGTGAAAGACACAAATATTAGAATACGTGAAAATTCATATAATATGAATTATTAATGTATTAAAATTTATATATTAAATACAATTATAATTTATAGAAACATTTAAATACGAAAATACACAAATCGACACATTTTAGTTTACAAATTCCAAATTCTCCAAACTTCGATAATCAAGTTTTTTATTACATAAAGATGATTATATCTTCTTCTTCTTCTTCTTCTTCTTAGTGATTGAAGGGAAGGTTGAAGAGCCTTCCTTGAGGAACCCAAGCAACAGCAATACAAAGACATTTAATTGGGTATGCATTGGTAATCAACAGATGGCTCCCTTCCACAGTTATTAAGTAAGATGGTGAGCGAAACTGGAAGGTTGATATCGATGATTCCCAACACATTAGCTCTTATCCCATTACAAATACAAAGGGCAGCTTCAAGATCAGCCAACCCTCGAATCAGACTACAACATGGTTCGGTAGGCACACTACCGATCTCGACATTGACTAAATTAACATTATCTAATTGCTTACCTGTTCAAAATATAATTCAAAGATAATTTTTGTCCAAAAAAAGTTAATTCAAAGATAACAATTATTTATTTAAAAGAAACATATGAATTTCATAAGATTATGAAAGAGATAAATCTCAAAACTATAGATTAAATTTGAAAGATTGTGCAATTTGATGTATGAATTTTGATTTGATGCAATTATATACATGCAATTATATTCATGTACCGTGTTCTGCCTTTCCAGTCTTATTTTACTGGAGGCTACACAATGAATGGTTCCAAATCATACCAAGTTGTCATGGGTCTCTACCTCATAGCCTTATACTCATTTCCAATCAGTGATGTGTCAATCTGGTTAACATTATAACTGTCCTACTAGAGGCTTCACAGTGGTACAATTCTTATTACTTACTTACCCAGACGTAATTATATTCCTGATTGACATTCTTTTCGTATCACAACTATACCTGCATTCTTACCAATCAATATTCTTCTCAACAAAATCATACATAGATCATCATAACACCTACTTCGTCATTACCATGATCATACATTTACTGATCACTATAGATTTCATTATCCGTTATATATAAATAGTTCTACTTGAAGAGTTTACACAAGAGAGTTAGGGTAGAGACTCACCTGATTCTCACCTACTATAGTTCTAAACTCCAAACCCAGATATCCCTCTCGAACCAGCAGCAACCACTACTTACAAAACATAAGATCACCATTACAACTCAATTACATACGATTTGCTATCATCTTAATCACTGATAACCCCATGCAAAACCTTATCATTACAGTCTTACTGTTCACATACCCTATTCAGACTTATTATTTCAGAACTTAGCATGCAGAGTTGAAATACTTACCCTGAGATGGAATAACCATTGATTAAACCCAGAACCATAGTTTCTAGTTTAACGAGGAAGAGATATAAAAAAGAATTAGAAAATAGTATTTTGGGAAGAAGAAGAAGAAGAACCTCCTTTTGAACCCATTTCACACACATATATGTAACCCAACTAACTTAATGGAGCTTAACAAGTGTCACACATTTCAGAATTTGCCTTCTTAATGGCCTACAGTTCCAAGGGAAACATAATTAAGTTCCTTATATTCACAGTTATCAAGTTAGACTATTCAGTTGATTTCTAACTAGGTTACTTATAATCTAATTAACACAGTATTCTAGGCAAACCAGACATACTATACCTTTGGCAAATACATATTCCATACTTACCCTTTATCACTTAACACGAACTTTTCCTTAATATAGCAAAATGTCATGAAATCATATCCTTATTTTCCTATGTAGCAAATATTGAACGCCCACACGAGTACACCAAAATAATCACTTGGACGGATAACACTTTGCTAGACAAACCGTTTACTACTATACGTCAAAACTTTAGACCCACTAGACCTGGGGTGTTACATTTTATTTAGAGGAAAAAGTAAGTTTTAATATGTACATCTTGTGTATTTATAATCTACTAACTATAACTAACTTAACTACTCAACTAACTTGTTAGGCTCGAAAATACCAAGAGGGGGTGAATAAGTATTTTAAAAATATTTGCAAACTTTTCTGAATGATAAGGAAATGGAAGAAAAATTTGGACACTTCGATTCATAGTGGTTCAGCCCAATTTTCTACCTCTACAACCTTGGTATACCTCAACCAAGGATTTCCCAATTCATTATACTTAAATTATTACCTTTCAAGGAAAATGTATAACCTTTACAATCCCTATCTTTTTTCACAAGGCTAAGATAAAACACTCCCCCTAGTTTTTATGGCCTAACTAAAACCTTTCCTAGTTTTGTAGCTCAACTAAAACCCTTTACAAATTACTTTATGTTTTATACCTCAATAACCTTAAAAAAGCCTTTTGTAGGTACAAGAAAATATGTAAACAATAAAAGCCTCTCAAAGGTTTGTGTTTACAAGTTTTTAGCTCTCTCAAGGAGTTGAAATGAGAATGATAAAAAGATCTAACAATAAATGCCTAAGAGATATGTTGTAACATCCCGATTTTGGGCCTAGTCAGAATAGTGGTTTCGGAACCACAAATTCGACAAGGATAAAATTTATTTTTATTATATTTTTATGGTATAATATTTCACAAAATGATTTCATGAAAATTTCGTTCAAAAATTTCGACGTTTGGGCACTCAATTTAGTCAAAAGGACTAAATTGTAAAAAGTGCAAAAGTTGAGATCTACATGTTAGAGGTGTCCAATTGTTATGAAATTTTAAATTGGAGGTCCTTATATGGTAATTATACCATTGGTTAAGTTGCTGGACAAAAATGGACATGGTTAGGCATGTTTCCAAAGTTTTTCATTAAGGGCATTTTGGTCATTTAGTTATTAAAATGAATTAAAAACAAAATTAAAAGCCAATTTTTGTCCATCTTCAACCCCTAGGCCGAAAATTGCATGGAGAAACCATGGCTAGGGTTTTTCAAGCTTCCAAGATCGATTTTAAGTCCGTTCTAGCCCCGTTTTTAATGATTTTTACGTTTTTGAAATCCTCGTAACAAGATTTACCTATTTTTACCATTATTTTGAACTAGGGTTTGTGTTTAAAAATTTACCCATGAATGATATGCATGTATTTTGATGTTTTATGGAAGAATATGAATGTTTGGAGTGTGATGAACGTCTTTTACTAAGTTATTTTCGATGAAAATGCCTAAAAGGATTAATTTGTAAAAGTTATAAAATATGTCACAAGTGTGTGAATAAGTGAGAATTGTGGACTGCTATATTATGAAAATGGTTCGGTTAGGTTTAAAATGCAAGAAAATTGAATAAAAATTATTTTACGAGCCTAGGGGTAAAAATCATAATTTTGTGAAACTTTAGGGGCAAAAATGTAATTTTTCCAAAGTGTGATTTTTAGACTAAATTGAATAATGTGAGTGTTAAACAAGTTAAATGTGTTATTATAAATTAAGAAAGACGAGAAATTGACTTTGATCAGTAAAAAAAGAAAAGTGAGAAAAAAGTGAAATTATGAAATAGTACATTTAGCAACAAAACAATTTAGACAGCAACAGTTGTGTGATTTTTAAAAATCACCAAAAATGGTGGAAATTGAATTAGAGGCTGAATTATATATGAAATTAAAGCTGAATGAGCCTATTTTCACATAAAAGAGACAAAGAAAGAAAAAGAGTTTTATATTATGAGATATTTGAATTTTAGCGAGACAGGGCTAGAATGATTTTGAAATCCCCTGTTCTAAATTTGGAAGATCATTAAAAATTGTACAAAATAATTATGAGATAAAATTTATATGTTTAGAATCCTGAATGAGTCTATTTTCAAAAGAAATAAACAAGAACACTATCCAAATTTTGTACTATGATATAATTAATTTTTAGTGAAGAAAGGTCAGAACTGTCGAGCAGTGAAATAGGGGAAACTTTAAAGAATAAAATGTACTTATTGGATAAAAAAATTCTAAAAATTTTATGGTAAGAATATATGTGAGTATAGTTTTGGGAAAAATTAACGGATCTTAATTTGGAGCTCGGTAGCTCGAGATATAAATAAATTAGTGACTCTGACTCAGACAAACAGTTTGAATTTACATACTGGAAAATAGTGAAAGTATGGATAATGTTGTTTAAGTGTGTTATATACATTAAGTATGTGGAATGGAGAGGAGGAGGAGGAAAATTGGAAAATATATGAATGATTTGTGTATAATTGGTCATATGCTCAATTATGATTTATAAACGATGAAATAGAAATGATGCTTATATTTGCGCATGATTGGTCATGGTTTAAGCTCATGTGGGAAAATAAAGTTTCATAGTATGTGTGTATGATAAATTTGGAATATGATATGGATTGAGGTAATTTCATGAATGGTTTATGAATTAACACATGTTGGTAAGTTTGATACATGAACAAATGTTGTGCTCATCTATGCTTATAATGTTTATGCTATATGTTTATTTGGTTAACATATTTGGTGTACATGCTTAGGCTTTGGCCAAGATGTGGTTGGATTATGCCACGTTAAACTTATAAGTTATGCATTGAGATGGTAAGTGCCTAAATGGAAATATGCTTGTGATCATGACAGGGGTGGTAAGGTTTAAATTATGTAATCTCTAATGAAATGTTTTATCACGTGGTTAATTCCAAAAAAGAATTTTGTTTAAATGCATTAGCTTGCGACTATGATTGAATGATATGTTTATGTCTTGTGTGATATGCATAGGAAACGGGTGTAGAAAGATAATGAAATAGTAAGTTCATATTTGAAGTGTAAAATGACAAAAAAGGGGATGATGAGTTTAATTGATGTTGTTATTTAAGCTAAAGTGATATTTTTATTGCAAAATTGAGAATTTCATAAATGTGTTAATGAATGGAATAATCGATAAACGTTGAGTTAAATGGTAAATACGTATTAGTATTGAACTTACTAATGTTCAATTGTACGTGAATTAAATGGAAATTGCTAGTGATAGGATTTGAATTGTGAGCATGAGAAATTGTGAATTGAATAAAAAGAAATGAAGCATTGAATTGCATGAGTATGTATGGGGTCTCGTAGGCCCTATTTATTATAAATATAATATTTTGAAGATATATTGTGAAGAATTATAAAAGCATGTTAATAATTTAAAAGTTTTAATTTAGATGAAATTTTATAACTCGGTTCAATACGTTTACAAGTGTATGTGTTCTGGTAATGCCTCGTACCCTATTTCAGTGTCGAATACGGGTAAGGGGTGTTACATATGTACAAGAGAAAATGAAGGAATAAGTAATTTGATGCTTTTCTCTTGATTTTTATGCTTGAATGTCCATCTCTTGTGTTTTCAAGTGTTCTTGACTTGAATATATACCCTCTAACTGATTTTTGGACATTTGGAGCTGTTGGAGGGAGTTTCTAGCCGTTGAGAGCATTTACTTCATGCATTTAATGTAGCCTACAGTAGTATTTCTCGAGACATATAACCATTGTCTAGAGATAGGAAGAACAGATATGATCGTTGGAGCTTGAGGTCTCGAGACACAATAGGCTTGTCTTGAGACAATCAATCGAGACAAGGCTCCCCTGAAGCATACTTTAGCTTCGATGTTGCCTGGTCTCGAGATAATATGTATTTTGTCTCGAGACAAGGTTCCTTCGAAGCATTTTTAGCTTCGATGTTGGTCTGTCTCGAGGCATACATGCTTGTGTCTCAAGACAAGACCGTGAACCTTAAAAAATGTGGCTTAAAAACATTTTAAAGGACTTGGGGTTTCTCAAAAACTTTTGTAAAAAGTTTAAGTCATTTAGAAACTTTGTTTTTGAGTTTGTAATACTTGAAAATATATTTGGATAAAATTGAAATAATTTAAACAAATTTGATTAAGGAATTTTATAATTAAGTTTGTTATATCAAAGCAATTGAAAATCAAAGCTAACATAACTATAACTAACTTTCTAAGTTATCATTTATTAACTTCAACATATATACATGCAATTCCACCGTTAGTATCACAAATTTTGGTTATAATTTGCAACCGTTATTTTCTTCAACCAGCCATGAACAAATATGTTTTCTTTATAGTCTTTGTTTTATTTTTCTTTATTTTCATCTCATCATCTAATGGTGATAGTGATTTAAAATTATATTCAAATCAATCTTAATCATGTTACTGGGCTAGAAAGTATTGTCTTTGATCACAAAGGTGAAGGTTCATATGTCAGTATATTCGACAGAAGAATATTAAAATGGAATGGGCCAAAATTTGGTTGGCCAGATTTGTTATTCCTTCACCATTTAGTGTTAGAATTGAGTGACCCGAATCCTCATTTAAATAAAATACAGTGGTAAAATAAAATAAAAATAAAATTCATATAAAACCACACTTCTTTTATTTTATTTTAGAATAAGGTTTTTTAAACCTTATTAAACTCCATCTATTTTATATTGATTAGAATAAGGTGTTTCAATCTTAATACACTCCTATTAGAATATGATTTTACAAGCCTATAAATAGACATAGTCTAATCCTCTTGTAATCATTCGAATTTTGACATAATGAATTATCTTCTCCTCTGCCCGTGGTTTTTTCCCGAAAGTATTTCCACGTAAAAATTTACGTGTTCTTTATTTTTCTTTCTCTTTTTCTTTACGATACGTTGTCATTATCGATATTCTATTTTGTCATAAATTGGTATCAGAGCTTCCGAGTTGTTCATTTTGATCACGGTAATGACATTTTTAAAGTATAAAATTCTACTATTGGATTGCAACACCAGATTCGCGTTGTGGCAGATAAAGATGCAGGCAGTTCTTGCGCAGATGGATCTGGAGGATGCCCTACTAAGGATAGATAAGATGCCTGTGATATTGGCAGAGGAAGAGAATAAGCATAAGGATTGAAAAACATTAACACAGTTACATCTGCATTTGTCTAATGAAATTTTACAGGTTGTGATGAAGGAGAAGACTGTCACTGCATTATGGAAGAGGCTGGAACAAATATGTATGTCGAAAACTCTAACCAGCAAGTTACATATGAAGAAGCGTCTTTATGCTCATCGTTTGGAGGAAAGTGTGTCTGTGCACGAACACTTAATAGTGTTTAAAGAAATTCTCTCAAACTTGGAGGCCATGGAGGTTCAATATGATAAGGAAGATCTAGGGTTGGTTCTACTTTATTGTTACCCCGTCTTATTCAACCTTTAGAGACACGATTTTATATAGTCGCGAGTCTCTCAAATTTGATGAGGTTTATGATTCTTTGACCTCATATGATAAGATGAAGCATCTTGTGGTTAAACTCGAATCTCAAGGAGAGGGTCTCATTGTTCGTGAAAGACAATATCAGAATGCTGATGATGATCATGGAAGGACACAGGAACAGAATCCTCGCGGTAAATCTAAGGGTAGATCGAAGTCTTTAAACAGAGGTAAAACTTGTAACTTCTACAAAAAGAAAGAGCACATTAAATCTGAGTGTTATAAGACAACTAGAAAATGGAAAACAACTAGAAAATTTCGGTAAAGCTGATGTTGTAGAAGACTATAGCGATTGTGAACTTCTAGTCGCTTCTGTCAATAATTCTAAAGTAAGTAAGGAGTGGATCCTTCATTTGGGCTGCACCTTCTACATGAGTCCCAATTAGGATTGGTTTACAACTTACGAAACAGTGTCTGAAGGTGTTGTTTTGATGGGAAATAATGCTTGGTGTAGAATTGCAGGTGTTGAAACAATTAAAGTTAAGATGTTTGATGGAGTTGTCAGAACACTTAGTGACGTATGACATATTCCAGAATTGAAGAGAAATTTAATTTCGTTAAGTACTCTTGATTCAAAAGGGTACAAATACACAGCTGAAAGTGGGGTTTCGAAGATTTCCAAAGGTTCCCTCGTTCTGATGAAAAGGCAGAGAAAGACTGCCAAGTTATATGTTTTGTAGGGTTCTACTGTTATTGGTGATGCAGCTGTCATATCCTCTTCCTTGTCAGATGATGATATTACTAAACTTTGGCATATTCGCCTAGAGCATATGAGTGAGAATGGTATGGCAGAATTGAGCAAAAGAGGACTTCTTGATGGGCAAGGAATTTGCAAACTGAAGTTTTGTGAGCACTGCATTTTTGGGAAGTAAAAGAGAGTTCGATTCACCAAAGGAATCCATAACACGAAGGGAACGTTAGAGTATATTCATTCTGATTTGTGGGGGCCATCTAGAGTGCCTTCGAGAGGTAGAGCTAATTATATGCTAACTTATATTGATGATTTTTCTAGAAAAGTTTGGGCGTTCTTCTTGAAGTAGAAAAGCGATGTGTTTTCAGCATTTAAGTCTTGAAAAACTATTATTGAAAAACAGACGAGAAAACAAATAAACACCTCCGCACAGACAATGACTTAGAGTTCTGTTCTGATGAGTTTGGTGAACTATGCAAGTCAGAAAGGATCGTGAGACACTTGACAGTTTGTCATACTCTACAGTAAAACGGTGTTGCAGAATGAATGAACAGAACGATCATGGAGAAAGTTTGATGTATGTTGTCGAATGCTAACTTACCGAAGTCGCTTTGGGCTGAAGCAGCCTCTACTGTATGTTTTTTGATTAACCAGTCTCCATCCATTGCCATTGAGAAAATGACTCCACAAGAGGTATGGTCTGGTAATCCTGCTAATTATTCTGATTTAAAGATCTTTGGGTGTCCTACGTATGCTTATGTTGATAATGGAAAATCAGAGCCGAGATCCATTAAATGTGTTTTTATTGGTTATAAAGCTGGTGTAAAAGAGTATAAGTTATGGTGTCCTAAAAATAGAAAATATGTGATTAGCAGAGATGTTGTTTTTTATGAAACTGTTATGCTACCTAACTTATCTCTTAAAGACTCTTCCAATGAAAAACATCAAAAGCAGATGGAGCATCAGATTAATCCAGAATCTACAACAGAGTCGACTCTTCATACCAGTACAAAAATTCATAATAGAGTTGCTTCTTCACTTCAATACTCAATCGCCAAAAACAGAACTAGAAGAGAAATTAAACCTCTAAAGAAGTATACCGAGGCTTGTAACACCCCCAACCCGTATGCATCTCCAGAATAGGGTTATAGAGCATTACCGGAGTTTACAAATTAATTTACAGACATTTCATTTCATCAAGCATTCATATTTAAAATCAATCAAAATCAAAACATTAATGAGCTAACGTTGGCCAATTTAACTCATACATGTCATTATAACCAGAATCAAAACATCCAAAATTACCGATAGAATTAATGGATAGTGTGATAAACATTCATACATCCATTCAATGCATTATTCCCCTTTTTATCAAATATATCAATGTTTCATCAATTTTCATACAATGAACATTCAAATCATATTCACATCAGTAACATACATTTCAAGCATTTAAGAATATAATTCAAGTTACACGAACTTACCAGACTAAATTACAGAAATACCAAAAATTCAGGGACATTTTGGTAATTTTCTATTTTCCTTGAATTTCCACCCAATCATGATCTAAATTAATATTTCATTCAATTTATTAATTTAAATAATAAAACAATTCATTTCATGAAATTTGGTCACTTTTTGACATTTTTACCAATTTACCCTTAAAATATTACTTTTATTCAATTTAGTCCTTCAACCTAAAACATGCAAATTGACCATTTTTAATGAAAACTCATGCTAGTTGAATAATCATTTATTTTCCTCCTCCTCCTCCTCTCCATTCCACATCCTTAATGTATAATATGCTTATATGTAACATTATCTATAATTCCATCATTTATTTATATATTAATTCAAAGCTGTCCAATTGAGTCATAGTCACTTAATTATTTATATCTTGAGCTGCGGAACTCTGAATTAAGATCCGCTACATTTTTATAAACTAGACTCACATATATTCTTACCATAAAATTTTCAGAATTTTTGGTTTAGCCAATAAGTACAGTTTATTCTTTAAAGTTTCCCCTGTTTCACTATTTGACAGTTCCGACCCCTCTTCACTAAAAATTAATTATCTCCCTATACAGAATTTGGATGATGTTTTTGTTTGTTTCTATTGGAAATAGACTCATTCAGGATTTTAAACATATAAATTTAAGCTCTAATTATTTTTATTCAATTTTTTATGATTTTCCAAAGTCAAAACAGGGGAACCAGAATTCATTCTGACCTTGTCTCACAAAATTTATTATATCTCATGATTTACAATTCCATTACTTACACCGTTTCTTCTATGAGAAACTATTTTTAATAATATTTAATTCCATATTTTTTTCATCCTCTAATTTGATTTCCACAATTTATGGTGATTTTTCAAATTTAACCTATTGCTACTGTCCAAAACTGTTTTAGTGCAAGATGTTGATTACTAAATTTATAACTCCCTTATTCCCTTTCTCTATAATATTTCTCATCATTTTCACTTATTTCCTTTCACTAATATATCAAGAACATAAGAATTTATTTAAGAAAACTCTACTATAACATCATTTCCATACTTTTTCAACAATAACAAACTTAAAAATATATTGAAATCTTGATGTTCTTACCTTATGCTAACTTGATTTTCTCTCTCCTCCAGCTTCTATTTCTTGAATCTAACTTGAAATTCTAGCTCCCCATTGTCTCCTTATTATTTTTCTCTCTTGGAAGCTATGGAAATTCTTTTGATTTCTAGGTGAAAATAGTGAATTTTTGGTGAAAGGACCAAATTGTAAAGAAAGCAAAACTTTCTTTCTTCTCTTCTCTTCTAACGTTGGTTGCATAGAAAGATGATGATTTTTCATCATCTTTCCTCCCTTTTATACTAATTATTTAATAATAAAATAATACTAAAAATCTTAATAAAATATTAATTAAATAACATTTATCTAATTAATTAATTAAAAATATCACAAACATCATCATTACCTTCTAGAATTCTCTCTCTCTATTTGACCATTTTGCCTTTTATAATCTTTTGAAATTCCATCCTTGAGTCATCACTTAATTTGGTAAAATTATAATTTAGTCCCTTAAAATTCTTCACCTTTTCAATTTGGTCCTAATTTATCCATTTTCCTTAGTTTCTAGATTATTCCACCCTTAAATATTTACACTATTGGTCCTTCAACTTTTTTGTATTTACACTTTAACCCCTCAAATTTTAAGTATTTACTCTTAGACAACAAAACTTCTCACTTTTGCAATTTAATCCTTTCTTAAATTAATATGTCATAATATACTTCCCAATGTTGACATAACTCAATATTACCCTTTTTATCACTTTATTTCCTTATTTTACTATATCAAGGATATTATCTTACTTTCTTACTGTAGTAATTTTCGGGGTATTACAAGGCTAATCTAGTTGCTTGTGCTTTAAATGTGGCTGAAGATATAGATGCAAACTAAGAGCCATCTAATTATTCTGAGGCGGTTAGCTGTGAAGATTCAGAAAAATGGATGTTTTCTATACAAGAGGAGATGGAATCACTCCACAAAAACAGAACATGGGATCTTGTGGAACTTTCTAAAGGTAAAAAGGTTGTTCGTTGTAAATGAGTGTTTGAAAAGAAAGAAGGGACTCTAAGAGTTGAAGAACCCAGATATAAAGCAATGCTTGTTGCAAATGGTTACAGTCAAATTCCAGGTGTGGACTTCATAGATGTGTTCTCCCCAATTGTGAAGCATAGTTCGATTCGAGCTTTGCTCTTGCTCGGTATTGTGGCCATACATGATTTGGAGCTTGAGCCGTTAGATGTAAAAACTATATTTTTGAATGGAGAACTTGAGGAGGATATTTACATACAACAACCAGAGGGTTTTACAGTCTCAGAAAAAATAGGACTATGTTTGCTTGCTGAAAAAGTCTCTTTACGGTTTGAAACAGTCACCAAGATAATGGTACAAGAGGTTTGATTCATTTATGACTTCTCATGATTTCAAAAGAAGTAGCTTTGAGAATTGTGTTTACTTTAAGAAAAATAGTGACGGTTCTTTTGTGTATCTACTCCTTTCTGTTGATGACATGTTGATAACAGCGAAAGATAAATGAGAGATAAGAAAGGTCAAAGCTCAACTAAGTGAAAAATTTGAGATGAAAGATTTGAGACCAACAAAGAAAATACTTGGTATAAAGATTCTCAAAGATAGAAAAGTAAGTAAATTGTACCTAAGTCAGAAAGGGTACATTGAGAAAGTTCTTAGCAGGTTCAACATGCAGACTGCTAAACCTATTAATACTCTTTTAGTAGCCCATTTCAGATTTTCATCAGCTTTGTCTCCACAATCAGATGATGAGATTGAGTACATGTCACATGTTCCATATTCTAATGCAGTGGGATCTCTCATGTATGCTATGGTTTGTTCACGTCCAAATTTATCATATGCAGTCAGTACAGTTAGCAAATACATGGCAAATCTGGTAAAGAACATTAAAAAGCAGTTCAGTGGATTTTAATATACTTACAAGGTACTACTGATGTTTGCTTACAGTTTGAAATTACTAGAGGTGGAGTCATTGGGTATGTTGATGCTGATTTTGCTAGATACCTTGATAGAATAAGATCTCTCACAAGTTATGTCTTTACAATCAGAGGTTGTGCAATCAGTTGGAAAGCCACTTTGCAAACTACAGTTACTTTGTCTATGTAACACCCCCTAACCCCAAACCGTCGCCGGAACAGGGTTACGAGGCATTACCGGACATATCAAACGATTACAACAATTCTTAATTAAACAACCAACACATTAAATTAAATCATAAAATTTATTTGTTTGTTTACCAATTGACTTCATTTTTTTTTTTTCAATTTCACAAAAAATTTCGGCAACATTTCTGCCTATTTTTACATAAAACCCCCTGCAAATTAAAACCATACTATTTCCAAATATAACCAAATCAACCAATTCATTTCACATTCACATTTTCTATTCTAATTCTTTCTAATCTAACTCAATCAATATAATATCAATTTAAATTTAACAAGGTAATAAATAAATTAAAATAGATAAACTTCTTTCGTTATAAATCTTAAACTTATAATACTAATATTTTTAACCATTTATATTAAAACCTAATAACCTTTATACACAACCTATGTACATGCCACATTACCAAAAGAAAATATACATCACCAAAAGTTGCTGAAGTCGGGTCTGGCTTTGGATGCTGATTCAGTATTTGACTTCTACAACCTGCGCACGGAAACAGCCGTACGCTGAGTATGCATATACTCAGTGGTATCACTATAATTCAATTTATAATTAAATACATTAAATCACACACATACTTTTCATTACAATTATCACTACGAATAAACAATTCAATCTTACAATATTATCAATTAATTATATATATATATCAGTCTTATTTCTTTATTTCAAATTTCATTTTTCACATATACTATAACATTCGAGATTAGTTTTATCAATAAATTTATTACATTTATCCCTATTAACTTGACTCGGACTCGGCGGATACACGGATTCCAACCAAACACACCATTAAACAGTAATCAGTAACAGTAGCAGTAACAGTAACAGTAACAGTATTCAACACACAAAGTGCTGAATCTGTAACAGTAACGGTAACAGTATTCGACACACAAAGTGTCGAATCGGTAACAGTAACAGTAGTCGGCACATAAGCGCCTGATTAGTAAGCCGGCAAATACCCCGTACGCTTCCATATCCTATGGCATGCCAACTATATCCGACTAGCCCGACTAGTTAATAGGGTATTTAATTCACTTTTCAATACAATTTTCATCTTAGTTCAGTATCAATTATAAATTCCTTATTTCAATCAATTTCACAGTATTACAGTAATTCATTATTTCAGAAATTTCACAATTTAATGCATTATACATACAATATTCAATATCTTCACACTTCACTCAGTACTAAAAATAATATCCAGTATTCCGTAATTCAGTTCAGTATCAGTTTCAATTTCAATATCACATTATAAATTTATCATTTATTAAACACTTACCTTAAAATATTTACCACACATAATTAGCAATTTAAACACTTAATAATAATAAAATTTGAATTATAGTGATACAAACCGTGATTCTCGTGTCTATTCCTCGTCCACTTTTTCTTTTCCTTTCCTCGTGGATGCCTCGGGTGCGATATTAGCTACGAAAAAATTAAGATAATTTTCATAATCATTAGCATAACACAATTTAATTACTGAAATTTTTATCTAACTTTTACTTTAATTTCAATTTAATCCTAACTAAACCTATATATTTTTCTTTCTAAATTCATACCTTCTTGCTACTCAATTTCTTGCCAAACTCATATTTAACTATCTAATTTTTATCATATTTTCATAATTTCGAATTTATTTCAATTTAATCCCAAAAATTCAAAACTTATAGTTTAGTTTACAATTCAATCCTTTATTCAATTCTAATCAAAATTTCTATCAAATTCATCCCTAATTTAACAATTTATTCAACATGAACCATGATTAATAATCTATAAACTTCCAAAACCTCAACTTATTTTTAACAAAACTTTGTTTTACAACTTCCAAAACATCAAAATTAAAAGAAAAGGACTTGATTGACTTACCAAATTAAATCCCAAGCTTTAAAAACCCTATTTTCCCTTTTTCTTTTTCTTTCTTTCTTTCTCCCCTGTTTCTTCTCTGTTTCGTCTCCTTCTCTGTTTCTTTTTCTTTTGTTTCTTTTGTATCTTTTATTTCCTTTTATTTCATTTACTTTATATTATATTAGTATAATTTATTAATAACCATTTAATTAATGAATATCTTTTAATTATAATACAAGTGTATATACATATTTTATTACATTTGTACAACTTTATTACCTTACATTTGACACCATTTGATTTATTGATCAAATAAAAAATCTTATAATTTAATTATTTAATTAACTAATATCTTTTACTTAAATTTTAAGTAAATAATAATTATAATACAAGTGTATTTATATTTATTATTACACTTGTACCATCTTTTCACCATACACTTGTCTTAATTTTAATTTATTCCATAATAAAATAATACAATTAATATAAATTACCATTTGAATAAATAATTATAGTAATTATAATAATTATATACATATAATATTTATATATAATTTAAACAAAATTTTGAATTTAATGCTTATATGACGCCTCTTTTCATATAAATGGCTTAATTGCCATTTTAGCCCTTTTTACTTTCTTTTAATCTATAATTAGACTTTCACTCCTTATTCAATTTAATCCTTTTTGCTAATTATTCTTAATTAAGCTAAATTCACCTATCTAAAACCTAATTAAACACACAACTAATCTCGTAAATATTTCTAATAATTATTTTTGAACTCAATTTACTAAGACGGAGGCCCGATAATACACTTTTCCGGTGCCCACGGATTTTGGGTCGTTACAGTCTACCACTGAAGCTGAGTACACGGCGATTACTAAGGCTTGTAAAGAAGCCACTTGGTTGAAAGGACTCTTTAGTGAACTCAATAAAGACCTTCAAATCAGTTCAGTATTTTGTAACAGTCAAAGTGTCATTTTCCTTACAAAAGATCAAATGTTTCATGAGAGAACAAAGCACATTAATGTTCGGTATCATTTTGTTCGTGATATTATTGCTCATGGTGATATTGTTGTGAGCAAAATTAGTACTCATGAAAATCCTGCATATATGATGACTAAGTCACTTCCTATAACCAAGTTTGAGCATTGCTTAGACTTGGTTGGTGTTCATTGTTGAAGTTAAACCCTTAAGGGGTTTTATGGAAAAAGCGGAGAACTTGTTCGTTGAGAGTTCACAATGAAGTACTTGTTCATTGAGAATTCATGTCAAGGTGGAGATTGTTAGAATTGAGTGACCCGAATCCTTATTTAAATAAAATATAGTGGTAAAATAAAATGAAAGTAAAATCTATATAGAACTACACTTCTTTTATTTTATTTTAGAATAAGGTTTTTTAAACCTTATTAAACTCCATCTATTTTATATTGATTAGAATAAGGTGTTTCAATCTTACTACACTCCTATTAGAATATGGTTTTACAATCCTATAAATAGACAGGGTCTACTCCTCTTGTAATCATTCGAATTTCGACATAGTGAATTATCTTCTCCGCTGCCTGTGGTTTTTTCCCGAAAGGGTTTCCACATAAAAATCTGTGTGTTCTTTATTTTTCTTTCTCTTTTTCTTTGCAATACGTTTTCATTATCAACATTCTATTTTGTCAAATTTAGGTATATTCACACATTATTCATTTTTATCTATTTTTCATCAAAAGATTTTTAATTTTTTATTTCTTTGTTGGACGAGAGAAAGGAAATTGTGTGATGACATAAGAGATTCAAACCTTGAACCTGTGGTGCCCCAAACCCAGCCGAGATGGTCTGACTCGAATTATGAACGTCACATTAGCCACCGAAAAGACTCTCCATTAAAACCCTTCGCAAAGCACACCAACAACCAAACACACCTCATACAATTATTCATGGAATATTTGATAACCTAAAGTCATGCTTCTGTTGCGCTACTCTAATCATCAAGTCATCGACATAATTCGTAAATTAAATTTTTAACAAGAAAATATTTTAAAAGCTTCATTTGAACATTCATGTAGGTGATAGGGTATTTAAAATGTTATATCTGAAAGGATTTTAGAAACTGTTTTATTTAAAAACAAATGATAGATCTAAATCATAATGTAGTAAAATGTTGAAAAACACCATTTCAAAAGGTTGAAAATAGTATAGTAGAGTGATATGTAGAAATCTTTTTTAGGAAGATCCATTAAAACATCATGCATATCTTCATAAAATCATATCATTTAATTAGTTAATAGGTCACCTACTATTTACGTAATTTGTCCAATTTTATATTTCATGCATATTAAACTCATAATTAATTTCCAAATCACACATAAAACATATAAGATTTACCTTAATAACCAACAACTCTTCAACCTACAATTACAAGTTAGTCGAACAATTGCTCATACCATTTATCAAGCATTCATAATCTACCATTCAATCATCTATTTGAAGCAGTAATAAAAACTCCAAATCAAACCAATTAAAGAGTCCACAATGTCAAATTACAAACCATTAATAGTTCAAAGTCTAAAACCCTCTAGATTAGTCCCACATTGCCTTCCTTATTAAGTTGGAAAGACATCAAATAAATTACCTTGCTATGGATCACTTGGTGGCTTACTTTTCCTCCTCGTTTTAGTTTTATCCTTGCATTGTTAAACATAAGAGATGTGAACTTTTACAAGCTTAGTGAGTGCTCAAAGATTGCCACAAGTAGTCACAATATCCAAAGTTAAAAGAAATCATACCATCACAATTAATCATGGTAAGCAATCAAGCACAACTCGTAGCGTTCTCATTGATATGTTGGCACAATGTGATCATGAAGCATATATAAAAAATATATTACATTGGATAATCAAATTTCCAAATACGACTAATATAATGTGTAGCATAAAGCTATCACCCACCAAACACAACCAATTTACCCTCCAAACATACCCTTCAACACAACCAATTATACCCTCTAAGCACAACCAAATATACCCTCCAAACACATCCACTTAAACATGTATACTTACTATTTTGTACACGCTTTCACATGTCACACAACTCATGTTTATATCACGCTTATAAGTACTCACATTATGCTCAAATAGCCACAACATATAGATCTCATATAGTGTACATAAAATCAACAAGACTCATATCATATTCAGTCATAAACACATAACATTTTCATTGTCATCTCAATATACATCACATAACATATCACATTTAAGCATCCTTTGCAAATCATCATTAGTTTAAGTAGAAACACTTACTCATGGAACTTAGTATAGGTGATTAGGCTACCTAAGCTCCCCTTTAACACTTTGATTTGTGCATAATTATAGCACATCAAACCACTGACCTTGTAACCTTGACTTTAATGGCAAAAATTCAAATAAGCCTTTGTTTGCCTTTATCCTTGCTTGTAGAACCTCCCAATGAGTCCGGAACTTTGCATTCACAATAAATACATTACAAACACATTTAAATCATATAAAAAATACAAACCACAACTCATCTATCATACTTACCGAAACTAGTTAGTTTTGCCGAAAATGCGATTTCACCACTCAAATATAGTTTCTATACCTTAATTTCGATTCCAAACATCCTAAATATCATCTAATTACATATCTAAACCATCAATTTTACCCAATTACACCAATCTAATTTTTCCAGAAAAATCAAGCTTATGTGATCTTTTAAAAGGGGAAAATATTCAATTTGCTTAAATTCATTAAGAATTTGTTAAATTAAAATCAAATAGCTTTTAATTAGATAAAAATGAGTTAAAAATCACTTTAAAACCAAATCTTAGCCAAGGAATACGAGATCTATCATTTTCAAGCCAAAAATCAACTTAAAATCAAGTGATATATTAAGATCTTGATTAAATCATTTAAATCTAAAATTGAAATAACAACTCACTTAGTTTAATAATAAAAAGTAAGAATCTCACCTCAATTTTGCAAAATTGACGAGTTATAGAGCTAATTCGATCTTTGAGTATTCTTCAAAATTAAAGAGAGATTTTGTGTTTGGAGAGCTTGAAAATCAAGGAAGATGAACTAATTTCGAAAGAAAAACTTTGATTTGGTGTTTGGCAAATTTTTGAAGAAGATGAAGAATCGGAGGGAAGGAGACGTGGGGGTTGTTAAATAGGCAACCATTTTTTAGAAAAATGGGTCATTGCCCATTTAACTACGTCCAATTTTCTCTCTTTTCCAAATTGGTCCTTATTTTTCAATTAAAGCCAATTTCAAAATTATTTTCAAATCCAATCTTGTTTTTAAAATCCCTTTAAACCAAATTAATTCCCGAACAGTCAATTTTAATTTCTAATCTAAAATTATTAATTCTATTTATTTAATATTTTATTTAATTAATTCCTAATTATCTTAATTATCTAACCCAATTACAATTTTCAATTCACTAACCCCTGATTTACTATCTTGATTCTACTAACCCGATTTTTGAGATGTGACAAAACTGATATGCGAAAGACCATTGGGTTTGAAGTTCAATACTCAAACATGCCATCTATATATCGCAAATACCTATTTTAGCCTTTTAGTTGTTGAACCAAATGGTGGTATAACTATATGACTAGTTATTTCAATTGAAGGAGTGCCATTCAAATCTATAAGTGGCTTGGATATTTATACAATCATTGAAATGGTTTATTTCACTGATAGTAGCATTGTTTTTTAAAGAAGCTTTTTTTTTTATCCTTAATAATTTCTTCTAGTTAGGTGAATTTATATATTCGTATTTATACAGAGATAATATATATTCAAACTTATATAGAGAGATTTTTTATATCAAAAGAATTACTTATTTTTTTATTAGATAGGGATGTTGATTTTCTGGTAAGCTCTGGTGATAGAACTAGTCGGCTGTTGAAATATAATCTTCATTCAGAAGAAGATCGATATTATACGATGGTTTAGCTTTTCCTAATGGAGTTGCTTTGAATGCAAACAATTCGTTTATTCTAATGAGGGAATCAATAAAAAAATAAATTTTAAAATTTAGTATGCACTATCTGAAAGTAGCTCTCAAAGTTTTTGTTGAATTGCCTAGAGTTCCGAATAATAAAAAGAGAAATAAAAATGGTAAATTTTGGGTAGCCTTAAACAATGGAAGATTGGGAACAATTGAAACCAGTGCTCCGAATCCAATCAAAATGAAGTTTAATAATGAAGGAGTTAAGATTTTAAAAATTTTGGATGAAAAAGATGTACCTTCAACTTGATCAGTGAAGATGAAGAATATGGGAAAAATTATATATGAGATTATATGTAGGCATCTTAAATGCCTATTGAGATTTTATATTTTAAAACTTTTTATTTTAAATTTTTTATATTTAAAGTTTGAAATTTTATTTTCAAGAAACTTTGTTTTAAAATTTTAGTAACTATTTTTCATCCGGAGTAGTCTAGTCCAAATTGATATAGATAGTCTCCTTTTGAAACCAGCTTTTTAATCCAATTCTGGAAATTTGTTCGGATTCTTTGCTACTTCATTTTGGATTTTAATCTTGATTTAATTAAATCTGTTTCATGCTTATATATATGTATTTTTTAAGTATCATATTTTTTTCACATAGTATCATAAATTTTTAAGTATTTTTTTCAATTTCATATTTATATTTAAAATATATATGTATTGTTTAAATTTATAATATTTTTTGAATTTTTTATTATTGAAATCAAATTGACACAATGTATAAACATTAAAGACTAATTTGTTTGAAATTAAGACTAAATTGACATAATATAAAAAAGTCCGTTAACCAGTTAATAATTAGATAGCCAAAACACACAATCTCCAATAGTTGGGTGGCCAAATTATAATTTTTCATAATCGGATGATCAAAGTTGAGTAACCAATGATGAAATTTATCCAATTTTATAAAGGTTGAAACAAGACGAGAGGATGTAATATGGATATTTCTTTCACAATCATGAAATTGTTTTATGAATAAAAATTGTGCCAAGGCGCCCACAAAGAACACCCGAAAAACAAAATACATAGGCATTAGAGTTGGTGATGCATAGCAACCATCAATGTTTTGGCAAATTTAAAATGACACCATTGAAGGCTTTCCCGAGCTTAAAAATGAAATCAATACTATATGATTTATTTTTCAGATATGATCGCCTTCCAAATATATGAAAATGATTAAAATACAAAACATGATCCCACGCGTCATCATACCATATGACACCTTAAAAGTGGACTGGAACCAACATTGCTACTATTTGCTACAATCAAAAGAGGCACATTTTATACCAATTTGTTAGCCCAAACTTCCGAGTACTGAATCTAACATCCTTAAGCTCGTAGGGGCGGTGGCGGCTATTCTACAATACCCCTTCTTATAAACTTAAACCTGCTGCAGTATATAACAAGAATAGGGAAATAAAGGCAGAATTTACAAGGAATGCATGTCCTATGCTGCACTAAGATTCCGGTTGCTCAGATTTTAAAGCTGCACCCGGTGAGGATGCCAATGTGTGGCTTCCGCTCTGAAGGTAAAGGCTATTTGCAACCATGGAATCACTAACCAAGCCACCCTCAAGATCATCGAACTTGAGTTTCACTCTGATATTCCGAGTACTAAAAACAGCAAAGCAAATGGCAGCATCATTAATGTAGTACACGGCAAGAATTTCCATACTTGAAAATAAAAAAGAAAATACCTGTTCAACTGATTGTTGATGGCGGTTAGGTCTTTCGAAGGACTCTGAAAGGCATGGGTACTCTCTCCGACACAAGCATAGTAGCTTCTCGCGCTATGCGAGATTAGAGCATCCATCTGTAGATGAAAACAAATTTAAGAAACAGGATCGACTTTCTTTTTACAAGATTCATAAAAACTTAAATATTTGCAAAATAAAAGATCTTTTTCTTTTAATTCCTTTTTCTGTATCGGCCCTTTTAAGAGTGCTTGCATTTTTAAAAGAACAGTTGAGTTGCAGCAGTTATCAAATACACTCTTTCCATTTGTTTCTGGTTTTCTAGTAAATCGAAATTTGATCACTCTATGAAGAACCAAAAAATATATATAATAAGAACCTTGGATGCTCGCAATGGGGACACGTATACATTGTGCTTTGCAGATACTTTCATTGGGGACATATCAGGGAGACTCGGAAAAGAGGCAACTTTAGGTGATCCAGGGCATGGACCTAACTAGTCAATGAAGAGAAGCAAATTAGAATGGTTTGCATAAGCAGCAAGGACAGAATATTACATTAACACCCCCACCCCAAATAATGGAAAAAAATTGAAAGGTTTACCATCATTACTATTGTTGGATTCAGGAACCTGGGTTGTTCTTGTAGTCGTTCTGGAAAGATCAAGTTCTTCAAGCAAATGTTTTATGGCAGGAATGAATTTTGTATTGTAAAATGCGACAATACCAACATGATCCTGCCTGGTTCTCTGTTTTCAGATCATTAAAATGGTTAAAAACTCACTTGAAAGCAAGCACCATAGAAAATAGAGATGAGATATTATACCCCGTTCTGTTGTGTTGATGATCTGTCAACAAATACACTGCAGTAAACTTCGGGTCTACCTTGCAGCTGGTTCCTATAGTTGCTAGTAATTTCTTTAAAAGGTAGTTCCAACTGAGAAAGCTGCAGGCCATTCATTCAGAAAGTAAGGGTAAAAAGTGCAGATAAATTTAACAACGCCAGCATCTAAAAGATATCATAAGAACTGACCTTTGCAACTACATAGAGACAACAAAGGATGATCTGGTCAATATGATGGTTAAAAAACAGAGAAGTCCGCTGGCTAAGTATTTGTTGAAAAAGAAAATATACACTCTCCCTAATCTCTTGAGACAGTTGTAGCCTCTCAACCATACCATTAATCCTGACAGCAGCCAATTTATTAATCTAGGCAATGCAAAAGCAACTGACATGTTAGTGACGGAGCAGAGTGATAACTGAATCTAAATCAATAGCAAAAGTTGGTGCACATTGGCAATCTGGCACCAAAATATATCAAGGGATATTTGCATTTGCAATGAGTGCTAATAGGCCAACTTTTTGTGATGATACACGTAACCATAAGGCATACCATAGTGATGCAGGATTTAAACAAATAGATGAAACTTGAAAGCCTAATTCATCTATATTTTGATACCTTACTAAAGAATATATTAATTCCTGTTTCGGCACATGTTTCTCCTCCACCAACAGGGTTAGGGCGTGTTGGACTGCAAAACAAGTACCCGAAAATAAAATCCAAAAGCAAGTGCTAATAGTGTAGGTTTTCTACTTCCCTTTGAACTTGCACCAAACAAGATACCTGGCAAACACAGATTGCAAAGGAGCCTTCCGAAGGTTGCTGAAAGCTAATAGACGGTCCTTCACTGGTGATGTAAAAGAATTCCGTTCAACCAATACACTCCTGTAGTCAGTGCATAGTCTCTTCGGAGACCTGACATCCCCATTTTGACCTGAAAAAGGAACATGACCATGTAAATTAAGTTCAGGATAGAGTCGATAACACTTTCAAGTGGGAATAACTGTAATTCAATCCTATAACACAAACTACTACGGTAGGCAAGCAAATGGGCACCAGTTACAAAGTATTCAATATCTGAATGTAACAAGTGGTAAAGCTAAGCTACTAATGATTCATACCTAAGATCAAGCTACCAAAATTACTTGGTGATGTTTCATGCTTCTGCAAAGAAGGCACTGTTGGAATACCTTCAGAAAAGTTTATATGCATTGCAATTGCATCCAAAGATGGCATTGGTTCTGCCAATAAGCCAAGACGATTTATTTCAGAAGAGAGTGCAGGCCTTGCAACCATCAAGGTATTGTACAATGAGGAGCCTTTATCCCACACCATGCTTTCCAAAAGCCTCTCCTCCAGAGAGTTTAGATGCCGCTTCAGTTCTCTTGGCAAAGACTTTTCATGTCTAATGAAACTTTCTATCACCTTGCTTAGATCAAAGGCCGTAATACCAGTTCTGCCTAGAACTGTAGGAAACAGCATTGTAGCAGTCTTATGTGTTGCTAACACCAGTTCAGCAGAACAAGCAAGCATACATCTGTGAAATCTCTCATTAGTTAACAAAGAGGTCAAGTTAGGTGCACGTAATATTTGAGCCTCTGCTGTACACATAGCTTCCAGAACCCTATAGTATAACTTAAGTGCTTCCAGTCTTCGTTGTTCCATCCATGTATTATCCATTAGGTTTGCACTTCGAAGGCTTCCAGTTAGACTACAATCATGACTACAGGGAAATATGGCCTCCAATATTATATGAGCCCTACGTATCACATCATTGGTAACATCTTTATCACAGGATGATAAAAAATGCTGTAACTCTGCTGAAGGTCTTGAAGGAAGTGGACAAATAAAAGAACGAAGCCACTTTGCAGTTGTCATTGCAGTGCTGACAGGTGTAGAGGCTACCTTTCCGTTAAGTGGCCCAAGGACACCATTTACATGAGATGCACGATGACAATGAGGAGACAGTGGGCTTGAGATTGTCTTTGATGGTGAAGCTATTGAATCAAACTTCCTCTACTCAACAAATAAAAACCTTAGATAAAGTGACTGCACCATAAAGCATATAAACTGAACAAGGGATAACATGCTTTCACAAATATGAAACGCACCTTAATGCCAGAAATATTCACATCCTCCCCAGACAAGCTCCCAAAACCAAGTAAACTATCTTCTTCGTTTATGAACAGCCTCTCGTCCAGATCACCTCTATTACGAGTTGCATCATCATAATCATTTTCTAAAATACTCAAATTGGATAAAAAAGATTGTTCCTCCAGTAAACCTTCAAAATAGACCAAGCCATCTGGCATCAAAGAAGATCTGATAATTAGAAGCATAAGCAAATGAAAGCATGCTGTCCAAAATACATCCATGACTTTTGTAACAAACCTGTATCAATATGTTCCAGTGTTTCAGTTTTGCACTCGGATGCTGGACATGGCCTTTTTTTCAATATATCTTCCATTAACTTATTGGTCATCGTCAGTGTTCTCCTCAAATCAGCTTCTGAAGCATCATACATGTTGCAAAGTGATGCAAGCAAGTCGACACCTTTTTCACCTTTCTTAACTAAAAGATCAAACAACAAAGAAATCACAATAGGAACGACAAATTTACCTCCACCAGGAAAAGAAAATAGAAATATGTAAAAGGAAAAGGACCAAACACCAGTGTAGAATACTGGCCAAAAGGAACACCAGTGAAGAATAAAAAATGCCTTCTTCATCAATTAGAAGGATAGATCTAAAATTTTGACTGCCACAAAAGGGCGGATAATTACCAAAGTGTGGAGAGTCATTGATCTTGAAGTTTCTGTAGCAAATAGGAACATGTAAAATCAGAATAGCCTGCAATAAATCACAAAAAAAAAAAAAAGTAAGAAGAAACAATTAACCTCCATAATTGCTACATGCTATAGTAAATGTCTAACAGCATATTAGAGCTGAATCTTTTGAAGCACACTTAAATGTAGTTTTCAACCTTTGCTTTCTGTCTTTTTAATAACTACTAGTTAGATTGGGATGAAAACAGACATGCAATACACAGTGCAACATGATATGAATGCAGTGACACATGAATTTTTGGGACACGATATTGTAGGGCAACAAAAACATTTTTACACAATAACATACAATAGAATGTCTCCAGCACTTAGACATTCCACTAACAGAAGTGTCCATGCTACACAGATTTGTAATATTATAATAAGAACAACACGTTCCTTTAGAAGAAAAGGATGGCATGTTATTACTTAGGAAAACCAGGTCTGCCTTCCCATAATCAACTATTAAGAAAGACGCAGAAGTTGGAAAAAAAAAACAAAAAAACAAAAAAACAAAAAGCCACAGAAAAGTGTAACTGACCAGCACAGAAACAAAACCAATTGCGCAAGTCACTAGGTCTGCAAAATGGCTGAATGTATGTACACGGAGTGCCAAAAACAGTAACCACCCAAAACGATGGTACTTCGACAAATAATCAGGAGCACCAGTAGCACTTTCCCGTTTTCCAATATTTGCATCACTTGACAAGAAGAGTTCCCGAAATGCACGCTTGTATGACCTTTTGTACCATTAAATAGAAAGATGCACATATTATTTACTTTACAAAATGAAAAGCTATACAAAGTACCCAGAAAATCAGGTTTCGAGGATATAGTTTCTCAGAGAAAAATAACATCATACACAGTACAAATTCCATGTAATATATGATTGAAATATAAAACAGCAATCTGTCTAAATGAGAATGCCATACGCATATCAGGATCATAAATTTGACCCTGTTATCTATCTGACAAGATTGCAATCAAACCAGGCCATAAACACGCTGCATGACCAGCAGTTGGCTTAAATAGGATGTGTCTGTGGTGTGAGTATGGTGCCTGCATGTATGCATGTATGCATGTATGTGTTGAATGAATTTTAATTTGCAAACATCTTTGATATGCCCATCTTGTACACTGCACCACCTCCCACCGTGTGGGTAATAAACACTTAACGAAAACACCAACATATACACCTGTTCTTGTCAATTTCAAAGGTTCAAAGCAATATAAGGAAGCACACTGCAGAATCTACACAATTATAGAACATAAATTGATGACTGAGGCAATATATCTTTTCAACATGCATTTAAAAGTAACCCATCAACTTTAGTAAATCATAGTTATGTTGAGGAAAAGAGAGAAATACAAGGGCCATTACAAAGTTATACGCACAATAGCATATTCTAATCTGAACAGAATATAAAACAAAAGGGCACCTACTTGCTTATAAGGGTCAAGTGCTCAAAATTGGCCTGCATCTCCTTTGCCTAATTGATTAAAGTGTCATAAATCAATAATAAAGTATGTCACACCATAAAAAAAGTCTTTTTTAGCAAAAAAAAAAAAAAAAAACCAGAACAAATTAAACCATAAATCTATATTCTTTCACCACCTCAAGTCTACTCTCCCAATCTTCACCAAACATGTTAGTCAATACAAGACCAGCTTTTACTACAAATTGAGGCAACTCTTCAAAGAAATACACAATACTGCAAGACAGGAAAAAGGAAAGGAAGCTTGGTGTCGTTAAAACAGGTGTAGATAAAAAAGAACACCCATACGTATACAAAATTAATAGCATCATACTTTAGCCTTGTAGCTCTCAATATCTGGCATAATGTAAACCTATTTTCATCAGATTTTTGTTGTGCACTGTCTCCACCTTTTTCACGTAGGCGGTTCAGCGAATACAAGACAAATGAAAACCAAAACCGCTCTGCTTCTTCAACCTAAATCCAGAATAAACGCAACTGAGTTTAGTTAACCAGAACGCAATTACCATTAGTAATTTCATTGTAAAAATAAAGTTCAAAAATAACAACCGTCCTCTCAGCTGCTGAAACATTAGATGAAACAAGATGTTTGGTTTCTTTGAATAGCTTCATAGCTCCTGAGCAAGTTTTCTCATCCAAAGATAACCCTTTCTTCAAATCATGAAAAAACATCATTACCAAAAAAAGGGAGCATATTTGAAATAATATTACTAAAAAGAACATATTACTACCTTGCACAAATCAGTGAATCTAGCTTCAAAAGCATCGCCATCCATGCTGTTGGAAGTTGAAACTAAAGGCTTAACGTCTCCCATCTCTTTGAAATAATCCTAGCAGCTGATTTCAAATTTCACAAATTTCGAAAATTAAAGAATATGATTCCTCGAAAAGTTTTATCAATAAACTCATAACCAGTATATTAAAGATTACGCTAGCCGCTAGAGTTGCTAATCCCAAAAAAACCGCAAAAGAATTGGAAAAAAAAAGCTATTATTACAAAAAGAAAAGTAAAATTCAGAACAAAAAAAAAAACAAATTTCTTTTGTGCTTCTGAAAATGGAGAATTATCATTCAAGAATGCAAGGAAGCTTACAAATTCAGGGCTTGAAATTCGGTTAGGATCGTATCTACAGATCCAGTGAAGAAGAAAAACCTTTTAACGGATCGAGAACAAGAAAAAAAAAAACAGTGAGAAAGCAACAGAAAAAATTCCTTCTTTATTTTTTTTATATTATCGTTAAGAACAAGTCAAAGAACCCAAAATCTTCCCTCTTTCTTTCTTATATGTAATTTTATCTCTCTGATTTTGGGCCTCTTTTTGTGGAAACCCTAATCAAGGAAGGATCTTTTTCTCTTTAGCGCGGGAAAATTAACCAACATAACATCATGATAACATTCACATGCACATGACATGCGTGACTATCCAGTTATATTTTGACACCTCATGATGTAGGATTGGCCTTTTGGCGCCAAAATTGTTTAACGCCTCGCCGTGACGAGGTTTCACGCTTTGCAAAGTTAGGGAAGCGGTTGGATGCTCTCCGTTACGATGATGTTTAATGGAATAGTTTTGGGGTTGGGTTCGGCCCAGCCGTTCGTCGGTATTGCCAATTGGGCTCATTGATTTAAGACATTACTTTGAACGAAAATATTTTGGCTTAATAATAATTTGGCCATTAACGTTTGCATATTTTGTCAAAATGACCTTAATTGTATTTTTGAGCATTTTTTAGCCATCAACCTTTATTATTTTTCGTAATTTGCATTTTCTAACAAATTTAATGGAAGTAACGTTAAAAAAGTTAACGGGTATGATGTAGAATTTCATATGTGGAATTTTTTTAATGAGATGTAATTTATTACTTAGATAACCCAATAAGATAATTACATGTGGAAAATGATAAAATAAATAAATAATACATTAAATTGAAAAAATGCTTAATTTAAAGAAAATAAATATAATTATCTAAAAAAATTAACTCCATAGAAAACTTATCATTAAACAAACGTATGAAAGATTGAAATCTCTGGAAAGAAAAGAAAATTTGAAACCTTGAATTTATTCATTAAATCTATTAGAAAAAGCATATTGAGAAAAATAACAAAGGCTAATGATAAGAAAAAAAAGGCTCAGTTGACAAACGTTAGTGGCCAAATTTATCATTAAGCCAAATATTTTTGTTGAATATTCTTTTCTTTATAATTTTTTTTGTGTTTTATGTCTGAATTTTAAATTTATATTCTTTATTCGTTTAAATTAAACTAGATTTTATGATGACTGAAATAAAATATTTTATGTTAAAAATATTTTTAAAAAAATTTATTCACAAATAATTCTAATAAATTTATATTTTAATACTAATGAACATGAATACGACTATTAGATTTATAATTTATAATTCTTTTATTTAAGGATAATATAAAAGTATGAAAAACAAAAATTTCATCGTAATAATATTAATTCCATAATTGAATTGAAAGGGTGAATACTATAGATAATTTTTTCTTCATGAAATTTTAATGAATTTGTTCATAGACATTAAATAAACATGTTCACAAGTAGACTTGTCCAAGGGCCGGGTAGCCCACCCTTCGAGTCGAGTTTGGACAAAAAAAAATTATTTCGAGCCAGCTCGATTCTGCCCAAATTTAATTTAAATAATATTTTATTATTTTTTAATAGTAAAACGGAATTTAAGGGCAAGCTAGGTCGACCTGAAAACGAATCTGGACTTGAAAATTATTTTGGAACCAACCTCAATCTGATCCGAACCATAAACACATTTATTCATAAAGGAATTTGTTGATAAACTTAAATAATTTTTATTTAAATTGAATTATAAAAAATATAAATATAAATTAAATTGTTTTTTAACAATAAATTCAGGCACCCACGTGCAAGAATCACGTGGCTCTCATCTTATGGGCATGTAGTGGAGGTGTAGAACTAGAACCAAGCAAACTTATCCTTTACTATCAATAGGCAAAAAAGTTAATATAATTGATGCCTTAAGAAGAAGAAATTCGCATGGAAAAGAACAAAATTCATTTTTGGATGCACATTTGCGTTCTCGCCTTTAACAAGGATCATTTTGTCCTTTCACTCCTTTTTTGCGCCATTCAACTTCATGTGCTCACTTCCTCGCATGTTCGCTTCTTTTTTAAACCTATATAAATTTATTTTAAAATATGATTAATTTTTACAAAATGAGAAAAATATGTAATAATCATTAAATTATACCCTAAATATTAATTTAATAAAAATATGTTGCAAATTTTACTTAATTTTGAAAAATAATTATTTATTTATATTTATTTTACGGTGCATGAAAATTAATTTTTTCGATATTTAAAATTACCTCTCCTAATAATATTTGAATTTTCTCCTGACATGTCTTATTATTATTATTATTGCGCTCAACAATTATTTATAAAAATCAATTCCCTATACCTCACCAACTACCAGCCACCTTTCTTTAAAAAAAATCGTTCACAAAATAATTAATTATTATATTATTTTAAATTGAAATATGAAATATAATTTTTTTATAAATTAGTTAAATAATTAAAATTACATTTTTCGAATGTATAAATATTTTTATAAAATTCACAAATTTTATATTCAATTAATTTATAATTAAAAATTATTTAATAAAATTTTAATTGAAAATGTGGGTTTTTTTTAGTATTTATTAAGTAAACAACAAAGATAAAATAAGTTGGTAAAAATAAACTTATAAATTAATTAAAATACTTTAAAAAAAGTTTTGAGTTCTTTTTATAAGTATTAATTCTTTTATAATTTATATTTTTGACACTTATAAATATTATAACTCTAATCATAACTCTATATTAAAGGAAGGTTCCAACACTCGTCCACTTTTCCTTATTTTTCTACCATTTCAATTATAATGGTAAAATATCAGTTTTGGTCCCTCTGTTATACTCAAATTTAATATTTAATCTTTATATTTTTATTAGATATAATTTAATTATCTACTTTTACAATGATATTAGGTAGTCCAAATAATTAACATCTTTATCTATTCTAATTAAATTTTTTAGTCTATTTTTTTAAAGAAAATACTATTCAATAATAATTTGGCATAATGAATTGAAACAACTGTTATGAAAAAATTTCACATCAGCTACTAAAATATCAAGAGTGCTAATTATTTGGACTAATTAATAACACAAGTCTTGTTTTATTTTTTAGTCATTATAAGGTAATGATAAAATTGTAATTTCGATCTCTCTATTATGCTCACATTTGAGATTTATTATTTATATTTTAATTTAACATAATTTGGTCTTCTACTTTTATAATAACATTAGTTAGCTCAAATAATTAACATACTTAACTATATCGATTAAAATGATTAGGTGAATTTCTCTTTAAAACACCTTTCTAACACTGTATATATATATAAATTTCTACATGAAGTAGGAAGGGGTATTTTTAAGAAAAAATTTGACCTCAACATTTTAACCAAAATAATTAAGGGTATCTACTATTTCAACTAATTAATGATATTGAATAGAGAAGCCAAATTATAAAAAAATTTAAAATAGATACAGCATTCTAAATTTAAACATAATAGAAAGACAATTACCATAATTTGATCTAAAACAATCTATGCCTAACATAATCATTGATATTTTTTATTTAATAAAATGGTAATTATTTGGTACACGGGAGGTGAAAAATTTTAACTCTACAAGCAGAGGCGAATTTAGGGGGGGCTGGCAGGGCCCGGCCCCTCCTAAAATGTAAAATTGTTATTTAGGCCCTTAAATTTTATTTTAAATTTTAAATTAGTAAAGGTAAAGTTACACTTTGGCCCTCTTAAAATTATAAAATTTCGATTTAATCTTTTGAAAATTATAAAGATATAGACTATAAAAAATTAAAATTTCATTCACCCCCTAACAATTTATTCTGGTTTTGCCTCTGTCTAAAGGAGATTGAGATTTTACCACATGTCTTGTCGATAATTTTATAAAAAATTGTTTTTTATTTAATTTATTTGGTATAGGTGGTTATATATTTATCGAAAATGAATGGGAGATAACAAACTAATATTTACTAAAAATTTTATATATATATATATATATGTCATGTAATAAAAAAAGTGTGTTTGAATGAAAAGTATTCATGTTTCATTATTGATATTAACTACTTTACGTTTACATCATTTATCATTTATTAAATTTTGGTTAATATATGTCATAGGTTATTATACTTTTCATAAACATGGAATTTAGTTCATATGCTTTTATTTTTAGGAATTTAACACTTCTATTTTTCAAATTTCAAAGTTTAGATTCAATTGTTAGCATTGTTCATTTTTTTTGGTTAAATTTATTAATGTGACATTTTGAAAAAAAAAAAAAAAACTCACTTGACAGTGTAATTAAAAGAAATGGCTTTGTAATGAATTTGAATTTAACAAAAAAAATTTAATAGTGTTAAGAAATTTTTGGGTAAATTTCACCAACAATCACTTAACTTTTGGGTAGCTGACAAAAAAGTCATTTAGGTTTCAATTCAGTCACTGAACTTTTGAAAAATAACAAAACAGTTATCACTAACCATTTTTCATTACAGACGTAACGGAGTTACCATTTTCTGTTACAGACGTAACGGAGCTACCATTTTCCGTTACAGTTCCACTACATACTTAACCAAACTACCATTTTCCGTTACAGACGTAACGGAGCTACCATTTTCCGTTATAGTTCCACTACAGACTTAACCAAACTACCATTTTCCATCCCCCTCCCATCCCTCTCCCTCTTCCCCACCATCCCCCCTGCTCTGATTCTCTCTCCCTCTCCACCTCTTCCTCACCATCCTTCCTCCTACTCTGATTCTTTCCCTCTCCCCCACCATCCTGTTGCTAATCCTCTCACTCTTCCTCACCGTCCCTTTCCTTCTCCACTTTCTATCTTTCTGCCTACTGCTATCAATTTTAAACCAATCTAACAACAAATTCTTCACCGTCGTTTTTTGTTTGGAACCCTGCACCTACAAGTCATTTCAAGTTTTGCTTTTAATGTGTTTTTATATTATTTCGATTCTCCATCAATTTTATTTGTTCTTCTAATTTATTTTCAATTTAATCAAATCTATTAACTTTTTGTTTTCTTTTACTTCAAAATTTAGGGCTTTCCTTCCCCTTTTCCACAATTGAATTTGTTTCATTATCTTTCATATTATGTTTTAGAGTTTACATAGCTTTTAATTTGAACCAAAATAAAACCAATATTTTTCCTTTTTTTTTTCTCGCAATTCGGGAACTGTGGATTCTTAAGCTTCTTACTTATTGTTAAGGTTGGTTATTTTTTGTGCAAATGAGGCCAATGCCTACAATAATTGTTTATATTATCAATTAGGCTTTTGGATTTTATTTTTGGTTTGTTTGAAATGATTATCCTTTTGATTGTATCTGTTGTTTCTTTATGATCATCTCAAATTGATTTTGGCCTTTTATTTCGACCATTGTCATTGTTGAATGCTCAATATGTTTTAGTCATTTGGTTGACAAAAGCTTCGTTTTCACGAAAATTGTGCTTTTTAATTGCAACTTATATTGCTCAGGTGCGTTTCCAAACATGCTAGACTGATTTTGTTTTCGACTTTTCTTGATCCCCACCTACATGAATTCTATTTGATCAATAACCTTAATTATTTGTGATAGATTTGTGGTAATAATAAAAAGCAATGCAATTAAGACTCAAGCATTTGCTTTTATGTTTATTGGTCGCCTTTTCTTTCTTTGAATGCATTACAATATATGGTCAAAATGTAATTTCACAAAGGATTAGAGCTTTCCATAAAAATGTTGGGGATACAGTTATAGATGACACTGGTACAGAGAAAGTCATAACTTTAGAGGATAATGACAAGGCAATGAATGACTGGAAAGGCAGTTACAACAAAGTTTTTGTGTCCACAATCATGCTTTTTACGTTAGCAAATATGGCTGCAACAACTGGTTTAGGTGTAGCTCTGTTTTTCTTTGTGGAAAGGCAAAGGGACAGAGGAAGAGGGTTAGCAAAGGGACGGTAGGGGAGAGGGAAAGAATCAGAGTAGGAGGAGGGATGGTGGGGAAGAGGGAGAGGGATGGGATGGGAGGGGGATGGAAAATGATAGTTTGGTTAAGTTTGTAACGGAAAATGGTTAGTGGTGATTGTTTTGTTATTTTTTGAAAGTTGAATGACTAAATTGAAACCTAAGTGGTTATTTTGTCAGCTACCCCAAAGTTGAGTGACTGTTGATGTAATTTACCCTTTATTTTTTGGCACTCTACCATTATAAATACTATGACTTATTGGCCTTCACAAATATACTCATAAATTTACGTCTTGCATGTCCAAAAATCTCACTACGTTAGCATAAAATTTTTTAAAATATTCACTAGAGTGAGCCTGATGATTAATTCGTTATCTTATTAAAGAATTATATTTTAATGTAAAAAGAAAGTGGATAATGTATACTTTTAAAGTCGCAGTGATATACGTTTAGTTACCTAGTACCTAGAACTATCAGAATCTGTGCAAGTCACCGATAAGTGAAGCTATTTTTAGCTAACAACGTGGAATGCAGCAAAAGGACCACAATAGCCACGTGTCAGCAACATGGGCTACCAAAATCTCAAAGTAATGGTTGGAAGATTAAGAGGTGGAATAAAATGATTACAAGTGGAGCAATGAGAATGCAGTTTTTGATGGAGGATTCTAAACCACTAATGAATTCCATATTATTTCTCAGCCACAAATTCTTTTCCTCTTGCCCCTCCCTGTTTTTTAAAAGCAGAAGTCTACACCAAACTCAAAATCTTTTCATTTCTTCCTATGAATCGACGTTTCTCTTTCATTTGCAACTTGTTTGTTTACTAAGGGGGCCAAAAAAAAAAACAGCCTGCACATACCACTGCCGCCTTTGGTTTATAGCTTCTAAATCCAACTAGAGAACTAGGTTGTCTTCATTTGCTCAGCTAATTCACTACAAGGTTTGATTCTTTCTCTTCTTCTGTTTGGTTGGTTGTTCTGTTTTTTTAGCTTTCTTTATGTATGTTTGTTGGAAAATATCTGAATTTTTTTTATAGTTCATGTAATTTGCGTAAGAACTTTAGTTAATCCTAATTCAAAACTTTTGAACTTGGAAGTTTATTTATTAAAAAAAAAAGAGAGTAAGAACTTGGATTCGTTTATATGTATAGAAAATAAGGGGTTTAGTTCATTTTTTTTCTGGAAAATTTTGAAAAATTTTAGAATATATGACAAAATAAGAACTTGAATTGATCTTGATTCTTCATATCAGTATGGACTGAAAGTTTATTTTGATTCATGATATTGCTTGTTTAGTGATTAAAAAGTAAGGGAAGTATGATTACGTCATCAATTTTTATTCTTTATATTTGCCCATGAATTATTTGGTCTTGGAGAGTATTAAAGCTTGATGGGGTTTAGAGAGCTTCTTTTAATTTGTGGGGGGTTTCTATGATTTTCTTTTGTAATATGTTGTTTTTTTTTTTTTTCAGTAAAATCACATGGATTGGTATCTCTGTAATGGTATGGAGGAACTTGTTGTCCCCAGAAATCAAGAATTAGAAGATAATATCCCTTCCCCAGAAAGTTGGTCAAAATGGGAATTCAGCCCTCCTGGAAATTTTAACGATGAATGCTTTGGCGTGGACACGAATTTAAGTGGTGATAAACCCAAGTTTAGCGGCAAATTATGCCATGATGTAGCTGATGTTAAGGATCCATCAACCTGTTCGAGTGTATATGGAGGTTTCTTGAATCAGGGTCACATTTTTCAACAGCAGACGGATTACCAGCTCCACGATTTCGGCAGATTCGAGCAGCTCGATGACATATTCTTGTACTAAGCTTAACTCCTGGAATTACCTTTCTTGCCTGTGGGAAAATCATATAGTTATGAATAACAGCATGCTCGGACATCCCATGATAATTGAAGGGTTTGGAAGGTCCGGTCTATATAATTCTGTTAAAAACTATTTGTTCTTCATTGAAATAAGTAGCCACCATTGCAACTGGTTAGAAGTTGGCTGTTCTTAATATGTTCTCTTTTATGCTATGATTAGAAGTGTTTTATAACATAGGTTAGCCATTCAATATTCCATGGGATGTTCGGATTTACTTTCGGTTTCGATGTTTTACCTTTGAGATCATATGGTTCTTGTCTTTTCAAATCATCACTCTCTTTGCGTTTCTCCATGTTGCAGGGGTTCCTTATTGGAAGATCCTACTTGGAGTGAAGATCTTCAAAAATCGTTTTGCTTTTCTCCTGAGTACGAGTGCGAGACGATGGCAACTGATCATCTTCTGGAAGATGTAAGTTTGGATTTTCAAAGTATTTCAAGCAATGAACATAGCATGGAAACAAGCATAGTATCTCAAAACTCGTACCTTTCGTACTGTGCAAGTTCTAAGCTTGAATTGGCTGATGGTAAAGCTGAGATTTTTCCATCCATCTTTTCACCAATGAACCAAATATATATTGAATACTAGGCTAGCCTTCTGTATGTTATTAATACATGTATGTTGAAGATGTTTATTGTATATATAACCTAAGTGCCCTGCATCTACTCCGGTCTTGCATAAGAGAAAGAGCATCAACCCTTGGTAATAGAGGAGTAATCCGAGCCTTTTATTCGTTACATTAGATTTTTTTTTCTCTAAACTAGCCTAGGCCCCAAAAGATATGTTGCAGGCTTTTATGGCTATATGTTTTTAGTTCAGTTGAAAAATGGATTCCGTGTTCTTGAAATTACTTTTGTCAAAATAAACTCCCCCAGTGAATCCGATGCAGCTTTGAAGAACCTTTAGAAATATCCAGGGCAAGCTGCCATACATACATTGCATCATCCTATGCTTATATTATGAAATTTAATGTAGTTTTGGAGTTTATGAAATTAACTAATCAATGTAACTTCTGTACAAGGCATCTTTTGCCAAAATATTGGTTCCTCCTGAACAGATTACTGCAAACGGACTTGTCTCAAAAGGAATTTCACTTGAAGAATCGGTTTTGAAGGAGCTTGAAACGGTGACGGCTCAGGTAAAAGACTAAACAAATGCATACATCTACTCATCAACGATTTTTATAAAAACAACTGCTTATAAAAATTTCCGTATTTTGATTTGTTCAGCTGTCTGATAAGACTCGAATTTGCTTCCGAGATGCATTTTACCGTCTTGCCAAGAACTCGAAACAGAATCCTGTAGCATTAAACCAACAAGGAAACCTCCATGTTCGAACTCATTCTCCGAAGTGGACAATCTCAGAGGAGAAAATAAGGTAAACTTTCACTACGATTTGGAGTAAATTTATGTTTTTTTTCTTATGTTAAACTTCCTTCTTCCGGTCCCGAGTTTCATGAACATGGTACTCTTAGCCTTCGTTTTTTTTTCCAACCTGCTATGTCCTTGTTTAGACATTTTAAGCATGTTCTTGGTCGGAAGATAATTTTGATATATATTTTCAGGTCTGGGAAAAAGGAAACAACTGAATCAGAGACCAACACCATCGATCGAACTATCGCGAACCTCACCTTTGATAAGATGGATATGAACGTTAGAGACTTTCCGGTTTGCCACACCGGACAACTCTAAGCAAAATTGTCATCGAAGTGACTGGAAAAGCAAACACGAGTTTCAAGTCAGTCGCTCAGAGATCCATTACGCTAAGCACGAAGTGATGCCGGAGTTGCAGACATGGATATGCCTCGAGAACTGATGCAACCGACAAGAATACCACGACTTAAAAAGAATGATTGAAAGGGAAGCGCAAAAGGAAAAGATTTAGATTAAATTCATTTGGGCGTGTTTCAATCATTGAATATGTGTATATATTGCTGCTGCTCTCTGCTCGGCTCAGTTTTGATAGAAGCATTTGTAGAAATTGCTTCAAATTGCATAGTACCATGTGTTAATTTTGACTCACCATGAATGTTACATAAGTATGTATTTAATTAATGCCAACATACTGAAATTTCCAAGACCGTTGTTTAACATCAATTAAGGGCGTGTTCTTCGTTGCACCTGAATGCATGCGTTTTTCAATTGTTGAACATGAAAAATGTTTTATTTGTAAAGTTAAAAATGCCAAAAAAAATATATTTTTTCATTTTTATATTTAGAAGTAAAAATTGTAAAAGATATTTCTATTTATTATATTAGCTATTTAAAAGATATATTAAAAAATTAGATTAATTTATATTTTATATGTTGATGAGTACCAAACAAGCTATAAGTCTAAAACGGGTTAAGAATTTAACTAATAAAAAATTAAAATTCTAAGAAATTCATAATTAAACTATAAAACCAAAAGTAGTATTGAAATCGAAATTCTAAATTAGAACTAAAGTCTAATTTAACCTAATTTGAAATTCTAAAGAATGTATCTTAACTTAAATCAAATCCTAAATTTTTGTAATTCTAGAACTAAAATTTAAGGCCTAAAATGCTAAATAAATCTAAAATCTAATCTAGATTTGAAACTTGCTTAAAGTCTAATTGAACTAAGAAAACCTTTTAATTTCAAACATACAACTTAAACTAAAAACCTAATTCAGCTAAAAGTTCTAAATATCTAATTTAAACATAAAATTTAAAACTTATTATCCAATGAATGTAAGGTGTACTTAAAATTTTACCAACACTTGAATTGAATGTAAAACACATACAATCTTAATTAAAATATCTAAATTAGAATACCCTAAATCCCAGGAACAACCAACAATAAATCAATCACAATCACATTTTTTTCAGGTCCTGATGAAGTAATTATCCTTTTTAGATTGGCTGAAAAAGGGATGCGGCCAATTATTTCTAAATTTTTGGTCTATTTACAATTAGGTCTGTCCCCTTTTGAAATTAAATTTAAATAACTCTTAAAAAAATAAGAATAACAAAAATAAACCCTTCTAATTTTTTTTTATTTTGTAAAAACCAATATAAACTTGAGGAAATTTTTTGAGGATATATTTCAGTAATTTAAATAAGAATTTTATATATTTTTTTAAGTTTATTGTTTTTTTTGAAAAGAAATGACAAGTATTTATTTTTGTTATTTTTATATTTTTAAGGGCTAATTAAATTTAATTTCAAAAGGGGACAAACCTAAACTAAAAGTTGGAAAGCATAGTCAATGGCACCCTTTTTTTCAACGAATCCAAAGGGTAATTACTTCATCATGTTTCTGAATGTTTTATATAATCATACTTCAGTCCAATGTCATCACTAAAAATTTAAATTTAATTACTTCATCATGTTTCTGAACGTTTTATATAATCACACTTTAGTCCAATGTCATCACTAAAAATTGTTTTTTTTTAAATGCAATCATTGGCTGATGATGGGGCTGGTGCTGCCAATGTGTCTAGCGGCACCGGTAAGCACAATAGAAATCAAATTATTTACGTACATGATCTTTAAGTTGAGTCATTTTCGTAATTAATTTCTTTTCCTATAATGTTGACAGAGAAACTGTTAGGATTTCAACCCTAACCTGCAACATGGAAAATGAAATAGGCAAATTAAGATGGGCTTCGATAGAGTTGTTACCTCAAAAGAAGATTGGGTTTTAACAGTTTAAAATTGAGCCTTGGCTAATTTTCCCCTCCATTTGCTGCTCAATCCCAGATTCTCACCTTGGGTTTCAATTTTGGACTAAAGGAATCTCCTAAAACCTTTTCGATTTAATTCATGAACAACAATAATTGATTTTTGAATAAAATTAAAATTAATTATTGAATAATTTAAGTTCAAATTAAAACCCCTTCTTTTCATACCTCAATTCTAAAGTCGAAAATATGATTTTAATGTTACAAGCACATGTCCAATGGTGTCAATGGTCCAAGTATGAGCCCAAAATAGTTCATATTTTCTTTTGATTTTCTGGAATCATTATATTATGTTATATTTATATTCAATATTTTCGTTTATTATTGTTTCTATTAGGGTTTTTTTACTAATATAATATAAAATTAAAAAATTTAAAATGACATGTTTCAAAAATTATGTACTAAAATGGTACATTTAAAGTGGTGGAGGGTGGTGCATAGGCGGCACCACCCTAGTTTCTGACGCATCTGACACACACTCAAAAAAAAAAAAAAAAACTGATAAAAAAAACTTGATGAAAACAAAAATTAAACTGATGAAAACAAAAATTGATGGGACAGCACACCGGTCACGCCTAGGGAAGAGGCGGCATTGGTCACGCCTTCCCCATAAGCGGCATCGATCACATCTTCTCCATAGGCGGCATCGGTAGCTTTTTTCCCCCTCCTCCATCCGGCTCTATTTTAAAGTATCAATTAAAAAAATAGCAAGAGAAGATAGAGAGAAGAGAAGAAAGAAAGAAAAGAGAAGAAAGAGAAGGTATTATTATTTTTATTGTTATTTTCAAATAGAATAGATTATGATAAGAAAAAAAAATGTTTTATTAGTATTATATAGTTTGTTTAGTGTTATTTTTATGTTTTGTTTTAAAGTTATTTTGTTTATTGTGATTTGTTAGTAAGTTTTGTGTTTAGATTAATTATGAGTTTATTGTGAATGTTATGTTTTAAAATTTTTTAATATATTTGAAAATTTTTATGTTAGTAACTATTATAAAGTAAATGTTAGTTAGTGATAACAACAGTAAAAAAATAGATAAATATTGAAAATATTTCTGTCATAGATATTGTCAGAAATGGCAATAAAATTGATATTGTTAGAAATGGTCTCTTTTCATTCATTAAATTTTTTATGTAAGTATTTTTATGCTGTTCGAAATTGTTTTGAGAATTTTTGTTTATTTTTTAACAGATTGAGTATTGAAGATGGATAATCAGTTTTTCGTATGCATTTATTTCGATGGAATCATCTTGATAACAACCATTGGATGTATATTTGAATGTCGGCAACAAATAGTAATCTCGTTCGATAATTTGAAGGAAAAGATTAGCGCAAAAATTGTTAGACATTGTGGGAGAAGGATCTCGAAACTTTTCTACAAGTTTCCAGTTCCGACAAATCCCATCAAATTCACCGAAATGGAACTTGTAGACGATGAAGACGTGGAGGCAATGATCGCTCTTTATTGTGGGAATCGGAGTGACCAAAATGCACCGATCTAGTTATTTGCTGAGTTAGCTGGTGTGGAGCCAACTGAAGATCTCGATGCATATGGTTAAGGACATGGAGCTGAAGAACCGTGTATGGTGGCTCCAATATCGTACGTTGATAGTGAATCGACTATATGCGGGATCGATATCGATCTTAATGTTGCACCCGATATTGATGTGGTTGGTGATGATGGATACGATAGTAGTGATCATTGTGATCAAAAGGTCGATAGTGATAGTGAGTCTCGATGTGGATGAGGTCCTTGATGATATTGACGACGAAGATGTGAATAATGATGGAAACATTAACGGGTCTTCAGTGGGGAACCATATTCGACGTATTGTGATACACAATAATCCTGGGCCATACATGTCGTTCATAGACCCCGACGCGGCGCACGTAGCCGAGTTCTCAGAGTACCTTGAAATACTACCTGCTCACCGACTGGCCGTGAATTGCGATCCTGAGGAGTTGTTCGTAAGCCAGAGATTTGAAAGTAAGGAAGAGTGCGTATTTGCTATTAAGCGGTATATCATGAATATATTAGTGGACTACAATGTCGCAGTGTCTAAACTGGTATTATATATTGGGGAGTGTTGGAAGTCGGCGGAAGGCTGTAATTGGCGGTACGAGCTGCATTTATTCAAAATTCACAGATGTGGGAGATACGAAAATTTGTTGAGCCTCACACATGCACATCAACACGTATGACAGAAGATCATCGAAAACTTAATTCCAAAACTATCTGTATGTGTATCATACCAATGGTGAAGGACATGCAGACCATTAAAGTTTCGGTACTGATTGCCGAAATGTAGGCACGATTCTAGTATCGAGTATCATACCGAAAGGCGTAGATAGCTAAACAGATGGTAATGGAGCAATTATATAGGGATTTCGATGCGTCGTATAATGAGTTACATGGATGGATATTCGCTATGCGGGAGTACGTATCGGGGCTGTCATTGAGTTACAGACACGACCTTATTACGACCCGAATGACCAACTACAACCGGGAAAAAAAATTTTCCATCGAATGTTCGAGATGTTTGATCCATATGTGCGCGCATTCCCCACTGCAAGCCATTTGTGCAAGTAGATGGGACCTGGTTATACAGAAAATATACATAGATCCTACTTCTTGCGGTTGCTCAAGATGGTAACAAGAACGTGCTCCCGATAGCATTTGTCATCGTAGATAAGGAGAACATAGAATCATGGGAATTCTTCCTTACCAACCTACGGACGTATTTTATTAGCAACGATAATATTTGCATCATCTTCGATAGAGGGAAATGATTAATTGCCGCCATTAGGCGTTTCGGTGTGCCATAGAGATCCGTTTACTGCATTCGACATATCGCAACTAACTTCCATCGAGATTATAAGAATGCAAACTAGCAGAGACAAGTTGTGAGAATGGGTAAATGATAACCTTATCTTTTCAATATAAGTTTTAATGTTTTAGGGCAATACTGTAACTTAACTTTTCTTAATACATATACAGCACACGAGCTAGAGCCACACATTTTCCACCAAAGAATGACTCGACTTGAGAGTGACATGGAGGGTCAAAGAAACACATATTTTCGATAGTGGTTGGGTACCATGAAGTGTGACATTGGGCTTAAAGTTTTGACGATGACTTTCGTTATGGTCAAATGACTACAAACTTAGTAGAGGGGATCAACGCTGTGTTGTTGAAAACACAACATCATTTTATTTCATCTATCTTCTCGGCTACATTCTATAGGTTGGCTACCTTGATGCCAAGAATGGGTCAGTAACAAGTCAACCAGATGGAGGCAGGACATGTGTTTGTCGAAGATATCAGGGATGCAATGGTTGTAAACCGTCAGATGGTGAGGTCGATGAATGTAGAAGTGTATTCACGATGTCTTGAAACATTTCGAATTAAGGAGACCATCAGTCGTCGACCTGGTATACCACCTAGATCCTATAGAGTTAATCTCTGAAACAAACAGTGCGATTATAGGAGGTTCCAAACACTTCATTATCCTTGTGCGCATGTCGTGGTAGCGTGTGCTAAAGTCTTGCTCAATATTGAACAATTTGCCAATGATGTGTACACCCTCGAGTGCATGTTGAGTGTCTGGGAGAATTAGTTCCCCGTCTTGCCTAACCTGTCTACGTGGGATGTGCCTCCGATGACTTTCGAGCTTGTCCCAGACAAAGGGTTGTGTAGGAATCTGAAAAATATTCCGCAATCATCCAGAATCCATAATGAAATGGATATTAGGGAGAAACCTGACGGTAAGCTTTATGGATCATGTAGATTAGCTGATCATAATCGGAGTAAATGCCCGTAGCGAAACTACCATATTGGACAATCGTCACAATCGGGTAGGAATTGAGCTTATGTAATCCAATGTACCTAATTTATATTACAAAGTTTGTTCCAAGTTTTAATTTTGTAATGTATTTAATTCATATAACAAAATTTATATTACAAAGTTTGTTCCAATTTTTAATGTTGTAATGTATTTAATTTATATTACAAAATTTATATTACAAAGTTTGTTCCAAGTTTTAATGTTGTAATGTTGTAATTTTGCAATTAATCTAATTTATGACTACAAAGTTTGTTCCAAGTTTTAATGTTGCAATTAATCTAATTAAATAAATACAAAGATTGTCTTTTTCTTGATTTATATTTTTTTTAGAATAAAAAAGTACAAACTTTGTAATATTTAAATTGTAAGAAACCCTTAAAATTGATGGTTTGATGGTGTGGTCCTAGGGGTATATTTCTGCGGGGGTCAACGTTCACGTTGTGGGTGATTGCGGTGATTAACATCCTCTTCAGTCGCAGGTGGGGGTGTGTGAAACATGAAAGAAAAATCATATGCCCCGAACGTCATCGATGAACTTGAGCCGAGAGGAGTGCTGTACTGCGGTGGTACTAGACTAAAGATATCAAACCCGAAATGATATCCGTTTCCTGACGAGCCCGGAAAATAGTCATTGACCTGCAACTCCGGATGATAAAAACTATCAGTGAAATGTGTATGCGACCGCTCGAGCTCAGGCTTGGGCTCAGGCTCAGGCTCGGGCTTTGGCTCTGGCTCGTCCTCTATATTGGGCACTGGCTCGTAATCCCCAAGTCGATGCATGTGGGGGGGGACTACAGTCGACTGCCCACCAAGTAAATATGGTTTTCCAGTACTAGAGTACCATTGTATGTACTCTAACAATGGTTGCAAATCGGAAGAAATATCCATCTGAGGTCTCTGTGCCATCCGATTATCCTACACTACAATATATTTCTGGTGCACAACCCTCCAATTATTTCCATATTTTCTTCTCTTGTTAATCCCGTGAATCTTCCCCACTTGCATTGGCGAAGCCAGGATATACTGGATGCAATCAAACTGCTGGAGTACTCGATCCCCGTGGTACCACTCGACTGTCTGGAAGTTGATAATTGGTGCGGTGCGTTAATGCACCACAGGTGAAAATGAATGTGGGCAGATGAGAGTATAACAGCCGCAATTTCTGGTCTCTAATACGGCATCCAGATAAACTGTAAGATTAATAACATGGTTAAAATTTAACACGATTTGAGTAAGATATACAAAAGAAATTACATATCACAAATATTGGAATAACTTACCCCTTTCCCGATATGTTGTTCAATCATCAAACGATATATCAGGATAGTGTACGACCTCTCGATACTAGGATAAAAACTCCATCTATGAAAACAAATTACATGTTAGAATAGTATCATTAGAATGGTATCATTAGAAAAAAATGTCAATTAATTGCTATAACAAGTTAAATTTAATCACCTGTTCACTAGTGGGAATACGTATGCTTGGTGCCTAAACGAATCCAAGAATGACATCTGATAAAGAGCTAATGACTGTAGCAATATAACGTATCCGTCTATGTCTACGACATCAGGCTTTGTCGTCTGACAAAGCTCACGATACAACATAGCCAGAATTGCGGAACCCTAACTATATGAGCAAACATTCTGCAAATCAGCTAATAGGGGTAAATACATCAAATAAACCCTATTGTTGTTTGCATCCGGCATCAGTACACCCCCTATAATATGCATAATGTACGCTCGAGCTGCGTACATTACCTCATGCTTAGTGGGATTAATTGATAAATGTTTAAAATTGACTTTCAGCCATGAAAACCTCAAACCCATAAATTTGGACTCAGCATCGTTGGGCGAGACTCCTAGTAGGCTATAACAAAGGGTAGCTGGCTCAGCTATTGTACTTACGCTCGTTACGGCACTCCTGTCAATTGGGAGCCTAAGTTGCAATACAAAATCCTCCAGAGTGACAGTGCACTTTCCATACGACAAATGAAAAGTGTGGGTCTTCGGGTGCCAACGCTCGACCAATGCGAATATTAAATCGTATCGCAAATCAAATGTCCGGATCAATGCTGCTGACCTGAATCCAGCTAACTCCAAGTATGACATCAATCGTTCATCCGGGGAATATCCTAAACCATTCTCGACCCATTAATGCGCGGTACGGGCCCTGACACTATTAAATTACAAAAATAGTTATAATAACATAATTTATTTCGGTAAATGACGTAGAACTTTTTTTAAGGGAACCCGTGATTAACAAATAACAATATATTACCATATTATTAACTGTGTTTAATATGTGACCATCGTTCTCAATTAATGACCCCATTGCGATACCTGCAATTTCAAAACAAATTTCGATTATTAATTTCAAAGTTTGATGCATTTTAAATATTTATCAAAATACCTAAATTTTATATATTGCTTTTAATTACAAAAAAAAAAAAAACCAATCAGTTTTGTCCACATCATATTTTTTGCTATACTACATTAACAAAATATATATCATATAAATTCGAACTCAGACTCCAACTCAATGGTCCCATTCACAAATTCCATCTCAATGGTTTAATATTTTACCTACATAAAAAACAACAAAATTTATATTAAAATAATAAAAATAACATGCCAATAAAAAAATATAACATAAATTATCTCAACATAATAAATATAAATATTATTATTATTATTTTAAAATGATAATAAGTAAAATGTATTGGTTTAAAATATAATATATATAATAACATGCCAACTTAATTATTGTCAAAAAATATAATTTTTTTTTGCATACAAGGATTCAAAAGAAATTTCATTTATAATATTTATAAAAAACATAAAATAAAATTTAAAAACATAAACTCTTATTCTCAATTATAAAATCTTAAAAAATTAGAACATATAAACTAATTCGTAATTTATCTCATAAATTCCAACTCAATGGTCCCATTCACAAATTCCATATCAATAGTCTCATCTTTTACCTACATAAAAAATAAAAAAATTATATTAAAATAATCAAAATAACATGCCAAATAAACTACATAAAAAATATATCTAATCAACCTAAAACACACATAACAAATAAATTACATAAAAAAATAAAATATTATTTGTACATAACATAAATACAAACACACCTTAATAGCTCTTTTTAACCAAATAATACCTTACAAAAATAAAATTAAAAATTAAATCCGAATTAAATCAACAATAATAGCAACAAAAACAAATTAAATTAACATTAATTTATAACAAAAAAATTACCTTTTCTTAAACACCTAATCTTCTCTAAACAACAAACTCTCTTTTCCTTTATTTATTTATTTATTTTACCTTCTCTTTCTCCTTCCCTCTCTCTATTTTGCTCCTCTGTTTTTTTCTTTATTTTTCCCTTCCCTTCCTGCCCTGTCCTTCTCTTTATTCTTCTTCTCTTCTTTTCTTCAAAATTCTTTCTCTCCTCCGGTAGCCAAAAATGGGCATTGGGGACCATTATAAGGTCCCCAAACACACACAACTCATGGGCCTTCATGCATGACCCATCCCATTGCTGCAGGCCGGTGCCGCATCTTCCCTAGGCGTGACCGGTGTGCTGTCCCATCAATTTTTGTTTTCATCAATTTTTTTATCAATTTTTTGTGTGTCAGATGTGTCAGAAATTAGGGTGGTGCCGCCTATGCACCACCCTCCACCACTTTAAATGTACCATTTTGATACATAATTTTTGAAATATGCTATTTTGGTTTTTTTTTAAAATTTTATATTATATTATTAAAAAACCCTTTCTATTACCATTAATATATTACATATCAAATATTTGTACTAAATTTTATATTATATGTACTATATTTTGTATTTTAAATACATTATATATTTCATGTATTTAGTATATAAGGGATGAAGTCAGAAAACTTGTTTAGAGGAGACCAAAATTAAATTGTGATTTTTATGATAATAAAAATACAATTTCAACATTTGAGTAGTTTTTATTTTTATAATTTTGAAAGGATTAAATCAAAATTTTATTATTTTTAGGAGGGCAAAGTGTAAATTTACTTTTTACTAATTTAAAATTTTAAAAATTTTAAAGGATGTAAATGAATTTTTTTTTTAAGATACGCCTTGCAGTATATATAATATATATATATATATATATATATATATATATATTTCATTTTTCGAATTTCAGATAAAAAATTTTAAAAAAATCTGGAAACTGTTCAAGAATCAAAGAAAAAGAAAAAACTTTTTTCAAAAAAATCAAAAAAAAACTTTCCTTTCGAAAATCTGTAAAAAAAAATAACATCAGACGTTTAAGAGAAAATTTTGGAGTGATTTTAGAAAAATCTTTCATTATTCCTTGATACATACACATTTCTTTTTACCTCCAAAAATCATTCCCCAAAGATCTGTGATTCATGGGAAAAGGAAGGAAACTAGCACAACAACAACAGAAAAAAGACACATAAAAGAAAAATACTCAGAAACAAGAAGGAAAAAAAAAAAAAAAGGAGCAGAGGATTGCAGAACTTCTGCAAGTCAGAAACCTTCTTTTTAAGGTATATTTTAGAAAAAAAATTATTCTTTTCTTTTGCTTGCTATTTCATGAAACCCTTTTTTAAAGAAATAAAAAAGAAATGTATCATCTTTAAAAATATATATATATATTTTGGCAACATATGAAGTTTTCGGTGCCGGAAATTGAAAACTTTGAGTTTTCCGGCGCCGGTGAGTAAGCTGTTAAAGCAACGAAGAAAGTAGAAGGATAAAAAATAAAAATAGAGGAAAAGATTTATTTTTCAGAACAAGTTGGAAATGAATTAAAATAGCTGATAACTAGTTTCTTATCCTGTAAGATGTACGTATTTATTTCATATATATATATATATATATCTATTAAATTTTATTAATTTTAAAATTCGTAATGTTTGTCAAATTAAATGATTAAAAATAAATATTTGTGTCATATTGAATTTAATAAATATTTTAAAAATCCATAATTACTAATAAGAGGTTGTTTTGGAACTAAATGTAACAATTAAAAGTTAATAGGGACTCATATCATAATTTTTAAAAGTTATTAAATAAATTGATTTCAATAAATTTAAAAGAGAATTAAATTGTGGAACTATTAATATTTAAAGAGTTTATGATGCAAATAATTTTTTTTTTTTTTTGAAATCAGCTGATACTATTAATTAAAAGGAGATCCATTGCATTGAGTTGATTGTATATTAATAATTTCTGAATTAATATTCAAATATTCAAATTCATAAATTCTTTAAATATTAATAGTTCCACAATTTAATTTCTCTTTTAAATTTATTGAAATCAATTTATTTAGTAACTTTTAAAAATTATGATATATTAATTAATCACAGTTATTATAGGAATAAAATTCTCTTCCTTTTTATTTATTTATTTGATCTAAACCCTATAATGATTAAATATATATTTGTGAAACATTTAAAATTTTAAAATATTTTAATTAATCATAATTATTAGACACAAACAAGCAATGCAGAAAAATTATTTGCCATTTTAATTATTGAAATCGGTTTAAATATTATAATATATTTTAATTATTGTGGCAGTATTAATATTTAAAGAATTTATGCAGAAAATGGATAAGGAGATTTACATGGTTAAAATACGAAAAGGGTTAAGTAATTAATTAGTACCCTCAGTTATTGTATTAATAATGTTGCAATTTCAAAATACATATCTTAATCTATTAAGATTTTGTAACAACCCAAAATTAAATTAAATGGTTAAGTAACTAATGCACACTCTTAAAATAAACGTTATTTGAAGTACGTGGCCAACTCCCCCTAAATACCCTTTTCTCCTTTTTATTTTCGGCACTAGGTATATGGTTAAGTGTGTGTTCTTTTACAGGTGAATCAAGGTAAAAGCGTGCCTAAGATAGGGCCACACGGCTTGCCACACGTGTGGTTTATACGACCCATGTCCCCTTGGAACCCTAAGATAGTTCGAATATGATATTAATATAAATGTTAATTTGTTTTAGTGATTTTAATTAAACATTTAATTATAGAAATATAAATGTTATGGGCGATAATTGTACAAATTCACAATAAATATTCTTGAAATTTGAAATTAATATGATGAAGGGTAATGAAATTAAAAAATGTGTATTGGAATAAAATGTGTTAGTTAATTAGTGATCTAATTGAAATTAAATGGTAAAATAAAAAATAAAAAATAATATTGTCATGATTTATATGGAGAGGTAATTAATTTTTTTATCAAATACACGTTTGACACGAGTTATAATTACTAATGTTAAATATTTGTGATTAGTTAATTTCAAATTGGTTCTTATAATCAAATGATGTTTATAAAGACATCTTGATGTTGTAACAATTAGGCTGTCTTTTTCTTTTTTTAAAGAAAATTGATCTTGCCATATCTTATACAGTTAAAATCTTATATTCTTTGATATTATATATAGTGATTATATTTAATTGGTAAATGTATAAAATTAAATAGTATATTTACTTTTAAAAGGATATATGGTGGTAGAAATTTGCGGCGTTTATGGATAAACTGGTATAAGCTTATATTTTATCGGTTAAAGAAATTTCAGATGTAATAATCTTCTGATACTAAATCAAAGTAGATTACATATATTTCTTTTTTGAAGATTCACATTCAACTTCTCCCTGCCAAAAAAGAAAAAGAAAAATTAAAGGGCATGTATTGCATAATATATAATTAATAATTACAAAAAACAATATCATTACCCGGTAATTTACTGATTTCTTACTGTTATTATCCAAGTTGAACTTACTTCTAATTTTCCCGGGGGCCCAACAAAAAAAAAAAAAACCAAAAAATATATAAATAAATAGTCAAATTCCATTACAAAGAAATCAGACCCAAATTACCAGCCCAAATCTAAAACCTATTACCTAAATTACAAAACCCAAAAAAAAACTAAAAACCCTAAAGCCCAAATGGCCCAAAACTAAACTAATTTTCAGCCAAAAAAGAAAGGTAGAAACCCTAGCTGCATGCCACGTCGGCGTCGCTGCCTCCTCGCATGCGCCTGACTCCTCTGCCACTACCTTTAGCCTCTGCCACCTCCTGCAAAGAAGGATAAACATGCAAACAATAGTAGAAATAATAGAAAACTTTGTAAAATGGCTATATAAGTCATGACAAACCGATTATAAATGGCGGGTTTTTTTTTTAATACAACAAAAAGAACAGATTCAAAGCATACAAACAAAAATATAGCAACCAAGCAGAGAAAAAGTGAGAAACGTGCAAGGGTCTTCTTCATTTTTTTATTTTCTTTATTTTTCCTTTTTTTGAAATCGTTTATACATACAAATATTTCTTTTTTTTTAAATACTGTTTATACATATATATATGTATTTCAAGAGTATATGAAAAGAGAAACTTACACCTTGACCCGCGCGTGACCCGACCTGCCAGGGGATCCGCGTGTTTTCAACTTTTGGGTTATTTCGTATAAAGTCCTTCTACTTTTTCCACCTGTTTTAATTAGATCTTTTTTGTTTATTTTTGTTTCTTTTAATTCAGCCTGATTATTTTGTTTTCATCACATTTTAGTCCCTAATGGAACTGCCCGTTTGGTGGACGGATTATTTCCCATTTTGGTCCCTCCTTGTTATTCCCGCGTTCGATGCGGTCCTTTACCCTTTTTTTATTTTCGATTTTACCCAAAACTCTATTTAAAATTTCAATTTAATCCCTTTTTTTGTTATTATTATATTTTTAGATTAATTAATCCAATATTATTATTACTATTATTATACTTTCCTTTTTTGCATTTACTTACTTATTATTATTATTTTATTATTAAACAAATTAATTTTATATTATTCCTATTATTATATTTCTTTTTTGTTTGTTTACCTAATGTTTTCTGTAAATATATTTATTTTATCATTTTATTATATTTACTTATATCCTTTTATAATTTCAAACTTAGATTATTTACTATTATTACTAATATCATGCTTATTATTTGTTATTTGTTTATTTGTATCCTTTTCATCATTTCAAAATTTATTCTTCTTATATTTATTAATATTATTTCTTAAGCTGTTTATATACCATTTATTTACGTAATTATTTACTATTGTTTTTATTTTTTATTTTTAGTTTCTACTTTTTTCTCTTTCTATATGCAATCAGTTCGCGTGTTTCGTTAATTCCTTTATTTTATTATCCTCTTTTTTATTATTATTTATTATTTTTTATTAACGCATTTATTTTATTACGCCTATTATCATCGTGATTTATTTTTTACAACAAATTGGTGTTACATTAATCTTTTACTCAACACATACAATTGCGTTTTTTAAATAAGCACTGTTCGTATTTTGAGATTCGAAAAGTCGTACCCCAACTTACGGGGTTTCGATTTTCTTGATAAATCCGAATACACAAACCTCTTTTAAACATAGGCTTTAAATATTCTCGGGAATTAAGAAAAATCGTGTTTCAACTTACGGAATATGATTTCTTTTTAAAATCGAGATAATCAAATATATTTCATTTAGAGGTGCTCATGGCCCGGCCCGGCCCGAAATATGGGCCTAAGATTTTTTCCAGGCCCGGCCCGGGAAAAAATTCCTAAGCCCGAGCTTGGCCCGGCCCATTTTTTAATAAAACACTAAAAATTTATTTTAAAAATAAAAAATTTAAAAAAAGTATTTTAAAAATATTTTAAAATTAAAAATAAAATATATATATTTATTATATTCGGGCCGAGCTCGGGCCAAAAAAGTGGTGCCCGAGGCCCGGCCCGTTTTCTAAAACGGGCCTCATTTTTTTGCCCAAGCCCATATTTCGGGCCTATATTTTTACCCAAACCCTCCCATATTTCGGGCGGGTCATCGGGCCGGGTCGGGCCACCCGACCCATGAGCACCTCTAATTTCAAATAAGTAAAATTTTCGGTGTTCATTCTCGTATCAAGAATTTGAGGCATTGTGTCCTAACTTACGGGACATAATTCTTTTTCTCGATTAACGTGAAATATGCCCCTTTCTCGAAAATTTTCAATATTTTAACAAAAGATCGTATTTTAAATCTCTTCAAAGTTTTCAATTCTCAACACTAAGGCACTAATTAATCAACTAGGTACCAATTTTGGGCGTAACGAGGGTGCTAATCCTTCCTCGTACGTAACCGACTCCCGAGCTCGTTTTCTTGAATTTTGTAGACCAAAATCGTTGTTTTAGTAAATCAAAACATTTTATTAAAACGATCAATTACGAGGTGATCCGATCACACCTCAATAAAAAGGATTGGTGGCGACTCTCATTTTCATTTTTTTTTTTCAAAAATAAAAGTCGACCATTTTACAAAAAAATGGTTTCGACAACCCTAACTTGAATTTTTTAAAAAATATACATATTTAATAAGAATGTTAATTTCATATTGGATGGTTCATCTTAGGTAGTGTTCGGTGTTTTCCCACGTTATGATTCTAATGGAATGTAATTTTTTGAAATGTAATAGCTGGGAATGCAATTACTAGGAATGTGACTTTATAACATTTGATATACATTGGAAGGTATTAATTAAAATATCATGAAAGTTACATCATTACGTTTGGTTCATTAAGCACTTTCTTAGAAATGTAACGATAATTTATGAATTTACCCTTATTAAATAAAAAATAATATTCATGTATTTAATTTTCATAATAAACTTTATTATTAACAAATATTTGGATTAAATATTTAATAATAAATATTAATATGTTAATTTTAAAATTATTTTTTAATTTATAATTTTAATTGAAAGCAAAATTATTTCAAATTTGTCTTGCATATATATATTTCTAAATATAATAATGCATATATAAAATTAAGTATATATAAACTTGTTTTGGAATAAATTTAAAAAATACTTGAAATCACATTTTATTTTAGCTAAAGGCTGATTCATAAGAATATAAAAAAAGTTGATTCCGGGGAATCCTTTGAACAAAACTATAAATAATTTAAAGGTAAACCATGCAAAAAAAAAGTTATGATTAAATAAGTGAGTTTAACCTAAACTTTAATTTTTTTTCCATTTTGCTCGTAAAAATTCATAAAGACTATAATAAAATTAAAATTTCAATTAATATACTTAAAAAAAGAGAGTGAAAAACAGTAAAAAAATAAAGATAATATGAAAATAGTATACTAGTTAGATCATTAAATATGCATATGAAAATAAAATTAGGAAGAAAAAAACTTGCGAAAAATCTGTTGAAGTAATAGAAAAAAATCAAGTTAGAGAAAAAAGGCAATAATTTTTATTTTGTTTTTTTTTCATATGTTCATGGGAAATCAACTGTCAAGGGAAAGTAACTCCTCGAAAGAAAATTAATTTACAAGAAAAATAAATAAAACTTGACATTCCAAACATTATCTTAAGTTTTTTAATCAAAATTATAAAAACTAGGTTTTAGAATCCTAAACTGCAATTATCATATTGTTATATAATATTATATGATTAAATAATTTATTATATGATATGATATGATATTGCTATATTTTTACCAAAGCCCTTTTACTTATCAAGTAACACTTCAAGCTCAATGGCCCAGCCCATAAATAAATCTAATTTTATACTATTTTTTATTATTTTTATTCTACCAGAAAGTAGCTTTTAAAACAACACGCACAATCATATGATTTGACTTCTCCTACTGTTGCTTTATCATTTTTCATAGAAATAAAAATTATTATGTTCTAACAATAACAATGTTATATATGAAGTAAACTACAATGCAAACCACTCAATTTGCTTTTTTCACTCCATTATAAATTTTTTATATTAATTACTTAATTATTGTCTTTTTTTTTCACCTAACTATTAAATTTTTTTAATTTGTTCACCCAACCAATCAAGATTATTTTTTTGTCCATTTTTATTAAGTATCGTTAAATCTCTAATAGAAAATGACGTGACAGTTAAAAAAATAATATAATAATAAATTTAATCATCAATTTTTACATATTATATCGATTTAATCATAATTTTAAAAAAATTAATCCTCAAAATTTACCTCCTCTTCTTCTTCCCCACTGCCACTACCATTGTTACCTCCGCCACTACAACCACCTCTAACTTCACCTCTTCCATCTTAAAAAAAAAAAAAAAAAAAAAAAAAAACCTCAACTTGCACAAAACGTTAAACCAAACATTTTTTGCTGGTAACTTTACCTTCCTTCACTTCCTTGTTTGTTGTCATCTTTCTAAACTTAATTTTGTATTTGGAAAATTAAGTATGTTTGCTTCTAACATTGACAATTTGAGTTTTCACTGCAGGTGAATATTAAAGGGAGTGAATTTCATATGTAATAATTAAGTGAATTGGAAGAAGATGCTTGTAGTTTTGAGATTGTGATTGAGAAGGTAACAATGGGTTGTTGAGTTTGGGGCCATTAATTAACCTTGGGGGTGGCAGAATATGGCGTCTGGAAGAGGCAGCCTCTGGTAGCATTTATAAGCAGAGAGATGAATAAGCCAAGCGTGAGATACGAGCATGCTGCTCAATCTAGGAAAGGAGAAGATTATTTCTTGGTTAAAACAGGTTGTCAATGAGTGCCTAGCAATCCTTCACCTACCTTCTTTGTTTTAGAGAAAAAGGGAAAGCAAAAGTTTTTAAAGTTGTCCCATTTCATTGAGGCTCTTGATAAACTCAGAGAACAGACCAAAGAGACTGTAAAGGGATTGGAATCAATGTTGAAACTTGCGGCTGATGATTTTGGTAAGGATGCAATGATGGATGATTATTTAATGATAAATTAGGTTCAAATAGAAGAAAAAAAAAGTTTTTTTTTTTTTTGAGGAAAGTGGAGTAAGAGGTGGTGGTGAGGCAATGATAGTAGTGGAGGTAGAGGAAGTGGGAGAAGAAGGTAAATTTTAAATATTATTTGTAAATTTTGAAGATTAAGTTTTTAAAAAAATTATAATTAAATTAATATAATATGTAAAAGTTGAGGGCTAAATTTGTTATTATACTAATTTTTTTAACTGTCACATTACCTACCTGTTAGAGATTTAACGGAAATGAGCAAAAAGAAAAATGATTTTAATTAATTGGGTGACTAAAAAATAATGATAATTGGGTGATTAAAAAAAACCATAATTAGATCAACTATGATGTAGTTTACCCAACTAATCCATTATCATATTAGATTTTCCAAAATAGGGAAATCCTACAAATGCATTACCATCTCATATATTAGTTAATTCTATATTCAGATTTTGATGGAGTTTAGATTTTGCCAAATTAGATTCCATTTGTAAAATATGATGAGTTGGATACGTGTAGAATAATTTCCTTAAAATTTGAGTTGCAATAAAACTCTCGGTACTTTTATCAAGGTATTTTAGTTTCTTTTAGAATCTGATTTGTAATTGTGAAGGCAATGGTTCAGATCTTATTTTATTTCAAGTGGTTTTGGGGTTTTCTCTTTTTCAATTTCTATCATAGGATATGAGGGGGGATTCCAACTATATTGTCTTTTATCAAGGTCGTTAATTCTGTTTTGGTATCATTCCTATTGATCGAAATATTTCCTATTGATAGTAAATTGAAATAATTGTAGATCTCGATCGGTATTAGTCCTACCATTGTGTACTGGCAATATTGATATAATAAGGAAATCAGCCCTAAATAGTCTAAAGCGGTGGGCATAAATTGGCAAAAAAACTAAACATCCATCAAACTAGAGAGGACGAACCCTAAAATCACTCGCAAAAGCAAGACTACATGCATAAGAAAGGCTAAAAAAACTTACTACAAGTGTAGACAAAAACTTCTAAAAGTGAAGACTTATTAAACAATGAAAAAACAAACAAAAAAAACATATAAAACTTAAGATAACACGAGCCCAAACTAACTCATGAATTTAATTATTATTCTAAAATACTTTCAAAAAAGAAACATATTAAGAAGTCAATCAAAAGCTACCCACTCTCTAAAAGAAACTATCGATGGTCGGTGGTGTTTCAACAATGATAGACACCATCATCTGTCCATTACAATTTGTGAAGACAACAAATATTCCCACAAAATAGATCTGTAAACAAAAAATAGAGAAGACGCATGGAGTGAATGAAAAGAAGAAAGAAAAAGATGATTGATAGGCTGAAGAAAAAAGTGAGCCGTAGCTAGTCCGGAGACTAATACCGTCGCTAGGCAAAAAATATTTTAAAACAATTTCATTGTTAATTTAAACTTCTTGGAAGTCAGTCCACCATATTGCAAAGAAAAATATAATTGAATTTACCATTAACCTATATTTAATATGCTTTAAATTAATTAACCCGAGCATGGTATCATCTAAAGTCCTTCCTCAAAACCCACTATATAAAGATGCTTCAATAATGTCTTTTAGAAGAAAAATAATAATAACAACAACAATAACAATGTGGTCTCGATAGAAAAAAGTAATGCAATAAGAATTGAGCTCCGTCCTCACCCATTATCTTAAAAGAAATATTAATATTTAAAAGCAACTATTGATAATCGAATGATTCAAAGCAGAGAATGTAATTTCAGCTAAATTTCATTACCATCAAATGCTCAAATTTGAGTTTTCACTGCAGGTGAATATTATAGGGAGTGAATTTCATATTTAATAATTAAGTGAATTGGAAGAAGATGCTTGTAGTTTTGAGATTGTGATTGAGAAGGCAACAACAATGGGTTGTTGAGTTTTGGGCCATTAATTAACTTTGGGGGTGGCAGAATATGGCATCTGGAAGAGGCAGGAGTCATGGTCATGAGTTGATGCCTCTGGTAGCATTTATATGCAGAGAGATGAATAAGCCAAGCGTGAGATACGAGCATGCTGCTCAATCTAGGAAAGGAGAAGATTATTTCTTGGTTAAAACAGGTTGTCAATGAGTGCCTAGCAATTCTTCATCTACCTTCTTTGTTTTAAAGAAAAAGGGAAAGCAAAAGTTTTTAAAGTTATCCCATTTCATTGAGGCTCTTGATAAACTCAGAGAACAGACCAAAGAGACTGTAAAGGGATTGGAATCAATGTTGAAACTTGCGGCTGATGATTTTGGTAAGGATGCAATGATGGATGATTATTTAATGATAAATTAGGTTCAAATAGAAAGAAAAAAAAAAGTTATTTTTTGAGGAAAGTGTTGTAAAAGGCGGTGGTGAGGTAATGATAGCAGTGGAGGTAGAGGAAGTGGGAGAAGAAGGTAAATTTTAAGGATCAAATTGAGATTATTTGTAAATTTTGAAAATTAATTTTTTTAAAAAATTATAATTAAATTAATATAATATGTAAAAGTTGAAGGCTAAATTTATTATTATACTAATTTTTTTAACTGTCACATTACCTACCTGTTAGAGATTTAACGGAAATGAGCAAAAAGAAAAATAATTTTAACTAATTGGGTGACTAAAAAATAATGATAATTAGGTGATTAAAAAAAACCATAATTAGATCAACTATGATGTAGTTTAGCCAACTAATCCATTATCATATTAGATTCTCCAAAATAGGGAAATCCTACAAATGCATTATCATCTCATATATTTGTACAAGCCCATTTTTGCCCAGCCCAAAACCCAAATTTTTACAACCCAAAACACAAGGCCCTAGGCCCAAAATCTAAAATGGCCCATTGGGGCCCAAAAACTAAACAGCACAGGGAACCCCAGGGTTCCCTGCCCTTGCCTCGCGCCGCTGCTCCCATGTGCCTCCAACGCGCACCACGCCCGAAGTCTGCCACCGCCAGCCGGGCTTTCACCAAAACGGCAAGTTGACCTTGCCATGTACCTGCAAAAGAGACAAAAATGGAAGCAAAAAAACGTGAAGGAGCAGTGGCAGAAATGAAGCCAAAATAGTAGACAAAAGTACCTTGTAAATCGGCTTTATAAGCCCAAAGATCGAACAATGTAAGGGGGGATTTTCTCAGAGAATAAAAGTAAAAAACGTTTAAGGTTTTTTTCATTTTCTGTTTTCAGATCTGTTAGTTTTACCTATTTTTATTTTTTCTTCTTTGCATATATAAACGAAAAACAAAACAAAAAAGGGTTAAAAGGGAGATACTTTTTGCTTTTGGAGTGCCATCGCCGGTGATTCCCTCTGTGTGCCGCGCCGGAGGAGGAGAAGCCGGGAAGATTTAGCCCATTTTCGGGCCCTTGGCCTCTTTTTCCGAGGGCTCCGACCCCAGATCTGTGCCTAAGGGACACTCGGCTTCGATCTAGGATAAAAAAGATCCGATTTTGGGTCATCGGCCACCGCACGCGGCGGTGCTCCGGCGATCGGCACGGCGGCCATTACCCAGGCCGGCGGCTGGACTTGAGAGAAGGAGAGAGAGCTTTCTCTCTATTTTTTTAAAAAAAATGAGGCTAAAATGATTTATTTTGGTTTTTTTATTTATTTTTATATTAAATATGAAACGGCGCCGTTTTGGGTAAGGGGGATCCGCGCGTCGACCCGACCCGAACCGCCAAGGATCAGCGTGTTTCTGGATAAAAGGCGTTATTTGTGCTCCGAATCCTTCCGCTTTTGAGGCTGTTTACGATTGGGTCCTATTTTGTTTTTATTTTTCAATTTTGCCACAAAATTTCATTTTTCTCTCGATTTGGTCCTCAATGAAGCTGTGCGTTTTAGAGGAGAAGGGAAATTTTCCCTTCCAGCCCCTCTATGTTATTCGCACATTCAAATCAATCCCTCCTTTTTTTATTATTTCGATTTTGCCCCGTATCGTTTGCTTTTATATCGATTTAGTCCCCTTTTTAGCATTTTTATTATTTTCTTCATTATTTTAATGTATTATCATCTTTTATTTATTATTATTATTATTATTATTATTATTATTATTATTATTATTATTATTATTATTACTTATTATATTATTGCTACTTATCATATTATTATATAATAGCTCAAATATACATACACGTATACCTTTTTCTTTATAATTTATTTAATATATAAATACTTTTTATCTACTTTAATCTATATACGTAGTTGCATAGTTTCATATTTGATCTTCCATATGTATACGCATCCCCATATACCTTTTGATTTTTGTATGTTTACATGCATGTCCTTTTAGGATATATATATATATATACTCACTTGTTTTGTTATATATTTATATTATTACTTGCCTATTTACATTTTATATTTCCAAACTTTATTATACATATGTGTATAGATGTTTTATTCGTTTTGTCTTTGTCTTTATTTTTATTCTCATTTTACAATTTTATTTGTTTTCATTGGAGTTATTATTGTTTTATTTGATTTATTCCCACCATTATTTTTACTACTATTAACCTTTTAGTCATTTATATATCATTTATTTCTATTTTCATTATTATTTTGAATGAATGTTCTAATTTTATTTGTTTGTATATCTTGTTATTTTGTATGTTATTAATTTGTCCTTTTATACATTCATTTTTGTTGTCGTTGCTCGTATTATTTTTACTTACATTATTATCATTGCTATTTCATGACGCTCATTTTTATTTAGATTTCAAAAAAAAAAGAAATTTTAAAAATATAAGTAATATTCGGTATTTTAGATCTTCGAGAGAATCGAGCCCTAACGTATTGGGTTCCGATTTTCTTCGTTGAATTTAAATAATCGAGATTACTATTTTAAAAATGATAAAAAGCTCGTTATCGAGAATTTAATACGTTGTGTCCTAACGCATTGGATGTGACACGTTGTTTTCTTGAGACGAGGATTTTTTTGAAATAAATGTAATATTCAATGTTTAATATTTTGATGAATTGTACCCTAACGTATTGGGTTGTGATTTCTTCATTTGATTAAAACAATTGAATATTCTTTTAAACTTCATTACACGAATTTTTTTAACGATATCGGGAATTAAAAAAGGATCGTGTCCTAACTTACTGGTCGTGATCCCTTTTTAATCCAAGATAGTTAAATATTTTTTAAATAAGCATTTTTATTCACGTATCGGGAATTCGAGACATTATGTCCTAACTTACTGGATATGATTCTCTTTCTCAAATGACGTGAAATATGTCCCTTTTTCCTAAAAATTTTTAACGTTTTAATACAAGGATCGTATTTTTAAAATTCTTCAAAGTTCTCAATTTTCGACATTAAGACATTAAGTAATCAACTAGGTACCAATTTTGGGCGTTACGAGGGTGCTAATCCTTCCTCGTACGTAACCGACTCCCGAACCCGTTTTTTGAATTTCGTGGACCAAACTTGTTGTTTTAATAAAATCAAACCGTTTATTAAAAACAACCACTTTTCAAGGTGACCCGATCACACCTTATCAAAAAGGATTGGTGGCGACTCTCGTTTTCGTCAAAACCAAGTCGACCCCGTTAATCAAAAAATGGTGTCAACAGCTTGGCGACTCCACTGGGGATGAGATTAAGAGAGTCAAGCCACGAGTTGATTGCTTTTTGTCTTCTTGTCGAAAATTAAAAGCTTGATTTAAATATACGATCCTTTCATTGCATCTCATCTGTCTTTATTACAATTTTCATCATTGTGGTTTATAATTGCTCTGTTTGTTTAAATTTTGGTACCTTCCTGCACATTGCATTGCATGACCGTTGGTCACACCCTTTTAAGTGGGAGTGAGAAACTACGCCTTCGTGAGGTTTTCACCTCCGCATGGGATAGTGAATCGCTTCCGGGATACATCCGTACCTATGTCTTCTTGAGATTTTCATCTCTGTGCAGCCATAGGGAAATGTATTCCCCTGAACTGAACTCGGTCTGTATGAGCCTATAATGAGTGAAGATCGAGGAATCTACTGGTTCGGGTACCTTATCCTTAGAACCAAACCTCATATAGCGGGCTTAGGAACTTAACCTAGGTAGAGCCACTCCAAACCCTTAGGGGTCACCTGATCAAGTACTTTTATTTTCCTTGTTTGCTTCTGTTTTGTACTAACCCCTCTTGTTTTGTTTTGATTGTGATTGCATTGCATTTGCATCTTAGGAAAGAGATATTGATTCAAGTCCGATTACTAAATTAGAAAGCTTGTCATGGAATACGGATTCTTTGATAAAGTGGAAAACAATACGGCTGCCTGAATATATTCTGAGAAACACAAGAAGAGCGATGGAAGAGTTCGTGACCTTGCTTCATGGCCTGAGGATTCAAGGCGATCGTCTGGGAGCTTTCGACGTTCCAACCCTTTAAAGAAGCTAACGAGCCTCATGGAGACGGGTAGGTGGTGGATCGCGACCAATATCAAGAAAGGAGCTAGCAATGGCATCTATTGGCGAAATTATCTCAAACATGCGCATGAAGAAGAAGATAGATGTTATTTCTTGGAATATGAGGGTGAGGCCGTACATGTATCCGTTTTATGTAAAGGAATTTGCATTCTAGAAAAGTTTCCTAAATGTAATTGAATCAGAATCAACGTCTCTTTAGGCATACATTTCATGCATTCGCATTACATGCATTAAAATCCATCGAAAGAGTTTAAACGAGTAAATTTGTTTAAGCTAATCTGGAAAACCAACCAACCAAACATCCTTACAGTACTCTTCGCAAAGCCAAAGAAATGGATCAAGGATTAGAGAAACTGGAGCAAATGTAAAAGGATATGCAAGAACGGTTACAAGTACAAATGCAAGAGCAGCTAGATAAAATTCAAGAAGATATGACGGAAAAATTGATCAAGGCTTAAAAAGATGCGATGGCTGAATTGACCCACCTACTGACTAAAGGTGTAAATAAGGGGAAGGGTCCTATGGTTAGTGATGAAGGAGAAGACGATGATAGACCTATCTATCCTCTAGGCTTTACGCCTCTACGTGCGTAGATTCAGACTGAGGTACCTCCGCGCAGGTCCTCTATTTCCATTGGGCCTCTGTGGTCTCAAACCGGTGTTTCATTACCGATGAACTTTTTGGCCGGATCAGGTCCTAACCCCGATGATAATCTGGTTAATCTTGCTGTCCCGAATTTTGATAAAGCAACTGAAGAAGGGACCTTGTTAAATATCTGCCCTTATAAATCTAGAGTGTTCTAAACAATTAGACTGCGGGAGAAATCCCTATAGTCTTTAGAGCTTTTCTAGAGTAATGTTCAGAACATTTTTGTTGTTTTTAGCCTAAAGCGATAGAAATTCCTTTGTGAAATAGGCTAATGTCTGAACATTATTATTCTAATAAAATACATCTTTGTATTCATTTTTGAGCCAATATTATTGCATTCTTTTGGAATAATTGTTCCTTCATTCTTTTGGATTTTCTTCCATATCATTCATTCATAATCATATTGTATAAATAATTATTCATAAATTTATACATTCTTTTGTATATTCTTTGGTATTTGCTATGGGTCCTCAGATATCAATCACATGAATGACGCTGCTACAGACTCAGATTTTCCTCTTAAGCGAGGCATGTGTTTAGACGGATCTCTTGACTTTGGAAATGACATAGATCGTAGCTTACCTCCGGACTTATTGAGGAGGGTTGAGCAGGAGGATGGACGGATCCTACCTCTCAACGAATTATTAGAAATTGTGAGCTTGGTTAAGACTAGAATTGACCTGACCACAGAGACGAAGCAAGACCTTGTAGAGTTACCTCTAGAGTTCAAAGATGTCTTTGTATGATCATACCAGGGTATGCCTCGATTCTTATAATAAAATCTGCGTAACAGCACGATATTAGAAATTTATAGCACGAATGATGCAATTCTTTACCGGGGCAATGCCTCTCTCATTGAGTTAGCATAGTTTTGTCCATTTGAAGTCGAGTTTCTATCCCTTTAAGATGTTGGATTTTATCCTGATTAAAGAGGAAGATCCAAAATTCTCTGTCGTAGTTGCGTCCCAAAAGGGCCCTATGAAAGAAATCTGGTACCAAAGAAAGTTTTTCACATACAAGATGAAAGTGGAAGATCTTATGTGGAAGACTTTAGAATAACATTGATTCTGATCGAAAAGCATGACCAGGACTTGCCTGATCCCATGAGTTCAGACTAAAAAAAAAAAACAAAAAACCAAAACAAAACAAAAATAAAAAAATCAAAGTAAAAAATAGGAGTAAAAGAAAGAAAGAAAAAAGAGAAAGAAAAAAGAAAATGAGAGGTCAAGGCGAAAACCCGCAAAGGGCGCTTTGACCAAAGGTGGATCTGAGTTGAAAACCCGAAAAGGGCGACTCAAATTTTGAGCAAAATGGGGCATGGAAATCACCATTATCGAAGACTGCTAATGGGCATTGCTTCATTTTTTTTGAGAGGCTACATCATGAATTAAGGTCATCCTATACCGATACAGAATTTTAGAGAGGATGGTGTTGGAAAAGGCATTGAACTTAAATGATAGCACGATAACTAAGGTTTGAAATCAATTCGGAAGCAGACACCATGTTTTGTCACCAAATTACCTAGAGGTAAACAAGGACTGGTATGAGAGATTACCATTTGCCCTCATTGCTTGTCGAACATCTGTACTGGGGCAACACCTCTCTTATTGGTTTACAGGATTGAGGTAGCTTTACCTATTGAAATCCCCTCATTGCTTGTTGGAGGGATCCAATCGCGATGTGATCAGTTGGTCCTAGGAAAAGGTTTAAAAGCTATTCATCAGGGTCGGATGTACCATAAATAAATAATACGAACCCATAATAAACAGGCTCGTCTCAGAGAATTCCACGAGAGGGCTGGATGTTGAAAAAGATTCTTCCTTAACGAAAGGATTCTAAAGGGAAATGAATGCCAAACCAGGAATGTCCCTATGTTGTAAAGAAGACCATTTTCAAAGGAGCACTGATCCTGAGTGAGATTGCCAATCCTATAAACTTAGATCCAGTTAAGAAACACTTCGTTTAAAGAAGAAGGAAGGACCAAAGTGAAAACCTACAAAAGGCACTTTGAGTCAAACAAAAAAAAAGAAAAAAACGAAAAAAATGAATGAATGAAAAATGAAAAAATGAAAAAGTAAAAATGGAGAGGCTAAGGGGAAAACCCGCAAAGGGCACCTTAGGCCAAATGGGATTTGAGTTGAAAACCCGAAGGGCGGCTCAAATATTGATCAGAATGGGGCATGAAGTGATCAGATTGGGGCATGTGGTGATCTTGCTATACCTGAAAGGGTAAAGCGACATCTTGGGGCGTCGACAAAGTCCTGTAGATCTCCTAAACACATGTCAAACTCAAGAAGGTCTTCAGAAAGTTTGTACAGAGAAGTTCAAGCTACGATATCTGGGGCACCTGACATTCATACTATTTATATATTGAATTTGTTATTCTTGGAATACTTCTTTCTTTTTCAAGATACATGTTCCAATCAATTCCTCTTTTCATTCTTGCTATCCTTGATAATTTATTCATTTCGAGCTATGCTCTCAAATCAATTCTATTTTATCTATCGTTATGATCTTTTGTAAGCATGTTGCATTAGAATAATGATTAATAGACTAATAATACTTTCACAATGGAAGTTTTGCATATTACTCTAGAAGTTTCTAAATAATATAGGAACCTGAAACAGGACTATTATTTAGAACACACCAAGTTTAAAGGGAGAAATATCTAAAAAGGAAGGGTCTAAGTTAAAGACTATCCTTTCAGATTTTGTTGTCCAAACATTGATTGAACAAAATGACAAGATGCAGTGTTGGTGACAAAGCTTCAATGAACAAACAAGCAATGATCACTTAGTGATAAGAAGAGGTTTCTTGGAAGAGAAAACTCTTCATTGATGCATAGGCATTTGGTATGACACCTTGGGAATGGTGTAAAGCCAAAGAGTTTCACATTCTGAATCCTTGAATTGCGATAGGAGAAGATTGAGAAAAGCCATATCTTTCTACCCTTGGGTTACAGTAGGAGATTGATGGTACAAATTTTATGTCCCAGTGGATTGTACTTCGACGTTCACAGTGGGGGGACAATCAGATTAAGTGTTTCTTTGGATATGCCAGCCGGTCAATAAGGCGTTGTAGCACGTCAGTGATAAAGCCTTAATAAGCTTTTGCATGGTGATAACCTAAGCATTAAGGAATCATTTTCATGACATTCTGCAAATGTCATTCACACACATCTAGTTAGGAGCATTTGATTCATTCTAATCATGTCATCCTAATCACTAGGCATAAACAGGTTCATAAAATAGATTATACAGGTCATGTTCCTCAGGGAACAGAGCAATGAAGTTACCAGATCTTGCCTTTCTGCATCGACAGCGAAGCAGATCAAAGACACAAACCTTGCCTCTCTCGGTTGTAGCAGAGCTGGTTGAAGACAACAGATCTTGCCTTCCTGCATTGACAGCGAAGCAGATCAAAGACACAAACCTTGCCTCTCTCGGTTGTAGCAGAGCTGGTTGAATACAACAGATCTTGCTTTCCTGCATTGACAGCGAAGCAGATTAAAGACACAAACCTTACCTCCTTCGTTTGTAGTGGAGCTGGTCAAAGATAGCAGATCTTGCCTTCCTGTACTGACGGCGAAGCAGATCGAAGAAACTAGTCTTGCCTTCCTCTACTGACAGCGGAGCAGACTAAAGATAGCAGATCTTGCCTTCATGCATTTACAGCGAAGCAGATCAAAGATCACAGATCTTATTTCCCTAAGCAATAAGGAGCAGGTCGAAGATGGCGGATTTTACCTCCCTGAGATTACGGTGGAGTACATTGAAGCCAATAATTCTATCTCCCTAGTTGGCAGTGGAATAGAGTGAAGATTACAGATCTTATCTCCCTAAGCAATAGTAGAGCAGGTCGAAGATGGCGAATTTTACCTCCCTGATTACGGTGGAGTACATTGAAGCCAATAGTTCTATCTTCATGGGCAGCAGTGGAATAGATTGAAATTACAGATCTTATCTCCCTAAGCAATAGTGGAGCAGGTCGAAGATGGCGGATTTTACCTTCTTGAGATTACAGTGGAGTATATTGAAGCCAGTAGTTTTATCTCCCTGAGCAGCAGTGGAATAGATTGAAGATTACAGATCTTATCTCCCTAAGCAGTAGTGGAGCAGATCACATCTAGTCTTATCTCCCTAAGCAGTAGCGGAGCAGACGAAACCACAGATCTTATCTCCCTAAGCAGTAGTGGAGCAGATCGCATCAAATCTTATCTCTCTAAGCAGTAGTGGAGTAGACAGAACCACAAATCTTATCTCCCTAAGCAGTAGTGGAGCAGATCGCATCAAGTCTTATCTCCCTAAGCAGTAGTGGAGCAGGCAGAACCACAGATCTTATCTCCCTAAGCAGTAGTGGAGCAGATCGTATCAAGTCTTATCTCCCTAAGCAGTTGTGGAGCAGACAGAAGAAACCAATCCTATCTCCCTAAAGTTGCAGTGGAGCGGATTAAAACCACAGATCTTATATCTCTAAAGTAACAGTAGAGTAGATTGCATTAAGTCTTATCTCCCTAAGCAGTAGTGGAGCAGACAGAAAAAAACACAAACATCGTCCCCCTGAAGTTGCTGCGAAGAAGATTGAAGCTACAAGTCATATCTTTCTGAAGTAAAGTGGAGTGGATTGATGCAACGAGACACAGTGGACTGGGATAAAGCTACTTGAAAAGAGAAACACCAAAATGAGTCAAGAATCAGCAAGACCGGGCAAAAATTGGTCTTTCTTAGTCTTTGCTCTGTTCTCGTTACACGACAACGAGCAAAGAGGGGCAGCTGTACAAGCCCATTTTTGCCCAGCCCAAAACCCAAATTTTTACAACCCAAAACACAAGGCCCTAGGCCCAAAATCTAAAACGGCCCATTGGGGCCCAAAAACTAAATAGCACAGGGAATCCTAGGGTTCCCTGCCCTTGCCTCGCGCCGCTGCTCCCATGTGCCTCCAACGCGCACCACGCCTGAAGTCTGCCACCGCCAGCCGGGCTTTCACCAAAACGGCAAGTTGACTTTGCCATGTACCTGCAAAAGAGACAAAAATGGAAGCAAAAAACGTGAAGGAACAGTGGCAGAAATGAAGCCAAAATAGTAGACAAAAGTACCTTGTAAATCGGCTTTATAAGCCCAAAGATCAAACAATGCAAGGGGGATTTTCTCAGAGAATAAAAGTAAAAAACGTTTAAGGTTTTTTTCATTTTTTGTTTTCAGATCTGTTAGTTTTACCTATTTTTATTTTTTCTTCTTTGCATATATAAACGAAAAACAAAACAAAAAAGGGTTAAAAGGGAGATACTTTTTGCTTTTGGAGTGCCATCGCCGGTGATTCCCTCTGTGTGCCGCGCCGGAGGAGGAGAAGCCGGGAAGATTTAGCCCATTTTCGGGCCCTTGGCCTCTTTTTCCGAGGGCTCCGACCCCAGATCTGTGCCTAAGGGACACTCGGCTTCGATCTAGGATCAAAAAGATCCGATTTTGGGTCATCGGCCACCGCACGCGGCGGTGCTCCGGCGATCGGCACGGCGGCCATTACCCAGACCGGCGGCTGGACTTGAGAGAAGGAGAGAGAGCTTTCTCTCTATTTTTTTTAAAAAAATGAGGCTAAAATGATTTATTTTGGTTTTTTTTATTTATTTTTATATTAAATATGAAACGGCGCCGTTTTGGGTAAGGGGGATCCGCGCGTCGACCCGACCCGAACCGCCAAGGATCAGCGTGTTTCTGGATAAAAGGCGTTATTTGCGCTCCGAATCCTTCCGCTTTTGAGGCTGTTTACGATTGGGTCCTATTTTGTTTTTATTTTTCAATTTTGCCACAAAATTTCATTTTTCTCTCGATTTGGTCCTCAATGAAGCTGTGCGTTTTAGAGGAGAAGGGAAATTTTCCCTTCCAGCCCCTCTATGTTATTCGCACATTCAAATCAATCCCTCCTTTTTTTATTATTTCGATTTTGCCCCGTATCGTTTGCTTTTATTTCGATTTAGTCCCCTTTTTAGCATTTTTATTATTTTCTTCATTATTTTAATGTATTATCATCTTTTATTTATTATTATTATTATTATTATTATTATTATTATTATTATTATTATTATTATTATTACTTATTATATTATTGCTACTTATCATATTATTATATAATAGCTCAAATATACATACACGTATACCTTTTTCTTTATAATTTATTTAATATATAAATACTTTTTATCTACTTTAATCTATATACGTAGTTGCATAGTTTCATATTTGATCTTCCATATGTATACGCATCCCCATATACCTTTTGATTTTTGTATGTTTACATGCATGTCCTTTTAGGATATATATATATATATACTCACTTGTTTTGTTATATATTTATATTATTACTTGCCTATTTACATTTTATATTTCCAAACTTTATTATACATATGTGTATAGATGTTTTATTCGTTTTGTCTTTGTCTTTATTTTTATTCTCATTTTACAATTTTATTTGTTTTCATTGGAGTTATTATTGTTTTATTTGATTTATTCCCACCATTATTTTTACTACTATTAACCTTTTAGTCATTTATATATCATTTATTTCTATTTTCATTATTATTTTGAATGAATGTTCTAATTTTATTTGTTTGTATATCTTGTTATTTTGTATGTTATTAATTTGTCCTTTTATACATTCATTTTTGTTGTCGTTGCTCGTATTATTTTTACTTACATTATTATCATTGCTATTTCATGACGCTCATTTTTATTTAGATTTCAAAAAAAAAAAGAAATTTTAAAAATATAAGTAATATTCGGTATTTTAGATCTTCGAGAGAATCGAGCCCTAACGTATTGGGTTCCGATTTTCTTCGTTGAATTTAAATAATCGAGATTACTCTTTTAAAAATGATAAAAAGCTCGTTATCGAGAATTTAATACGTTGTGTCCTAACGCATTGGATGTGACACGTTGTTTTCTTGAGACGAGGATTTTTTTGAAATAAATGTAATATTCAATGTTTAATATTTTGATGAATTGTACCCTAACGTATTGGGTTGTGATTTCTTCATTTGATTAAAACAATTGAATATTCTTTTAAACTTCATTACACGAATTTTTTTAACGATATCGGGAATTAAAAAAGGATCGTGTCCTAACTTACTGGTCGTGATCCCTTTTTAATCCAAGATAGTTAAATATTTTTTAAATAAGCATTTTCATTCACGTATCGGGAATTCGAGACATTATGTCCTAACTTACTGGATATGATTCTCTTTCTCGAATGACGTGAAATATGTCCCTTTTTCCTAAAAATTTTTAACGTTTTAATACAAGGATCGTATTTTTAAAATTCTTCAAAGTTCTCAATTTTCGACATTAAGACATTAAGTAATCAACTAGGTACCAATTTTGGGCGTTACGAGGGTGCTAATCCTTCCTCGTACGTAACCGACTCCCGAACCCGTTTTCTGAATTTCGTGGACCAAACTTGTTGTTTTAATAAAATCAAACCGTTTATTAAAAACAACCACTTTTCAAGGTGACCCGATCACACCTTATCAAAAAGGATTGGTGGCGACTCCCGTTTTCGTCAAAACCAAGTCGACCCCGTTAATCAAAAAAATGGTGTCAACAATATTAGTTAATTCTATATTCAGATTTTGATGGAGTTTAGATTTTGCCAAATTAGATTGCATTTGTAAAATATGATGAGTTGGATATGTGTAGAATAATTTCCTTACTGTTATCAAGGTATTTTAGCTTCTTTTAGAATCTGATTTGTAATTGTGAAGGCAATGGTTCAGATCTTATTTTATTTCAAGTGGTTTTGGGTTTTCTCTCTTTCAATTTCTATCATTGGAGATGAGGGGGGATTCCAACTATATTGTCTTTTATCAAGGTAGTTAATTCTGTTTTGGTATCATTCCTATTGATCGAAATATTTCCTATTGATAGTAAATTGAAATAATTGTAGATCTCGATCGGTATTAGTTCTACCATTGCGTACTGGCAATATTGATATAATAAGGAAATCAAACCTGAATAGTCTAAAGCGGTGGGCATAAATCCGCAAAAAAATTAAGTATCTATCAAACTAGAGAGGATGACGACAAAATCAACCCTAAAATCACTCGCAAAAGCAAGACTATATGCATAAGAAAGGCTAAAAAAACTTGCTACAAGAGTAGACAAAAACTTCTAAAAGTGAAGACTTATTAAACAATGGAAAAACAAACAAAAAAAATATAAAACTTAAGATAACACGAGCCCAAACTAACTCATGAATTTAATTATTATTCTAAAGTACTGTCAATACAGAAACATATTAAGAAGTCAATCAAAAGCTACCCAATTTCTAAAAGAAACTACCGATGGTCGGTGGTGTTTCAACAATGATAGACACCATCATCTGTCCATTACAATTTGTGAAGACAACAAATATTCCCACAAAATAGATCTGTAAACAAAAAATAGAGAAGATGCATGGGGTGAATGAAAAGAAGAAAGAAAAAGAGGATTAATAGGCTGGAGAAAAAGGTAGGCCGTAGCTAGTCTAGAGGCTAATACTGCCGCTTGGCAAAAAATATTTTAAAACGATTGTTAATTTAAACTTCTTGGAAGTCAGTCCACCATGTTGCAGAGAAAAATATAATTGAATTTACCATTAACTTATATTTAATATACTTTAAATTTATTAACCCGAGCATAGTATCATCTAAAGTCCTTCCTCAAAACCCACTATATAAAGATGCTTCAATAATGTCTTTCAAAAGAAAAATAATAATAACAACAACAACAATAACAATGTGGTCTCGATAGAAAAAAGTAATGCAATAATAATTGAGCTCGGTCCTCACTCATTATCTTAAAAGAAATATTAATATTTAAAATAAACTTGAATGATTTGATATTATTCTCAATAATAATTTAAATTATTTTTTATTATATATTTTTAAAAATTGGTTGGTAGGGTTAAGTTTGGACAAAAAAATTTTGTCGAATGCCCGTCCCATATAGAAAACGAGCCTTAAATTTTATTAAACTCATTTTTCGGGTATTGGATTTTGTCCAAACCCTTTTATTTTTCGGATGGACTTTCAGGCTTGGACGTGTAGCCCTACCCTTGAACAAGTCTAATACTATGACTAAGAGAGGAGCCGCAAAGTTGAGGAAGTTGAAAGCGTAGATAAAAGTGACAAAGTTGATAGAGTTTGATGGTAGGATTAGTAAGGAGTCTCTAACAGAATTTGAATTTAGAAATAGGAAATAGGTATGTTTCGAGATGCAGAAAAAATTTGGAGGGTGATGAAGATAATGTTGTGGATGTTTTGGTCGAGATTGTGACTTGACAAATTCTTATATGAAGATTTCAGCAGTGTTTGATATGAGTGGAGTAGGTGTTGGTCGTTAAAGGTATTCAAGAAGGCAAGTAACATAGTGGATCCAATTGGAACTTCTTGTTGGCTTTGCGTTCAGTGGTATTTGTGGAGTTTTATTGTGGTTACAGAATTTGTGAAGTGTGATTACTAGTAGTGAAGTATGGTTGAAGCTTTTTTTGGTGATATTGAAGGCGTGTTTTAGATGGTCTTTTTTTGTTTAGTGAATTTCATTGAAGATGTGTGGTTTTCTCTTTCTATAATTTGTGGATGTTTCTATTTGAGATTTCGACTCTTAAAACTTTTAATTTTTATTTATTAAAATTTACTCACTTACCAAAAATAAAATTCATTTAGAATTGAAAAATTAATTACCTTAAATTTTGAATAAAATTATTAACAATTTTTTTTCTTTTTTAGATAAAATTAGGTGTATATAGTGGAAAATTAAATTTTGTTTTATATACTTTTATGCTTTTGTATATAATTAATATTTTAAAAATTTAATGGTTAAACTTTACAATATAATTGTAGTTATATAAGTAAACGTTGAAATGGATTAGATATACGTATTATATTGATAAAAAAAATTATTTGGATGCAACTATTGATAATCGAATGATTCAAAGCAGAGAATGTAATTTCAGCTAAATTTCATTACCATCAAATGCTCAAATTTGGAAAGTCATGCTGAAAACGTAAATTTATTAGAAAAAAAGGTAACTTGATGCGGAACACATCAACACACAAAAAGTAGACATAAAACAGAAGGAAAAAAATACAACTTTCTACAATAAAGGAAAAACTTTGTACATGACATCTTTTTGGTAGAAAAGAAACATCAACTATGCGATTACAACCACTACTTTCAATATAACACTAAGGTTTTATTATGATATTCTAACAAATTTTTCACTATACCTGGAGGAGCAACAAATAGTTGTAAACCAATAAGCTGAGTAGCTATTTTAGCCGTGCAATCCGCAGCTTCATTTTGAGAGCAAATATTACTGAGAAAATTACTTGAATGTTAAACTAGATCCACTTAACTTTTCTTCTAAAATGTTATTGAAACGTTCCACAGCAGCAGGAGTGAGATAATTAACATAATCACCCACTTTTCCACTCCTGAAAAACAACTTATTATTAGGTAATATTGTTTCTGCCATTTTTCCAGTTTTGTTGACCTCCAAATCTTTCAATTTGTTGAAACTGCAAAAATCAACAATTTGATTAACCACACCTGTTTTCTCTTCTTCCATGGAGAAAGGAAATCCTAAGAATTCAGCCAATCTCTTTGTTTGAGCCACTGGATCTTCCTTCAACTCTTCATATCTCAAGAACAATACATTCGATGGCTTCTCCAAGCTCATGTTCCAGTACCCTAAAGCATGGTCCCAAAAGGGTCCATACCCTTCTTCACCTCTACAAAACATCTCAAAACAGTCTTCCACTGACCAATCATCCATAAATCTAAAAAAGTGCCAAAGTGAGACAACGATGTCAAACGGATTACGGGTTATATAAATAATCCGGCAATTTGAATGTTTGATGGAATCGGCTAGCATTGGATACGGAAGATGAGTAGAAAACAACCTTGGGGATGGGATTTTAGAGAGATCGGGATTAGGGTTTTCCCTATAAAGCTTGATCTCAAAAAATGGAATCAGTTGATGAGGATTTGCAGAGTTCAAAGGGGTATTTGAGAGCGTATAAGAATGACGGTTGACAATTGTGAACACCAAAGCCTTGAGCCAAGTGGTGCCAGCTTTGGGCTTAGAGGCAACAATGATATCATCATCAAGAGCCTGGAAATATTTCTGAAATGAGATAATGGATGAAGTGGGAACACGCGAAGAAGGGATCCAAAAGCCTTGGAATTGGGTTAAACCTAGCGCATATGCATTAGATGCTGCTGTAGAAGGTGAGACATTTGGGGTGGATGTTTCCAGGCTACTTTCCTTGCTCTCCATAATATTGTAATTGCAATGGTTTAGCAAAATCAGTATATATAATATTCTTGCTCAAAAATCACAGGTGCTGTAATAATGGGTTTTTTTAATATCTATTTATTACCTTAATTACGTCTTCCAATGGTTAAATTACTGAAAAAAAGCAACATTTTTAAATATTAGTTTATTAGCATTTGGGTTTTGTGGAAGATTTGGTGGATGTCACCACGTTCATGGGCGGCTGAACTAAGTCATTGAGTTTGGATCACTACAAATTTGATTATTTTATAACACTAGAATCACTACGTCTCAAATGATTGAGGCTTTAATTTTCTTTTTGATTTAAGTTCATCTTTAAGAAAATATTTTTGCTGAGAAAAAAAAGTTGATCTGGGTTGGGGTATTGTGTGCCTTGATGCACTTTATTATCTTTTTTGTTCTAATAAAATATCTTTGATTGCTTAGAAAAATAATAATATTTAATAATTTCAAAAATATTTGAAATTTATTATTAGTATAAATGTCGAAACCATTTTTTTGAAAACAAAAATTTAGTTGTCGACTTTAAAAACAAAAATTGGAGTCGCCACCGATCCTTGATTGAGGTGTGATCGGCTCACCTTAAAAGCAATTTTGGCCTGCGAAATTTGAGAAAACAGGTTCGGGAGTTAGTTACGCACGAGGAATGATTAGCACCCTCGTAACGCCCAAAAATCGGTACCAAATTGATTGTTTAATGTCTTGGTGCCGAAAATTAAAAAGATTTTGTTAAACTCAAATTTTGAAATCTGAAAAGAATAATCAATTATTCAAGTCATGTGAAGAAATTGAGACCCAATACGTTAGGGTACAATTTCTCAAAATCCCCGAATTTTGAATATCGCTTTTTAATTATTTTTTTAAAGAAAATTTTTATTTCGAAAAAAAAAAAACAATATGTCATGCCCAATGCGTTAGGACATAACATATCGAATTCCCGAAAATGATTTTTGTTTATATTTTAAATAACGAATATTCTCGGTTACTTGGAATTAACAAAGAAAATCGGAACCCAATACGTTAGGGCTCAATTTTCCTTGATAATCCCTAACTTTGAATATCGTTTTTATTTTGAAAACCTTTGAATCATAAAAATGATTTTAATATTTTGACAAAATTAAAATGTTATTTTTGAGAGTATGAAATGCATATATACATGTATACGAGAAAAAAAAATCAAAATAACATAATCAAAAATATATATAAACAAAAGACTTATATAAAAAGAAAAAAATAAAAATATAAGCATAATATATTACTAATTATATTAAAAAAAATGGACACACATGTATATATAAAAGAGATTTGAAAGATATATTGATAAAGGTGTCAAATAATATAGGTATATATTTATACGTATTATAATAAAAAAAATATTTGGATTATAAGATATTGAAAATATATAAATGTTATAAAGTACGAATATATAAATGCATATATATGTATATAAAGCTAAGAAAAATAAAGGAATAATAAAACATAGGATACGTATATAATATATATAAACTATAAAAATAAAATAATATGATAATAAAATATATACGTACTACATATATATTTAAAACATTTATAATATATATATTAACTTATATATATACGCACATATACAAATACAATAATAATAACATAGTAATAATTATACTAATAAATAATATTAACAATATAAAAAAAACTAAAAAAACAAATTAAGGACTAAATTTAAAAGCCAAACAGAATTTATGAGCCGAATTTGAAAATAAAAACAAGAAAGGGAGTAATTTAAAACACGCGTAGCAGGGGAAGGATCGGAGGAGTAAATTTACCCAAATCTACTACAATATTGCGCAACATAGGACTAATTTGAAACAATTTTAAAAAAATATGGTAAAATTTAAAATAAATAAATAAGCTAATTTGAAAGCACTGTAAAAGAAGAGGGACTAATTGCGAAAATGGTCCATTTTTTAAAAAAAGGGATCCTCTCCGGGTCGGATCGAGTTGCACATGGATATAGGCAATACGACGCCGTTTTGGGGCCACTGGAACAGGCCCTAAACGACGTCGTTTAATGCCCTATAAAAGCCAACTTTTAAACCCTAAAAAAATCACTTCTTCAGCCACTCCACAAATGCGCCGCAACTCCTCTCCCCCTCTGCTGTTTCAGACTCTGACGAAGCAAGGAGACCCTCTGACGACTCTCACGACGGTAAGTCCTCCTCCCCTGACCCTTTTCGTGTTGTTATTATTTTTAAAAAAAATAAAAGAAACATAAAAAAGAAATCTCAAAACAGTAATCAGAAAATGAAAACTAAATCACCTTAAAAATATTCTTTTTCTCTCTTTTCCTTTTTATTCTCTTTTTAATCTTGGTATACAAATTGGCTAACCCCCGTTACAAAAAACTATAGGCCCTTTTATAGTCGAATCTTTACAAAAAAACCCCCCCAAAATCTTTTACTTCCTCTTTTCCCCTTTTACTTGCTGTTTGCAGTTCATTACAGGTGAGGGAGATCGTGGAGACAAGCGCTGCAAGGCTGTTGAACGCGCGGGCACGACGTGCGCGACATGCGGGGTGACGTGCGGGAGACTATTGCGGCGTACGGAAAATTAGGGTTTTTTTCTGTTTAGTGTTTGGGCCATTAGGGTTAGGTCTAGGTGGGCCTGATGTATTGGGTCATTGTTTTATTTTTAGTATTTGATTTGGACTGATTAAATGGTTTTGGGCTTTAGGCTCAGTTGGGCCCGGGTCAAAAATTGGGTATTACAGCTGCCCCTCTTTGCTCGTTGTCGTGTAACGGGAATAGAGCAAAGACTAAAAAGCCCAATTTTGCCCGGTCATGCTGGACCTTGGTGCTTTTATTCTTCTTCAAGTAACCTCATTCCATCCTACTGCATATTCAGAGGTATAGGAATTGATGCTTCGATCCACTCCACTGCAACTTTAGGGAGATAGGATTTGTACCTTCTAGCTTCTCAAAAGAACGAAATTTGCTATCTTTAGTCTGCTCCACTGCAACTTCAGGGAGATAAGACTGGGGTCTTCGATCTGCTCCACTACTGCTTAGGGAGATAAGATCTGTAATCTTCAATCTATTCCACTGCTGCCTAGGGAGATAGAATTACTGGCTTCAATGTACTCCACTGTAACCACAGGGAGGTAAAATCCACCATCTTCGATCTGCTCCATTACTGGTTAGGGAGATAAGATCTAAAATCTTCAATCTATTCCACTGCCAACCAGGGAGATAGAATTACAGCTTCAATGTACTCTACTGTAACCACAGGGAGGTAAAATACGCCATCTTTGATCTACTCCACTAATGCCTAGGGAGATAAGATCTGTAATCTTCAATCTATTCCACTGCTGCCCAGGGAGATAGAATTACTAGCTTCAATGTACTCCACTGTAACCTCAGGGAGGTAAAATCTGCCATCTTTGATCTACTCCACTACTGCCTAGGGAGATAAGATCTAAAATCTTCAATCTATTCCACTGCTGCCCAGGGAGATAGAATTACTGGCTTCAATGTACTCCACTGTAACCTCAAGGAGGTAAAATCTGCGATCTTTGATCTACTCCACTACTGCCTAGGGAGATAAGATCTGTAATCTTCAATCTATTCCACTGCTGCCCAGGGAGATAGAATTACTGGCTTCAATGTACTCCACTGTAACCTCAGGGAGGTAAAATCTGCCATCTTTGATCTACTCCACTACTGCCTAGGGGGATAAGATCTGTAATCTTCAATCAATTCCACTGCTGCCCAGGGAGGCAAGGCTTTATTTTTGATCTGCTTCGCTATCGATGCAGGAAGGCAAGATCTGCTATTTTCACTGATCTGTTCTCTAGAGAACATGACCTGTATAATGAACCTAATTATGCCTAATGATTAGGATGGCATGATCAAAATGAATCAAATGCTCCTAACTAGACATGTGTGAATGGTGTTTGCATGAATGCAAAATTTTACTCTCCGAGAATGATCCCGCTTAGGTTGTCATTACTCGAAGTTTATTAAAGTCGTATCACTGACGCACTACAACGTCCTCCTGCTCGGCTAGCATCTCCAAAGAAACGCTTGATCAGATTGCCCCCCACTGTGAATTTTAAAGTTCAATCCACTGCGATGCAACATTGGTACCATCTTTTTTCGCTGTAACCCAAGGGTACAAAAATCTAGCCTTTTCTCAATCCTCATCTATCGCAATTCAAGAATGCAAAATGTGAAGCTCTTTGGTCTTTCATACCAATCTCAGGGTGTCATACCAAATGCCTATGCACGAATGAAGGATTCTCCTCTCCAAAGAAACCCCTTTTTATTGCTTGGTGATTATTGCTTGCTTGTTCATCTAAGCCTTGCCACCAACCTATCATCCTGTCATTTTGTTCAATCAATGTTTTTGACAACAAAATTAAAAAGAAAGTCCTAATTTAGACTTTTCCTTCTCAGATTTCCAACCTTTAAACCTGGTGCGTTCTAAACAACAGTCATGTTTCAGGCCCCTATATTGTTTAGAAACTTCTAGAGTAATATGCAAAACTTCCCTTGTGAAAGTTTTATTAGTCCATGAATCATTATTCCAATGCAACATGCTTGCAAAAAGGTCATAACAATGGATAAGAATAAAGTTAGTTTTGAGCATAGCTCGAAAGGAATAAATTATCAAAAATAGTAAAGAAGGATAACAAAGAAATTGATTGGGAATGCGTATCTTGGAAAAGAATTAAGTATTCCAAGAACAATAAATTCAAAATAAATAGTATGGAGACGAGGTGCCCCAGATGTCACAGCTTGAACTTCTCTGTACAAACTTCTTGAAGACCATTTTGAGTTTGACATGTGTTTAGGAGATCTACATTACTCTGTCGATGCCCCAAGATGTCGCGTACCCCTTTTCTGCTGATTCAGGTATATCAAGACCACCACATGCCCCATTCCAATCAAAATCTGAGCCACTCTGATCACTTCCAGCCCTATTCTGATCAAAAATTGAGCTGCCCTTTTCGGGTTTTCAACTCAAATTCCCTTTGGTGTAAGGCGCCCTTTGCGAGTTTTCACCTTAGCCTCTCCATTTTTACTTTTTCCATTTTTCATTTTTCATTTTTCCATTTTTATTTTTTCACATATTTTTTCTTCTCTTTTTCTCTTTTTTTTTTTGCAACTCAAAGTGCCCTTTGCGGGTTTTTACCTTAGTCCTCTCCTTCTTTAAGTGAAGTATTTCTTGACTGATTCTGAGTTTACAGGATTAGACAAGCTTTTACTATCCATCTCACTCAAAATCAGTGCTCCTCCAGAAAAGGTCTTCTTTACAATATAAGGACATTCCTAATTTGGCACTCATTTTCTCTAAAATCCTTTTGTAGAGGAAGGATCTTTTTCAATACCAGGTCTTCCTCGTGGAATTCTCTAGTACGAATCTTTTTGTTGTAAGCTCGCATTACCCATTTTTGGTACATCTGACCGTGACGAATAACTTTTAGCCTTTTTCCTTCAATTAATTTCAACTGATCGCATCGAGATTAAATCTTCATCCTACTTCAGCTCAGCTAATACCCGGAGAAAAAGAATTTCAACTTCAATGGAAAAAATCGTAATAAGCTAAAGAGAAAGACATTGCCCCGGTAGAGTTTTTTTTGATTTTTTTTATTTTTTTTTTTTTTTTTTGTTTTTTTTGTTTTTTTTTTTAAATTGAATCTGCACTCATAGGATTAGGCAAGTCCAGGTCATCCTTTTCGATCAGAATCAATATTATTCCAGATAAAGTCTTCCCCATAAGATCTTTCACTTTCATTTTGTATGCGAAAGATCTTCTTTGGTATCATGTTTCTCTTATAGAGCCTTTTGGGGCGAAATTTAACTATAACGAGAAAACTTTGGATCTTCCTCTTCAATTAGGATGAAATCCAACAAAAATATGGAGAAACGACAACTTGACTTCAACGGGTAAAATTATGATAAACCAGAGAAGAAGGTTTTGCCCCAGCAAAGAATTCTAACCGTATTGTAAATGATGTTAATCTTGAGAATACTACAAATTTTTGATGTCGTGCTGTTGCTCAGATTACAATATCAGTACTTAACCTGGGCACGTCCTGGTATGACCATGCGATGACATCTTTGAACCCTTAAGGTAACTCAACAAGGTCTTGCTTTGTTTCTCCGGTTATGCATGTTCCCTCAAGGTTACAATCTCAATTATCTCCCCATGAGGTAAATTTGTTTCTCTTCCTATTCTACCATCCTCAACAAGTCCAGAGATAAGCCATGATCTATGTCATCTTCAAAGTCATGAGATCCCTCTAAACACATGTCTTGCTCAAAAGGAGATTCTGAGTCTGTAGCAGTGTCATTCATGTCATTGATATCTGAGGGCCCATAATAAATACCAAAGAATATACAAAAGAATGTATAAATTTATGAAGAACTATATGTACAATATGATTATGAATGAATGAATGATGTGGAAGAAAATCCAAAAGAATGAAAGAATAACTATTCAGACAGACTGAAAGAATATTGGTTCACAAATAATCGCAAGGATGCATTTCATTAGAATAATGACGTTCAGACATGAGCCTATTTCACAAAGGAATTTCTATTATTTTTAGGCTAAAAACAACAAAAATATTCCGAACATTACTCTAAATAAGCTCTAAAAACTACAGGGGTCTCTTCCGCAATCCAAATTGCTTAGAACACTCTCAAATTTATAAGGGCAGACATCTAACAAGGCCCTTTCTTCAGTTGTGTCTTCATACATGTCATTGATATGAACGCTTCCCCACATCTCTTCATACATCGCATTCACCTTATTGTCAATCATGATTGGGTAGCGGATTTTCTGTATTAGATGAGTCACCCAACTTGACAATACCCATGTTGATGAATTTTTCAACTAGCTTTTTAAAGGTAATGCAATTCTCTATTGAGTGCCCCGTAATTCCCGCGTGGTAGTCACATTGCGCGTTCGCATCATACCACTTAGGATACGGAGGTTGTGGAGGTTTTAAGTAATGAGGAGCAACAACATGCGCATCGAACAAGCTTTGATACAGCTTCTTATAGGATATCGGAATTGGGGTGAACTGGAGCTTCTCAGTACCTGGCTTCACACCTGATTCTTGTCTTGATGAACCCTGCTGATTAGTAACCACCTTTCCTGGCTGATTCACCGAAATCGATTTGCTGTGCGTGTTCACGCTGTTCACCTCATTTTCTTTTTCATTTGGGGCTTGCTTTCTGTTATTTCCTCCAGCATCAATCTTTCCGCTCCTAATAGTACTCTCAATCATCTCACCACTCATAACTATGTCAGAAAAGCTTTTTGTGGCACTTCTCAACATATGTGTGATGAATGGGGTCTTCAACGTATATATAAAGAGCATCACCATTTCTCTTTCAAGGAGCGGTGGTTGGACCTGAACTGCAACCTCCCTCCATCTCTGAGTGTACTGCCTAAAACCTTCATTCGACTTCTTCTCCATGTTTTGCAAAGTAATTCTGTCAGGAACCATTTCTGCCACATGACTGTACTGCTTCATAAAAGCCTGTGCCAAATCCCTCCAGGAACTAATCTTAGCACGGCTCAATTGATTATACCATTTAGACGCTGCCCCCGTGAGGCTATCCTGAAAATAGTGTATCAATAACTACTCATTATTGACATACCTAGCCATTCGTCTACAAAAATGGTAATGTGGGCCTCAGGGCAACTGGTCCCATTATACTTCTCGAATTCTGGCATTTTGAACTTGTGAGGTAGCACCAAATCTGGTACCAAACTCAGATCTTTAGCATCAATCCCACCATATCTCTCAGTACTTTCCATCGCCTTGAACTTCTCTTCGACCCATTTCCACCTTTCTTCCAATTACTTTGGCAATTCTTCCTTTGCTTTTTCCTTTTCGACCACCTCATCGAAGTTAGGGACTACAAGATTGACGGGGATATTTTCAGGGCTAGAGCCTGATCCAGTTTGGTAGTTCATCGCCTTTGAAGCATCGGCCTGAAATTGCTGAGGCCTAATGGTAACAGAAGATTTACGAGGGTACATTTCCACTTGAGGTTGTACATTTGGGGGATTAAAGCCTGGAGGATATAAGGGTCCGTCATCACCCTCCTCCTCAACATTGGCCATGGGGCTCTTTCCTTTATTTTTCCTTTCTGTCAACAACTGCGTTAACTTTGTCATCATACTTCCTTGAGATTCAATCATTTTATCCATCATTTTCTCTTGAACATTCTCGAGCTGCTCCCGCATCTGCTGCTGAAGTTGCTCATGCATTTCTTTTTGGAACTGCTCGAGCTTTTCTAATCTTTGATCCATATTTTTTTGATTTCGCTCTTGTACCGTAACGGTCCTGGGTTGGCTGGTTGGTTTCCAAGTTAACTGAAGAATAATTTTAATCAATTAGGCTTTTTTGGTGGATTTTAGTGTATATGATGCAATGTAATGCAAATGCATGAGATGAATGCAAAAAGAGACGTTGATTCTGATTCAATTCCATTTAGAAAACTTTACTAAAAGACAAATTTCTTTACATAAAGTGGATATATATATACGGCTTTGCCCTCATACTCCAGGCGAAGACATCTTCTCCTTCTTCATATGGATGCTAAGATAAATCTTGCGAATTCTTCAAAAGGAGTATCTCCTCTACCTCCTTTTTTCTTGATCCTGGTCGCAATCTATTGTCTACCTATCCTCGCAATGCTCATTAGCTTTTTTTAAGGAAGTTGGAATATTGAAAGCTCTTAGACAATCATCTTGAATCCTCGGGCCACCAAGTAAAGTTACAAACTCTTTCATCACCTTTCTAGTGTTTCTCGAGATATATTCAGGCAGCCGTATTATCTTCCACTTTATCAAGAAACCCATTTTCTTATGACAAGCTCTTTATTTAGCAACTGAACGTGATTCAATGCCTTTTAGGATGAAATGCTATGCAGTCATAATGTCATGCAATCAAAGAAAAACACAACAAGTTAGTATCAGGTATAAACATTAAATCCAATACAATCAAAAATAAAAATAATAATAATAACTCCTAGTCAGGTATCTACTAACGTTCAGAGTAATTCTACCTAAGGTGAGTTCCTGAGGTTCACTATATGAGGTTTGGCTTCTAGAGCAAGGGTACCCGAACCAGCAGATTCCTCGATCCTCACCCATTATAGGCTCATATGGACCAAGTTCGGTTCAGGGGAATACATTTCCCTATGGCTGCACGGAGATGAAAATCTCACGAAGACATAGGTACAGATGTATTCTGAAAGCGATCCACTATCCTACATAGAGGTGAAAACCTCACGAAGGACTAGTTTCTCACTCCCACTTAAAGGGATAAAATTGACCATGAAATGTAAAATGCAAATAAACTAAAAGACTTAGATCAATTAAACAAGCATATCATGATGAAAACCCATGAACGCAAAGGGGAAATCATGAATTTTAAAACAAAATTTGACTTTTCGACCAAAAGACAAAAATTAATCAATTTACGGCTCGACTCTCTAACTAGTCCCCAGCGGAGTCGCCAAGCTGTCGAAACCATTTTTTTGAAAACAAAAATTTAGTTGTCGACTTTAAAAACAAAAATTGGAGTCGCCACCGATCCTTGATTGAGGTGTGATCGGCTCACCTTAAAAGCAATTTTGGCCTGCGAAATTTGAGAAAACAGGTTCGGGAGTCAGTTATGCAGGAGGAAGGATTAGCACCCTCGTAATGCCCAAAAATCGGTACCAAATTGATTGTTTAATGTCTTGGTGTCGAAAATTAAAAAGATTTTGTTAAACTCAAATTTTGAAATCTGAAAAGGATAATCAATTATTCAAGTCATGTGAAGAAATTGAGACCCAATACGTTAGGGTACAATTTCTCAAAATCCCCGAATTTTGAATATCGCTTTTTAATTATTTTTTTAAAGAAAAATTTTTATTTCGGAAAAAAAAAACAATATGTCATGCCCAATGCGTTAGGACATAACATATCGAATTCCCGAAAATGATTTTTGTTTATATTTTAAATAACGAATATTCTCGGTTACTTGGAATTAACAAAGAAAATCAGAACCCAATACGTTAGGGCTCAATTTTCCTTGAAAATCCCTAACTTTGAATATCGTTTTTATTTTGAAAACCTTTGAATCATAAAAATGATTTTAATATTTTGAGAAAATTAAAATGTTATTTTTGAGAGTATGAAATGCATATATACATGTATACGAGAAAAAAAAATCAAAATAACATAATCAAAAATATATATAAACAAAAGACTTATATAAAAAGAAAAAAAATAAAAATATAAGCATAATATATTACTAATTATATTAAAAAAAATGGACACACATGTATATATAAAAGAGATTTGAAAGATATATTGATAAAGGTGTCAAATAATATAGGTATATATTTATACGTATTATAATAAAAAAAAATTTGGATTATAAGATATTGAAAATATATAAATGTTATAAAGTACGAATATATAAATGCATATATATGTATATAAAGCTAAGAAAAATAAAGGAATAATAAAACATAGGATACGTATATAATATATATAAACTATAAAAATAAAATAATATGATAATAAAATATATACGTACTACATATATATTTAAAACATTTATAATATATATATTAACTTATATATATGCGCACATTTATAATATATATATTAACTTATATATATATACGCACATATACATATACAATAATAATAACATAGTAATAATTATACAAATAAATAATATTAACAATATAAAAAAAACTAAAAAACAAAATAAGGACTAAATTTAAAAGCCAAACAGAATTTATGAGCCGAATTTGAAAATAAAAGCAAGAAAGGGAGTAATTTAAAACACGCGTAGCAGGGGAAGGATCGGAGGAGTAAATTTACCCAAATCTCCTACAATATTGCGCAACATAGGACTAATTTGAAACAATTTTAAAAAAATATGGTAAAATTTAAAATAAATAAATAAGCTAATTTGAAAGCACTGTAAAAGAAGAGGGACTAATTGCAAAAATGGCCCATTTTTAAAAAAAGGGATCCTCTCCGGGTCGGATCGAGTTGCACATGGATATAGGCAATACGACGCCGTTTTGGGGCCACTGGAACAGGCTCTAAACGACGTCGTTTAATGCCCTATAAAAGCCAACTTTTAAACCCTAAAAAAAATCACTTCTTCAGCCACTCCACAAATGCGCCGCAACTCCTCTCCCCCTCTGCTGTTTCAGACTCTGACGAAGCAAGGAGACCCTCTGACGACTCTCACGACGGTAAGTCCTCCTCCCCTCACCCTTTTCGTGTTATTATTTTTTTGAAAAAATAAAAGAAACATAAAAAAGAAATCTCAAAACAGTAATCAGAAAATGAAAACTAAATCACCTTAAAAATCTTCTTTTTCTCTCTTTTCCTTTTTATTCTCTTTTTAATCTTGGTATACAAATTGGCTAACCCCCGTTACAAAAAACTATAGGCCCTTTTATAGTCGAATCTTTACAAAAAAACCCCCCAAAATCTTTTACTTCCTCTTTTCCCCTTTTACTTGCTGTTTGCTGTTTATTACAGGTGAGGGAGATCATGGAGACGAGCGCTGCAAGGCTGTTGAACGCGCGGGCACGACGTGCGCGACATGCGGGGCGACGTGCGGGAGACTATTGCGGCGCAAGGAAAATTAGGGTTTTTTTCTGTTTAGTGTTTGGGCCATTAGGGTTAGGTCTAGGTGGGCCTGATGTATTGGGTCATTGTTTTATTTTTAGTATTTGATTTGGACTGTGTAAATGGTTTTGGGCTTTAGACTCAGTTGGGCCCGGGTCAAAAATTGGGTATTACAATAAAAATAAAGAAAAGCCGAAATCCCTAATTTTCTGATACATGATTTTGTACCGCTGCTAGGCAAAGGATTAAAATAATTCATTATAGTCTTTCATTTCTTCCCTATGTTCTCTACTCTTTATTCACTCACCTCACGTTCCGGAAAGGAAAAAAAAAGTTATGTGCCATAAAATTAGGACCAAACATTTATAAGATTCTTGTTGGTTAAAATTATTTAATTGGTATCATTTTTAAAGGATGAACATAAAATTATAAAAATATTTTTCCTTTAAATTATAACCAATAGTATTATGATGCACTTTTATCTTTTCCCACTTTTTATAAATATGTTTTCTAAAATAAATCTAATATATATTTATATATTTACTCAGTCTTTCGAAGAACGTTCATAAGAACATTACAAAGATTAGCAACCATAAATACACATACATGTAGAATTCTCCTTGACTCGACCATTCATCGAATGTCAAATATTTTCTATACATAGATGGTAAATATTATTAAAATTTATTGTTATATATTATATATTTTTTGGGTTAAATTCAACAAAAATACTGTTATTAATTATTAAGTAATAATTGACTAAATTAACTCAACTCATTAAAAGGTTTAACTCAAACATGACTTAAGTGAATTGGGTTTACTAGATTAGATGAATAGTCCAACCTTCAAATTGGTTTACCTATACGCATTTAGGTATGTATGAAAGATCCACCATCCGTCGATTTTTTTATTTATGAAATCAACCTTTTTAAAAGTTTGAAGCTGAAAATATAATTTTATTAGAAGAAATAAAAGGTAGATAAGAAACAAGTTTACAAAAAAAAAAAAAAAAGGAAAATATTGGACATAACATAAACAAATGTTACTAAGCAACTTAGTTGAAAGTTAAACTAGATTCACTTAGTTTTTCTTTCAAAACATTGCTTAAACGTTCCACAGCAGTAGGAGAGAGATGATTAATATAATCACCCACTTTCCCACTCCTAAAAAACAACTTATTACTAGGTATTATAGATCTTGGCATCTTCCCAGTTTTGTTGACCTCCAAATCTTTCAAATTGTTGAAACTGCAAAAATCAATAATTTGGTTAACCACACCTGTTTTCTCTTCTTCCATGGAGAAAGGAAATCCTAAGAATTCAGCCAATCTCTTTGTTTGAGCCACTGGATCTTCCTTCAGTTCTTCATATCTCATAAACATATATTCGATGGCTTCTCCACACTCATGTTCCAGTATCCTAAAGCATGGTCCCAAAAGGGTCCATACGATTCTTCACCTCTGCAAAACATCTCAAAACAGTCCTCCAATGGCCAATTAGGCAAGTTATGCACGCCTCTTACAAAGTGCCAAAGTGAGACAACGATGTCAAACGGATTACGGGTTATATAAACAATCCGGCAATTTGAACGTTTGATGGAATCGGCTAGCATTGAATACGGGAGATGAGTAGAAAACACCCTTGGGGATGGGATTTAGCGAGATCGGGATTAGGGTTTTCCTTATAAAATTTGATTTCAAAATGTGAAATTAGTTGATGAGGATTTGCAGAGTTCAAAGGGGTATTTGAGAGCGTATAAGAATGACGGTTGACAATTGTAAACACCAAAGCCTTGAGCCAAGTGGTGCCAGCTTTGGGCTTAGAGGCAACAATAATATCTTCATCTAGAGCCTGGAAATGTTTCTGAAATGAGATTATGGATGAAATGGGAGCAATACGAGAGGGGATCTAAAAGCCTTGGAATTGGGTTAAACCTAGCGCAGAAGGTGAGATATTTGGCGTGGATGATGCCAGGCTAGTTTTCTTGCTTTCCATGATATTGTAATTCCAGTGATTCAGAACAATCAGAACATATAATATTCTTGCTCAAAAGTCAGAGGTGTCGTAATAATGGGTTTTTTTTATATCTATTTATTAGTTTAATTACGTCTTCCAATGGTTAAATGAAGATCAGTTTATTAGCATTTGGTGGATGACACCACGTTCGTGGTAGGCGCAATTAAGTCATTGGCTTTAGATGACTGCAAATTTGATTATTTTATAACACTAGAATCATCATAATAAATTAATGACTACGTGCTTTAATTTTGTTTTTAATTTAAGTTGATCTTTAATAAAATATTTTTGCTGAGCCAGAAAAAGTTAATCTCAATCAAATTGTTTAATGTTGATCTGAGTTGGGGTAATGTGTGCCTTGATACACTTTGTTATCTTCCTTGTTTTAATGTTCTGTTTTTTTAATAAAATAATCTTTGATTGCTTAGAAAAATAATATCATTTAATAATTCCAAAATATTGAAATTTGTTATTAATATAAAAATAATGAAAAGTCACAATCCCTGATTTTCTGATACATGATTTTGTACCCACTAGGCAAAGGATTAAAATAATTAATTATAGTCTTTCATAAAATAAAACAATTAATTACACAAAATTTTCCTTTTAATTATATTAAATAGTTAATAACTTAATATTTTAACTAACTAAATTTAAAAATAAACTTCTGACCATGCTAAGAAATTATTCACAAACATCAGGGTGAAATCAGGGGTGCTCGCAGGGGCCGGCGCCTCTAAAATGAATTTTTTTTTATTTACACCCTTTGAAATTTTTAAAATTTTAAATTATAAAAGATAAAATTGCACTTTAGCTCCCTTAAAAATGAAAAAAATTTAATTTAATCATTTAAAAATTACAAAGATAGAGGCTATTAAAATGGTAAAATTATATTTTTACTATCGTAAAAATTATAATTTAATTTCAACCCCTATAAACTGGTTTCACTGCATATAGTGAAAAATATAATATGTTAAAACCAAAATATAACATGACTAAAAACAACAAAATCACGACATAAATTCATGAACTTACAAAAATCTATATATAAGAATTATTAATGTGTTACAATTAATATTAAAAATCACAAGCACATCTCGAATATGGGTACAAATGTATAAATATTATTTAAAATTAAATTCGTACTATAAATTATGTGATAAATTAATACACAATACAAACACGACATAAAATGTGATTCATTTTATAGATTGAATGAAATAATAAATTATATGTGCGAATTAAAAATAATATGAACACGTGAAACACTAAATACAAAACAATATAGATCGTCTTTGATTTCTCTTTATGCTTATTGTTCATGTCAAAAGCCGGAGTTTGTTAGGTGACTATTGAATCATTTGAAGATTTCTGATTCTTTTTGCATTGAAAAGGTGGGTTTTTTAAGAGGACGGTGATTTTTTGAGATTGAAGCTTTTTAGGAGATTAGATTTCCATTACTTGGGTTCTCGAATGATGATGAACGCAGTGGTGGAACTAGCTAGAAAATTCTTTTGTGGGGGCCGAAATTAAATTATATATTTTTATGATAGTAAAAATGTAATTTTATCATTTTAATAGTCTACATCTTTATAGTTTTTAGAAGGTTAAATCAAACTTTTATTATTTTTGGGGATCAAAATGTAATTTTACTATTACTAATTTAAAATTTTATAAATTATAAAATGCCTAAATTGAAAATGTATCATTTTAGAGGGTCTCTTAGTGGCTCCGCCACTAGATGAACATCGATGATTCTAAACTTTTCTCTTGTTGCTAGCCTTATTTCCTTTCAAGGCATTTGTAGGGATCTTTCAAAGTTTAATATTGCATTGTTAGCGAAACAAGGATGAAAATTGATAATAATCTAAAATGACATACTTTTATGTGTTAATTGCATATATATTTTGAGTATGATCCTATTAATTTGAGTTTTTATTATTATTTTTTATCTTGTAGGGACTAAATTGCAGGAAAAAGGAAATTTGGGGGAAAAACTTGAATTTAAAGACAAAATGGGTCAGCATGCAAAATAAGAAAGAAGTGGCGTCGAAAAGAGAAAGTTGAAAGACTTGAGGCAAAATTTCAAAAAAAAAAATTTCTAAACAGAAGACTATTTAAATTCGAATTTTATTTTTAGAATTATTGTTAGGATTATTATGATATAATTTAGATTTAATTTCATATTATATTTTTATTTATCTTTTAGAGTTTAAATAGGAACAAACTAGGTTTCCTATGTATTATAAATAAGGGATGGGATGACATGAATATTCACTGATCATTTCTGTAAAAAAACTCGTTCCCCTTAAGGCTCTTAGCCTTTTTGTTCCTTTCATTTTCCAATAAAATTTCATTCCATTAAACTTATTTCTTTTTCCTGAAAAGCATAAGCCACTAAATTTATCTAGCCAAAGGATATTGAAATTCCCTAAAAAAGGTTCATGAGGCTTAGAACCCACACTTAGCCTTCTCAACGAATATTATTCGTTTCTCCGCATTATGGGACTTATGCTACCGTCCATGTCCTTCCAAAATTAATCTTTTCATCTTGTGCAAAGGCGGTCACTTTGTATGTTTTGGGAAGATTGCACAGTCTGTTCGCTTACTTACTGCATCAGTGGTTGTTGAGCCCAAGAGACGAAATAGCGTGGCATTCGCCATTAAGAAATGATGATCTAGTGTAAGACAGTCCCACAAAAGTAACGGTTGGTTAGAGTCAGGTTCCTCTAAATCATAAGGCTAAAATCTAAGTGAAGCTGGTGGTCGTAGGCGTCCTCTTCCACTATAATTGGCTTATTCTATCATGAGAAAGATCACCTAAAAGCCTAGAACTGAACCCAAGGAGGATCGAAATAACTGGAGGCTAGAATCCCTCAATCGAAAAACCTTTTTTTCTCAATTCTATTTCTTTTTACAATTGCAATTTTAATTTATTTAATTTCGACTCATCGACATTTTTAATTCTGTTTTTTTTCTCAGGTACGCTGTTTTTACAAATGTGCCCAGGTTTTCGAGGAATATAAAGTTTTAGCAATCCTCCTATGAGTGCAAGATTAGGGTCTTACCCTTCTTTTACCTAGGGAAACATTTGGGGTGCCTGAAGCTTTTTAGAAAAAGGCTTGAGATGGAGAATTGGAAACAAAAATTTGGTGAACCTTTGGAATGACATATGGATACAAAAAACTGGAAACGACATAATAGAAAATTAGAACATTGATATAAGATTTACTATAGTAGCGGATTTGATAAACAATGAAATATTTATATGGAAAGAGGATGTGATCACAGATTTACTCCAAGAAGATCAAGTTGAAAGTGTTCTAGGCATCCTGCTGTTAAATCCTGTGCAAAAGGATGAATAGTGTGGAGAGGAGACAGTTCGGAGTGTACACAGTGAAGGGGGTACAGATGGCTCATTACAAAGGGGCAAAGCTTTCAAAGACACAACAATACAACTCAAACAAATGATACAAGCCATTATTTTACAAAGATATGGAAACTCAAAATACCTAGCAAAAATTAAGATTAACTTATGGAGAATTACAAACAACTATCTACCACTATTAGTAAATCTAGTGCGTAGAAGATTAAAGGTTGAAGCACTCTGTCCAATCTATAATGAGGCAGACGAAACGGTTGCTCATATTTTTTGGGACTATAAATTCACAAGGTAGGTACTTGACGAAATTGGTTTAACACCCTCCAGTAACGACATAGAGCAAGATTAGAAATAATGGTTAGTGCAAGTTTTCAATAACAAAAGTTCAGAATAGCGCACGAAGTTGGCTATTACCCTCTGGGATATATGGTACAACCAGAATAGAGTTTACCAAGAAGGCATTAGGGACACAATACAAGAGGTGGTGGGTTTCATTATAGCATATAGTACAAAAAGCAATCAACTGGAAACATTTTTAGAAAGTAATACAATTACTGAAGGGAGGCACTTGGTGCCCCCTGAAGAAGGTTAGGTTAAAGTAAACTTTGACGCTTCCTATTTAAATCAGTTGAAAAAAGTAGTAGCAGGCATTATTATTAGAAATGAAGCAGGTTTGGTCATGGGATTGTGTGTTTACCCGTGGGATAATGTGAGTGACCCGACCACTGCTGAAGCCATCGCTTGTTTACGGGCGGTGAACTTGGCAGAAGACTTGGGATTTGGAGAAGTCAGTATCGAGAGTGATGCCTTAGTAGTGATTAAAAAAATCAGATTTGAGGAAAATGACAGATCAATTATTGGCAATATCGTAAATGAAAAAAAAGGCAAAACTCCAAGTTTAATCACTTATCTTTCAGGCATATCTCCCGAGAAGCGAATGGTGTGGCGTACGAACTGGCAGTTTAGGGGCGACACTTCGACTCGCCATGATACTGGGTGGAAGAAATCCCCCTGATTTAGATTTCCTCCTAAATGTCGACAGACGAGGTGGGTATAGTTCTTGGGTAGAAAGATTTTGTGAACTAAGATCGGAAGAAGGGAAGGAAGCGAAGACTTCAACGATGCTCAGTGCATGTGGGACTGGTGGTTTCTGTAGAAGATAAAACAAATCGATGGGAAGGTGACCAGACTCTCACATCTACATCATCTGATGCATTAAGAAAGGGGTTTTTAGGGAAGGGCTAAAGATGTGTTTTAGTTTTTTTAGGACGTTTTAGTTGTCTTTGTTTTTTTAATTTATGAGAATAAATGCTTAGGAAGCTGTTTTCTAGTTTTAGGAACTCCAAGGCACCGCCTAGGCCAAGCTACTGGTGATTCTATTTCGGTTGAGCCTGGTTATTTGACGTTTATTGGTGATCAGATTATTCACTTATGTCCTTGTCATGACACTGTTAAGCTAGACAATGGAAATTTAGTTCAGTGGCAGCAACACATTCGGTTAATTGTTGAAGGTTACGAATTAACCAGAGTTTTAATGGTACATTTCCTCTTCTGTCGCGTTTCGTGCAATCGTATGAAGGATCTCTCGTTTCAAATCTGAATGTGTCGATGTTTACTCAGCAAGACCGATTGCTTGCCTCTTGGTTGCTCTCTACCATACATCCATCACTGTTATCCTCCTTTACTGACGCTCGAACGACTTGTAATGTTTGGACTACGATCACTCATCTATTTGAGGCAGTCACCGGTGTAAAATTGCAAGAATTCGTCATGAATTGCATTCTCTTAAGAAAGGTAACCTATCGATTAAAGATTATGTAGCAAGAATACAAAATACCTGTGCCTTACTCGATGCCTTTGGCTCTCGGGTCTTAGAGGCAGAGAAAGTTGAGATTATTCATGTTAGGTGATTATTGAATCATTTGAAGATTTCTGATTTTTTTTTTTTTGCGTTGAAAAGGTGAGTTTTTTAAGGGGACGGTGATTTTTTGATATTCAAACTTTTTGGGAGATTAGAATTCTATTACTTGGGTTCTCGAATGATGATAAACGCAGTGGTGGAACTAGAAAATTCTTTTGTGGGGGTCGAAACTAAATTATATATTTTTATACTAGTAAAAATGTAATTTTATCATTTTAATAGTCTATATCTTTATAATTTTTAAAAGGTTAAATCAAATTTTTATTATTTTTGGGGGTCAAAATGTAATTTTACTATTATTAATTTAAAATTTTATAAATTATAAAGTGCCTAAATTGAAAATGTATCATTTTAGAGGGGGCCATGGCCCCCTAGTTCTCTTAGTGGCTCCGCCACTAGATGAACATCGATGATTCTAAACTTTTCTCTTGTTGCTAGCCTTATTTCCTTTCAAGGCATTTGTAGGGATCTTTCAAAGTTTAATATTGCATTGTTAGCGAAACAAGGATGAAAATTGATAATAATCTAAAATGACATACTTTTATGTGTTAATTGCATATATATTTTGAGTATGATCCTATTAATTTGAGTTTTTTTTATTTTTTATCTTGTAGGGACTAAATTGCAGGAAAAAAGAAATTTGGGGGAAACACTTGAATTTAAAGACAAAATGGGTCAGGATGCAAAATAGGAAAGAAGTGGCACTGAAAAGAGAAAGTTGAAAGACTTGAGGGAAAATTTCAAAAAAAAAATATTTCTAAACAGAAGACTATTTAAATTCGAATTTTATTTTTAGAATTATTGTTAGGATTATTATGATATAATTTAGATTTAATTTCAGATTATATTTTTATTTATCTTTTAGAGTTTAAATAGGAACAAACTAGGTTTCCTATGTATTATAAATAAGGGATGGAATGACATGAACATTCACTCATCATTTCTGTAAAAAAACTCGTTCCCCCTAAGGCTCTTACCCTTTTTGTTCCGTTCATTTTCCAATAAATTTTCATTCCATTAAACTTATTTCTTTTTCCCGAAAAGCATAAGCCACTAAATTTATCTAGCCAAAGGATATTGAAATTCCCTAAAAAAGGTTCATGAGGCTTAGAACCCACACTTAGCCTTCTCAACGAATATTATTTGTTTCTCCGCATTATGGGACTTATGCTTCCGTCCATGTCCTTCCAAAATTAATCTTTTCATCCTGTGCAAAGGCGGTCGCTTTGTATGTTTTGAGAAGATTGCACAGTCCGTTCACTTACTGCATCAGTGGTTGTTGAGCCCAATAGACGAAATAGTGTGGCATTCGCCATTGAAAAATGATGATCTAGTGTAAGACAGTCCCACAAAAGTAACAGTTGGCTAGAGTCAGGTTCCTCTAAATCATAAGGCTAAAATCTAAGTGAAGCTGGTGGTCGTAGGCGTCCTCTTCCACTATAACTGGCTTATTCTATCATGAGAAAGATCACCTAAAAGTCTAGAATTGAACCCAAGGAGGATCAAAATAACTGGAGGCTAGAATCCCTCAATCGAAAAACCTTTTTTTCTCAATTCTATTTCTTTTTACAATTGCAATTTTAATTTATTTAATTTCGACTCATCCACATTTTTAATTCTATTTGTTTTTCTCAGGTACGCTATTTTTCTTAGGCACAGTTGTGCCCAGGTTTTCGAGGAATAAGAAGTTGTAACAATCCAGTCCCTGAGGATTTGACCCTACTTCCCTTATACTATTCTTTTTGTTATTTCATAGGGATAGGTTATTTTTGGTGCTTTCAACGACACACCAGAAACTAATTATCAATCTTGATTGTTTGCTTGCTCGAGTTTTGAAAGCTAAATGCTATTCGCAAGGAGAATTTATGAGTGCAAGATTAGGGTCTTACCTTTTTTTTTACCTAGGAAAATATTTGAGGTGCTTGAAGCCTTTTTGAAAAAGGCTTGAGATGGAGAATTGGAAACGAAAATCTGGTGAACCTTGGGAATGACATATAGATACAAAAACCTAGAAACGAATAGAAAATTAGAACATTGATATAAGATTTACTATAGTAGCGAATTTGATAAACAATGAAATATTTACGTGGAAAGAGGATGTGATCAGAGATTTACTCTAAAAAGATCAAGTTGGAAGTGTTCTAGGCATCCTGCTGGTAAATCCTATGCAAAAGGATGAAGGAGTGTGGAGAGGAGACAGTTTCGGAGTGTACACAGTGAAGGGGTACAGATGGCTCGTTACAAAGGGGCAAAGTTCTCAAAGACACAACAATACAACTCAAAACAAATGATACAAGCCATTATTTTACAAGATATGGAAACTGAAAATACCTAGCAAAATTAAGATTAACCTATGGAGAATTTCAAACAACTATCTAACACTATTAGTAAATCTAGTGCATAGAAGATTACAGGTTGAAGTACTCTGTCCAATCTCTAATGTGGTAGACGAAATGGTTGCACATCTTTTCCGGGACTGTAAATTCACAAGGTAGGTACTTGACGAAATTGGTTTAACACCCTCTAGTAACGACATGCAACAAGATTGGAAATAATGTTTAGTGCAAGTTTTCAATAACAACAGTTCAGAATAGTGCACAAAGTTAGCTATTTCCCTCTGGGCTATATGGTACAACCGGAATAGAGTTTACCACGAAGGCATCAGGGAAACAATACAAGAGGTAGTGGGTTTCATTATAGCATATAGAACAAAAAGCAATCAACTGGAAACATTTTTAGAAAACAATACTGTCGAAACCATTTTTTCTGTAAAATTTTGAAAACAAAAATAGGAGTCGCCACCAATCTTTTTTTAATGAGGTATGATCAGGTCACCTCAAAAAATAGCTATTTTAATAAACAATTTGATTTATTAGAATAACAATTTTGGTCCACGAAATTCAGAAAGATAGGTTCGGAAGTCGTTTATGTCTGAGGAAGGATTAGCACCCTCGTAACGCCCAAAAATTGGTGCCTAGTTGATTTATTCATGTCTTAGTGTCGAAAGTTGAAAACTTGAAAATAATTTAAAAAATACGATCCCTTTTGTATTAATGTTAATTTTACTTAAAAATTGCTTGAATAAATCGAAATAAACGTTAAAGACCCTCTTGTCTCGAGATAATAAAATGTCACATCCCGTAAGTTAGGGCACGACACCTTGAATCTTTGAGAATAAGCTTGCCTTTATTTTTTTTAATTGAGCTCTCATGATTTTAATTTTAAAAGGATATTCGATTGTTTGAGTTCAACGAGAGAATCGAAACCCCGTGAGTTTGGGTACAATTTCTCGAAACTTTAAACACGGAATATTGCCTTATTTCCAAAAGTTTTGAATAAAAACACATGTAATGTTTAAAACTATACATATTTATTTTATTTGGATTATAGTGTAAAGAATGAATATTTAAACACGGCTCGTGACATGATTGGAACAATAATGGGATGATAACACGAATAAGTAAAATGACGATATAGAGATAATAATGAGACAACAAATAAGTAATGGCCATGATCGATTAAATCTAACGTTAATTAAACAATAAAAAATAAGAATAACAAAAGGTAATATACATGATAAAAATAAATAAATATGACATGAAAGTATCAAAATAAATAAAATGGTAAAATAATAGGAATAATAAAAACATTAAAAATAATAATTTAATAACAAAAATAGGCAAGTAACAGAGTGTAAATAATCTATATTTTTAAGTGTAAAAAGAGGGTAAAAAATGATAGGTGAATAAATAAATGAATAAAATGAAATAATATGGGTAAAAGGTTGGAATTAAAGGTTAAGGATTATATCGAAATTAGGATGAAACTAAAGGGATAAATTTTAAAAAAAGATAATTAAATAAACAAAACAATGGGTTAAAATGAAACAAGCGAAAAGAACTAGGGGTAAACGTGAAATTATCTGTGATTCCTTATGCGCGTCGTTTCTTAGGTGGGCTAAAATGAAATGGAAGTGAAATTGTAATGTAAAATGTGGAAATATATAAAAATAAATAAGACTAGATTGAAAAGTACATAAAAGGCAGAAGGATCAGGTCAGCAAATAACCCATTAGGCGTGAAAACACGAGGACCGTGGCAGCTATTGGGTCAGTTTTCGGGTTAATGATAAAACGACGCCGTTTTGGCACTTGAAGCTTAGGCCCAAAACGACGTCGTATTGATCCTATTATAAATAATAAAAAAAATAACAAAAAATCATTTGAATAACTTCTAAAAAAAAATTCCTTCTCTCTAGGGCTCCAAAATTTGGCCATGGAGACCAGCGAGCCCCCGCCGCAGCTCCGGTAGTCGAACCTCCCCAGGTGAGTTTTTATTTTTATTTTTGATACATAGTTTTTTTATTTACAAAAGGAAAAATGAAAAGAAAAAAAAATATAAACAGTTTTGAAGAAAAAAATGGAGGAAATAAAAAAACCTTTGCACGTTTTTTATTTTTCTTCTTTTCTACTTTTGCTTTCTTTTTTTTTTTTTTGTATTCGATTGTGTGTTTGAATCTAATGTATTTTTGATGCTTTAATCTCTGTTTCTTTTTTTGTATTAAAAAAAACCCCCATTTACAATCTGTTTTTCTAGGCTATTTATACCCGATTTACAATATATTTTTATCTATTTTTTTCTACTATTTTGCATTGTTTCCTTGCGTGTTTCTGCTATCGTTTTTTGCAGGTGTTGACAGAGGCGGAGTAGAGGCGCTTTTGCCATTTTGGTCCAAGGCAGAGGAGGAGGGGTCAGGCCTCAGGATGAGGCACGGGCGGTGCGCTCGAGGGAGAGGTGCGGCGCACATGGCTTAGGAGGAGCTAGGGTTTTCTGAAAATGTTTTAGGTTTTTGGGCCATTTGGGCCATTAGGGTTTTCTTTTTATTTGGGCCGTTGGGTCATATTGTAAATGAGTTTAAATTGGTTGTAAATGGACTGGGCAATTATCATTTATTTTGTTTGGTTTTTTTTTCTAGGCCCGGGCAAATTTGGGTTATTACAGGTGCCCCTTTTTGCTCGTTGTCGTGTAACGAGAACAGAGCAAAGACTTTTAGGAAAGACCAATTTTGCCCGATCTCGCTGAATTTTCTTTGGTGCTTATTCTCTTCAAGTAGCCTCATTCCAATCTACTGCGTCTTTAGGAATGTAGGAAATATTGCTTCAATCTGTTCTACTGTAACTTCAGGGAGATAACATTTGCTATGATCTGCTCTACTGCAACTTCAGAGAGATAAAATTTGTAACTTATAGCTTTAATTTGTTCCACTGCAACTTTAGGGAGATAAGATTGGTATCTTCAACCTGCTCCACTGCAATTTCAGGGAGATAAGGTTTGTGGCTTTAATCTGCTCCACTGCAACTTTAAGGAGATAAGATTGGTTATCTTCAGTCTGCTCCACTACAACTTCAGGGAGATAAGACTTGCTGTGGTAGATTTAATCCGACCTACTACAACCTCAGAGGTATATGATTCATTGTTTTAATCCGCTCCACTGCAACTTCAGAGAGATAGGATTAATAGCTTCAATCTACTCCACTGCAACTTCAAGGAGATAAGATTCGTTATCTTTAGTCTGCTTCATTGCAAATTCAGGGAGATAATACTAGTAACTTCAACCTGCTTCACTGCAACTTCAAGGAGATAAGGTTTACAATTTATAGCTTCAATCTGTTCCACTGCAACTTCAGAGAAATAAGATTCACTATCTTCAGTTTGCTCCACTGTAACTTTAGGAAGATATGACTAGTAACTTCAACCTGTTCCACTGCAACTTCAGGGAGATAAAGTTTGCAATTTATAGCTTAAATCTGCTCCACTGCAACTTCAAGGAGATAAGATTCGCTATCTTTAGTTTGCTTCATTACAACTTAAGGGAGATAAGACTAGTAACTTCAACTTGTTCCACTGCAACTTCAGGGAGATAAGGTTTGCAATTTATAGCTTCAATTTGTTCCACTGCAACTTTAGTGAAATAAGATTCGCTATCTTCAGTCTGCTCCACTGTAACTTCAGGGAGATAAAGTTTGCTATGATCTTCAATCCATCCCACTGCAACTTCAAGGGTATAAGATTATTGGCTTTATTGACCTGTTACGCCATTTTCTGGGTAACATGACCTGTAGAATCTATTTCATGGACCTATTTATGCCTAGTGATTAGGATGTCATGATCAGAATGAATCAAATGCTCCTAACTAGATGTGTATGAAAGATATTTCTATGAATGCAGATTGTCATTAGTTTTTTTTGAGAATGATCCCTTTTTAATGCTTAGGTTGTCATTGTTCTTTGTTCATCAAGGTTCTGACGCATTACCCTGCCCTCTTATTCAACTGGTATCTTTGATAAAGAACCCGAAGAAATAGTCACAATTTAGACTCTTCTTTCCCCAAATGTTTCCAACCCTTAGGTTTGGTTAGTTCTAAATAATAGTCCTGTTTTAGGTCATCGTACTATTTTGAAGCTTCCAGAGTAATATGTAGAACTCCTTTTATGAAAGTATTATTAGTCCATTAATCGTTATTTCAATGCAAAATGTTTGAAAAAGATCATAATGATGGACAAAACTGAGATTTATCAGGAACAAAATCTGAAAAGAATGGATTAATCAAAGAAAGCAAACATTGTTGGAATACAAAATAGGTGAGAGGAAAAATAGGTGCCTCAGATATCGCAGCCTGAGCTTCTATGTACGAACTTTTTGAGGACCAGTTTGAGCTCAACATGTGTTTAAGGGATCTAGAGTACTTTGTTGATGCCCCAAGACGTAGCATCCCCTCTCCTTGTTAATTCAGGCAAAGCAAGACTACCATATGCCCCACTTTTGATCAAAATTTGAATTGCCCTTTTCTGGGTTTTCAATTCAAAACCCCTTTAGTCTCAAGGTGCCCTTTGTGGGTTTTCGCCTTGGCCTCTCCTTTTTCTTTTTCTTTTTTTTAAGTGAAGTATTTCATGACTGAATCTGAATTTAATAGATTAGGCAGGCTCTTGTCGTCCATCTTAGTTAATTTCAACGCTCCTAAAAAAAAAAGCATTCTTTACTACATAAGGTCCTTCCCAGTTTGGCATCCGTTTTCCTCTAAAGTCTTTTTGTATGGGAAGGATATTCTTAAATACCAAGTCCCCCTCATAGAAGTCTCTAGGGTGGACCTTTTTGTTGTAAGCTCGCATCATTCGCTTTTGGTATATTTGACCATGACGGATAGCTTTCAACTTTTTCTCTTCAATCAAATTTAACTGATCATACCGGGCTTGGATCCATTCTGCCTGATACAACTTTAGCTCTAACAAGACTCAAAGGGAAGGAATCTCAACTTTGATGGGTAAAATTGCCTCTATTTCATAGACCAATGAGAAAAGAGTTACCCCGGTAGAGGTCCTGACCGATGCTCGATAAGCATAGAGAGCAAATGGTAACTTCTCGCGCTGATCTCCATAAGTCTCAGTCATTTTTCCCACAATCTTCTTGATATTCTTATTAGTCGCCTCAACTGCACCATTCATTTTTGGGCGATATGGTGACAGGTTGTGGTGTTTAATTTTGAACTGATGGCAGATGTCTGCTATTGTACTATTGTTCAAATTCAATGTGTTGTCCTATATGATCCTTTCTGCATTCCATACCGACATATGCTCTCCTTCTTTAAGAACTTGTTGATTGCCGACTTGGTGACATTGGCATATGTAGAAGCTTCCACCCACTTAGTGAAGTAATCAATGACCACAAAGATGAATCGATGACTGCCAGAAGCTTTTGGCGAGATTGGCCCAATGACATCCATACCCCACATAGAGAAAAGCCACGGATTCCATTGATTGTTAATTTAACCTTCTTGGAATTCAGTCGACCATATTGCAGAGAAAAATATAATTGAATTTACCATTAACCTATATTTAATATGCTTTAAATTAATTAACCCGAGCATGGTATCATCTAAAGTCCTTCCTCAAAACCCACTATATAAAGATGCTTCAATAATGTCTTTCAAAAGAAAAATAATAATAGCAACAACAATAACAATGTGGTCTCGATAGAAAGAAGTAATGCAATAATAATTGAGCTCCGTCCTCGCCCATTATCTTAAAAGAAATATTATTTTTTAAAATAAACTTGAATGATTTTATATTATTCTCAATAATAATTTAAATTATTTTTATTATATATTTTTAAAAATTGGTTGGCCAGGTTAGGTTTGAACAAAAAAATCTTGCTGAAGGCCCGTCCCATACAGAAAACGAGCCTTATATTTTACTAAGCTCATTTTTTGGGCCTTGTATTTTGTCTAAACCCTCCTATTTTTTGGGTGGACTTCAGGCTTGGACGTGTAGCCCTACCCATGAGCAAGCCTAATGCTATGGCTAAGAGAGAAGCCGCAAAGTTGAGGAAGTTGAAAGCGCAGATAAAAGTGACAAAGTCGATAGAGTTTGATGGTAGGATTAGGAAGGAGTCTCTAACATAATTTGATTTTAGAAATATGAAATAGGTATGTTTCGAGATGGAGAAAAAATTTGGAGGGTGATGAAGATAATGTTGTGGATGTTTTGGTTGAGATTGTGACTTAAATTATTATATGAAGATTTCAGCAGTGTTTGATATGAGTGGAGTAGGTGTTGGTCGTTAAAGGTATTCAAGAAGGCAAGTAACATAGTGGATCCAATTGGAACTTCTTGCTGGCTTTGCGTTCAGTGGTATTTGTGGAGTTTTATTGTGGTTACAGAATTTGTGATGTGTGATTACTAGTAGTGAAGTATGGTTGAAGCTTTTTTTGGTGATATTGGAGGTGTGTTTTAGATGGTCTTTGTTTGTTTAGTGAATTTCATTGGAGATGTGTAGTTTTGTCTTTCTATAATTTGTGGGTGTTTCTATTTGAGATTTCGACTCTCAAAACTTTTAATTTCTATCTACTAAAATTTTACTCACTTACCAAAAATAAAATTCATTTAGAATTGAAAAACTAATTACCTTAAATTTTGAATAAAATTATCAACAATTTTTTTTTCTTTTTTGGATAAAATTAGGTGTATATAGTGGAAAATTAAATTTTGTTTTATATACTTTTATGCTTTTGTATATAATGAATATTTTAAAATTTTTGGATAAAATTCTATGCGAAATTTCATTACTATCAAATGCTCAAATTTCAGGAAACTAATAATATTAGAAAAGTAATGCTGAAAACATAAATTTATTAGAAAAATAGGTAACTTGATGCGGCACACATTAACACAAAAGGTAGACATAAAACAAAAGGAAAAAAAATACAACATTTTACAATAAAGGAAAAACTTTGTACATGACATTTTTTTGGTAGAAAAGAAACATTAACTATGTGATTACAACGACTAGTTTCATTATAATACTAAGGTTTTATTACGATATTCTAACAATATGTTTTTCACTATATCTGGAGGAGCAGCAAATAATTGTAAACTAACAAGCTGAGTAGCTATTTTAGCCGTGCAATCCGCAGCTTCATTTTGAGAGCAAATATTACTAAGAAAATTACTTGAATGTTAAACCAGATCCACTTAATTTTTCTTCTAAAATGTTATTGAAACGCTTCACAGCAGCAGGAGTGAGATAATTAACATAATCACCCACTTTTCCACTCCTGAAAAACAAATTATTAGGTAATATTGCTTTTGCCATTTTTCCAGTTTTGTTGACCTCCAAATCTTTCAAATTGTTGAAACTGCAAAAATCAACAATTTGGTTAACCACACCTGTTTTCTCTTCTGCCATGGAGAAAGGAAATCCTAAGAATTCAGCCAATCTCTTTGTTTGAGCCACTGGATCTTCCTTCAACTCTTCATATCTCAAGAACAATACATTTGATGGCTTCTCCAAGCTCATGTTCCAGTACCCTAAAACATGGTCCCAAAAGGGTCCATACCCTTCTTCACCTCTACAAAACATCTCAAAACAGTCTTCCACTGACGAATCATCCATAAATCTTAAAAAGTGCCAAAGTGAGACAAGGATGTCAAACGGATTACGGATTATATAAATAATCCGGCAATTTGAACGTTTGATGGAATCGGCTAGCATTTGATACGGGAGATGAGTAGAAAACAACCTTGGGGATGGGATTTTAGAGAGATCGGGATTAGGGTTTTCCCTATAAAGCTTGAACTCAAAAAATGGAATCAGTTGATGAGGATTTGCAGAGTTCAAAGGGGTATTTGAGAGCGTATAAGAGTGACGGTTGACAATTGTAAACACCAAAGCCTTGAGCCAAGTGGTGCCAGCTTTGGGCTTAGAGGCAACAATGATATCATCATCAAGAGCCTGGTAATATTTCTGAAATGAGATTATGGATGAAGTGGGAACACGCGGAGAAGGGATCCAAAAGCCTTGGAATTGGGTTAAACCTAGCGCATATGTATTAGATGCTGCAGCAGAAGGTGAGACATTTGGGGTGGATGTTTCGAGGCTACTTTTCTTGCTCTCCATAATATTGTAATTGCAATGATTTAGCACAATCAGTATATATAATATTCTTGCTCAAAAATCACAGGTGCTGAAAATAATGGGTTTTTTTTTAATATCTATTTATTAGCTTAATTACGTCTTCCAATGGTTAAATTACTGAAAAAAGCAACATTTTTAAAGATGAGTTTATTAGCATTTGGATTTTGTGGAAGATTTGGTGGATATCACCACGTTCATGCGAGGCTCAACTAAGTCATTGAGTTTGGATCACTACAAATTTGATTATTTTATAACACTAGAATCACTACGTCTCAAATGATTGAGGCTTTAATTTTCATTTCCATTTAAGTTCATCTTTAAGAAAATATTTTTGCCGGAGAAAAAAAAAAAGGTTATCTGGGTTGGGGTATTGTGTGCCTTGATGCACTTTATTATCTTTTTTGTTCTAATGTTTTTTAAAAAAAATAAAATATCTTTGATTTCTTAGAAAAATAATATTTAATAATTTCGAAAATATTTGAAATTTATTATTAATATAAAAATAAAGAAAGCCAAAATCCCTAATTTTTTGATACATGATTTTGTAGCTGCTAGGCAAAGGATTAAAATAATTCATTATAATCTTTCATTATAACTTGAGATGACGATATCAAACGGATTACGGGTTATATAAATACTCTGATAATTTGAACGTTTGATGGAATCGGTTAGCATTAGATACAGAAGATGAATAGAAAATAACCTTGGGGACGGGATTTTAGAGAGATCAGGATTAGGGTTTTCCTTATAAAATTTGATCTCAAAATGTGAAATTAGTTGATGAGGATTTGCAGAGTTCAAAGGAGTATTAGAGAGCGTCTAAGAATGACGGTTGACAATTGTAAACACCAAAGCCTGGAGCCAAGTGGTGCCAGCTTTCGGCTTAGAGGCAACAATAATATCTTCATCTACAGCGTGGAAATATTTCTGAAATGAGATTATGGATGAAATGGAAGCAATACGAGAGGGGATCCAAAAGCCTTGGAATTGGGTTAAACCTAGCGCAGAAGGTGAGATATTTGGGGTGGATGATGCCAGGCTACTTTTCTTGCTCTCCATGATATATTGTAATTCCAATGATTCAGAACAATCAATATATATAATATTCTTGCTCAAAAATCAGAGGTGTTGTAATAATGGGTTTTTTTTTTTTATATCTATTTATTAGTTTAATTACGTCTTCCAATGGTTATAATGAAGATCAGTTTATTAGCATTTGGTGGATGACACCACGTTCGTGGTAGGCGCAATTAAGTCATTGGCTTTAGATGACTACAAATTTAATTATTTTATAACACTAGAATCATCATAATAAATTAATGACTACGTTGAGGCTTTAATTTTCTTTTAATTTAAGTTGATCTTTAATACAATATTTTTGCTGAGCCAGAAAAAGTTAATCTCAATCAAATTGTTTTATGTTGATCTGGGTTGGGGTAATGTGTGCCTTGATACACTTTGTTATCTTCCTTGTTCTAATGTTCTGTTTTTTTAATAAAATATCTTTGATTGCAATATCATTTAATAATTCCAAAATATTGAAATTTGTTATTAATATAAAAATAATGAAAAGTCAAAATCCCTGATTTCTGTACCCACTAGGCAAAGGATTAAAATAATTAATTATTTTTTTTTGAAAAAAAAATAAGACTGGGATTTTATTTATGTAAAAAAGGAACCAAAACAAAACAGGTGGCCCAAACAATGGCCCAATACCTAACAGAGCAAAAAATGAAAAACTGTCCAGCTTCTATCAAAACTAAATGTAACTAGAGAAACAGTAACAGAAATTAAAATTTAAATTGAAACCTAACCCAGTCAAATCAAGCACAGCTGGACTCCAAAGAAATTAATTGAATTGTCATTTCCGAAGCACCAACCGTTCCATCGACAGCAGCCCCCAAGGTAATTAAAACATCACTTTGCTATCTTTTCTGATTACTTCTTCTTTGTATCAGTCTTCAATCTGGATTTCTTGGCCAAATTTCAACCAAGGCAAAAAAGTGGCGACCCAGTTCTCCTCCCCTCAAATAAGTAGTCTCTCCTCTTTCAAGTGCATTTTTTGCTAGTTTATGCGCACAAAAATTCTTTGATCTACGAATATACTAAAAAATGAGTTCTTGAAAGTCAGATTTCTTACTCTGAATATCTCTAATAATGGAACCGATTGCTGATTTGTCTGTGGTAGTCTCCTGACGTTTCCTGATAATTGTTCTTGATTCCCCCATAAGTTTAACAGAGTGGTATCTTAGTGAAATCCCTAATTTTGTACCATCTAAACACGCATATGCCTCTGCCGCAAAAGAAGAAGGAACATTGCTATGAAAAACCGTCTTTAATACTGTTAAGTTTCCCCTCAGGTCCCATCCTACAGGCCAGAAGCTGATCGGAATGTTTTGTCGTCGTACGCCGCATCAAAAAGGATCCTGACTCTCGGTATGTCCTCCTGATCTCCATAGCTCCTGCATATATTCTCATTATTCTTTAAAACTTTTAATCCTTCCTGTTCTGCCGTGTATCTTTGAATGTTACATACTAAAGCCCTTCCTGTTTTGTTTTTCCCCTCATGAACATATTGATTTCTGGAGAACCATATCCACCACAACGCGAAACAGAAAAGATGGCATTGGCCATTATTACCCCTCTTGAAAACCCAGGTTAGCCACTCCCATATAGACTGACTTGTATTATCCATAATCCATGAGAAATCTAACAGATACCATACTTCAATTGCTATAGGACAATCTCGAAATACGTGGATACTACTTTTAGCTTCAGATCTGCACCGGGGACAACTATCATTTGTAACGATTCTCCTAAATCTGAGATTAGCTAAGTTTGGAGTAAAATCCCAGGAGAATCGCCATATTGTAAATGTAATTTTTGATGGCAGCTGTAGATTCCACAGTTTCTTGTAAAAATCTTTAGTTTCGGTTATAATAAATAGCTTTTAGGATCTAGATTAGCATTTTGTAATAGTTTATAGGCACTGCGGACCGAGAACTCACCCGATAATTCTCCTTTCCAAACCTGGAAATCCTCATGCTCGATCTCTGCTAGGGGAATCTGAAGGACTTTTTGAGCAATGTTCTCTTGAAAGGTATTATTAACCAATTTCGATTTCCATTCTCTGTTTGAATGATCAATAAGATCCGAAACTAACTCGATTTCACCTCTGTTTATTCTATTATGTGCATCAATTTCATCAACCCCCTGAATCCAGCAATCTTTCCATATCAAGATTCTGTCCCCTCTGCCCACTCTCCAACACATTCCTTTTTGGAGAAGGCCTCTAGTAGAAAATACTTTGCCAGGTAAAAGAAGGTAAATTTCCTAGCCTCGCACTTAAGAAACTTGAATACGGGTAGTACTTTGCTTTTAAAACTCTGGCTAAAAGAGAATTCGAAAAATTAATGAGGCGCCAACCTTGCTTCGCTAATAACGCAACATTAAACTGACCAAAATTACGAAAACGCAATCCACCGTTTTCTTTTAAAGAACAGAGGTTCTTCCAAGCGCACCAATGAATTCCTCTTCTGCTCTTTCCTTTCTACCACCAGAATTTAGCAATTATACTTTCCAGCTCATCACATAGAGATCTAGGAAATAGGAAGCAAGCCATCGAGTAGGTTGGAATAGCCTGTAGAATGGCCTTAATGTAAACTTCTTTACCTCCTTATGATAAAAATCTATTGCTCCAATTGTCAATGCATTTCTTGAACCGGTCCTTCATGCCTTGAAACGCTTCCTTCTTCCTTCGACCCACCATATTGGGAAGCCCCAGATATCTTTCTGGTTCACTCGATCTCCGCATCCCCATCAAGTTAACAACCTGTCTTCGATCCTCTTCTGATGAATTTTTGCTAAAAAAAACTGAAGATTTTTCAAAGTTTACACATTGTCCCGATCGGGCTTTGTATTCATCTAAAATTTCCTTAAAGATGCTAGCATCCCTACTTGTTGCTTCTCCAAACAAAATGCAATCATCAGCAAATAAAAGGTGAGAAACTTGCGGCCCATTCCTGCTAACCCTTACTCCCTTTAAGGTGCCTCTTCTCATTGCCTGTCTCAATAAACTCGAAAAGCCCTCACCGCATAAAAGAAACAAAAACGGGCTAAGAGGGTCACCTTGTCTCAGACCTCTAGTTGGCAAAAATTTATCCCCGCAATGTCCATTAATGACAACAGAATAGGAAACAGAAGAAACACAATTCATTATGGCCTTTACCCATTTAAAATCAAACCCCATTCTCATCATGAGTTCTTCTATAAAACTCCATTCAACCCTATCATACGCTTTACTCATATCAAGTTTAACGGCCATAAGCCCTTTTTTCCCTAGTCTCTTCTGTTTTAATTTATGCAGTACTTCATATGCTAGCATCACATTGTCTGAAATTAATCGACCAGGAACAAAAGCACTTTGTGCCTCATCGATACATTTTCCAATAACCTTTCGAAGTCTACTAGCTATTACTTTCGCAATAATTTTATAAAGAACATTGCAAAGACTAATAGGCATATATTGCATCATTGTCAAAGGATTACTAACTTTGGGTATGAGAACAATATTTGTAGAATTTATTTGACTGACCTCCATATCACCATTCAATGTTTGGATGCAAAAGGATATGACGTCTTCTCCCACAATCTGCCAACATTTCTGGTAGAAAATCGCTGGAAATCCATCCTCACCTGGAGCTTTCGTTGGTCCCATATCAAATATTGCTTCCGTAATTTCCTCCCTTGTATATAGTGCTGTAAGATTCTGGTTGTCTTCCACTTTAATACATCGTTCAATCCCTGAAAGTATACAATCACTGTTTCCTCTTCTTCCAGACGTGAACAGGTTTTGAAAATAACACTGCGCAGCTTCTTCAATATCCTGCATAACAGCCACTTCTCTCCCTTCTTCGTTCACCAGCTTATGAATAGAATTTTTCCTCTTTCGTTGTGAAGCTTGACTATGAAAAAATTTTGTATTTTTGTCCCCTAACTTCAACCAATTTATTCTTGCTCTTTGTTCCCAATAGCATTCTTCTTTTTCGATCTCAAAATTCAAATTGATTCTAGTATCAATCAGCTCAGCTAAAGTTTTATCATCCCTTTCAGCATCAACCAACTCCTCAAGTTTTTTTTGTGAGAATCTGTTTTGATCTTTTCCTCTTGATTTAAGTTTCCCAAGCCCACTCCTTTAAACCTGTTTTCAACACCTCCAACCTCTGCAACAGCTCCCTCGATGTTTTCTCCCATAACCCTTTAACCACCCTAATGAAAGAATCCTCCATAAGCCACCAAGCTTCAAATCTAAAGATACTGTTCCTTACTTTAACTACATTTTCAGTAGTATCAATGAGTATAGGACAATGGTCAGAGAACGTGTGGGCAAGGTGTTGGGCCTTCACTTCTGAAAACATCGAAATCCACCCTAAATTAGCGACTCCTCTATCAAGTCTTTCTCGTATATTCGTCTCTGGTAGATTACCTCTCTCCCATGTGAACCAGCTTCCTTCAAACCCCACATCATACAATTGACAATCTTCAAGCGTTTTCCGGAAACATTCCATTCTTCTCTCATCTCTGGGTAAACCTCCTCTTTTTTCAAATCCATACATGATTTCATTGAAATCTCCGCAAACTAGCCAAGGCATATCCACTCCAGTAGCTAATCTCTTCAAAAATTCCCATGAATCCAACCTATCTTGTACATATGGAGAACCATAAAAACCTGTAAACCTCCACTTAACTCCTTTTTCATTATCTTCAATAAACACATCAATGTGTCTTTTAGAATAACTGCGAAGGGTTATATCCACATCAGTTCTCCATGCTAAACATAGTCCTCCTCTTGTACCTTCAGATTCGACTTCAATACCATTTAGAAACCCACATCTCCTTCGTACCAATTCCATCCGTCTACTGCTAAGTTTTGTCTCCATAAAGAAGACTATTTGGGGAGCTTTCATCTTCAGTAAATAGCGAAGTCTTCTAACCGTCCACTGACTCCCCAGACCACGGACATTCCAGCTAATGATTTTCATTGTGCTCGGTCGGCTAACCTCTTGGTAGCCGCCGATAATAAACAATTCTGACCCTCCATCTCACCTCTATTTCTTTTTTTCCCCTCTTCCCCCATCACAGCTTCATCATCCAGATCATGATCCATTGACACATTTGTCTGATTGGTCCACGTCTTTTCTTTCAATGTATTCATCACTGATCCTTTCCCTTCAAAATTGAACCCCAAAATAGGATCAAATTTTTTCTGCATACTTCCATTTGAATCTCCACACCTTGGGCTCGATCCTCTTAATTTATTCTCCCTCCAACATCTTACGTTATCCCCCTCCCCTTCTTCTCGTAGTCAAATACTACTCAGTGAAAGAGCTCTACGGGATGGGGCCCGTAAAGATAAATCCCAGCCCATAACTGAAAGATCTGTTCCTATCATCATTTTTGTCTCGCAATAAGAGTCATTGTGTCTCAAGCGACCACAGAAAAAACAAAATAACGATAATCGTTCATATTTGAACTTGACATACGAACATACTCCGCTAGACATAACCTGCTTCTTTCTTCTTAGTGGCTTTCTAACATCAATCTGCACCCTAACTCTCATAAAATTGCGATTTTCTTTGCCCAGATCTGAGCCATCATATTCCAGAAAATTTCCAATAAAGTTCCCCAATTGCCTCGCTAAACTCTCAGAGAATAAACTAATTGGAACCTCATGAATTTGTACCCAAAACGGCACAAGAACTAAAGGAGTTTTTAGCGGATCTTCACCTCTTCTCAACTTGCTTAAGATTAATAAATGATTGTTAAAAGTCCACTGAAGACCCTTCAGAACTCTTTCCATATCCATACTATGAAAAAATTTGAAAACATACCTTTTTTCCCCCAGATCTCGTATCTGCACCCCACAGATTGGGTGCCATAAATTTTCTAATGTACTCTTCATAGCATGAAAGTTTATAATACTTGCTGTTAAGAAACAACCCACAAGCTGATAATCCCCCACCTCTGTTTGTAACCTTTGATCACCTTGGATCTGCAAAATTTCTTCTTCCTCTTCATTAATCGATAATTGTGCTAATTCAGTCTCCATAATTGCAGGAAAAAAGAGTCAAAGAGGACGCTTTACATCAACCAATTGAAAGGGGAAAAGATATCCTAGAAAACGCCGAAGAGAATCAAGCAAAAATAATGGAAAAAACCCCAGAAACGAAACAAAACCCTAAAACTCATGCCAGCGGCGGCAGACAGAATCGTGCTAAAATAGCAGACTTACTTTAAAAAAAAAATAATTATAGTCTTTCATAAAATAAAACAATTAATTACATAAAAATTTCCTTTTAATTATATTAAATAGTTAATAACTTAATATTTTAACTAACTAAATTTAAAAATAAACTTCTGACCATGGTAAGAAATTATTCACAAACATCAGGGTGAAATCAGGGTGCTCGCAGGGCTCGGCGCCTCTAAAATGAAATTTTTTTTATTTACACCCTTTGAAATTTTTAAAAATTTAAATTATAAAAGATAAAATTGCACTTTAGCTCCCTTAAAAATGAAAAAAATTTAATTTAATCATTTAAAAATTACAAAGATAGAGGCCATTAAAATGGTGAAATTATATTTTTACTATCGTAAAAATTATAATTTAATTTCAACCCCTATAAAATTTTTCTGGTTTCACCCCTACATATAGTGAAAAATATAATATGTTAAAACCAAAATATAACATGACTAAAAACAACAAAATCACGACATAAATTCATGAACTTACAAAAATCTATATATAAGAATTATTAATGTGTTACAATTAATATTAAAAATCACAAGCACATCTCGAATATGGGTACAAATGTATAAATATTATTTAAAATTAAATTCGTACGATAAATTATGTGATAAATTAATACACAGTACAAACACGACATAAAATGTGATTCATTTTATAGATTGAACGAAATAATAAATTATATGTGCGAATTAAAAATAATATGAACACGTGAAACACTAAATACAAAACAATATAGATCGTCTTTGATTTCTCTATATGCTTATTGTTCATGTCAAAAGCCGGAGTTTGTTAGGTGATTATTGAATCATTTGAAGATTTCTGATTTTTTTTGCGTTGAAAAGGTGGGTTTTTTTAAGAGGACGGTGATTTTTTGGGATTGAAGCTTTTTGGGAGATTAGATTTCCATTACTTGGGTTCTCGAATGATGATGTGGTGGAACTAGAAAATTCTTTTGTGGGGCCAAAATTAAATTATATATTTTTATGATAGTAAAAATGTAATTTTATTATTTTAATAGTCTATATCTTTATAATTTTTAAAAGGTTAAATCAAACTTTTATTATTTTTGGGGGATCAAAATGTAATTTTACTATTACTAATTTAAAATTTTATAAATTATATAGTGCCTAAATTGAAAATGTATCATTTTAGAGGGGGCCATGGCCCCCCTAGGTCTCTTAGTGGCTCCGCCACTAGATGAACACCGATGATTCTAAACTTTTCTCTTGTTGCTAGCCTTATTTCCTTTCAAGGCATTTGTAGGGATCTTTCAAAGTTTAATATTGCATTGTTAGCGACACAAGGATGAAAATTGATAATAATCTAAAATGACATACTTTTATGTGTTAATTGCATACATATTTTGAGTATGATCTTATTAATTTGAGTTTTTTTTTATTTTTTTATATTGTAGGGACTAAATTGCAGGAAAAAGGAAATTTGGGGGAAAACGTGAATTTAAAGACAAAATGGGTCAGCATGCAAAATAGGAAAGAAGTGGCGCCGAAAAGACAAAGTTGAAAGACTTGAGGCAAAAATTCAAAAAAAAAAAAGATTTCTAAATAGAAGACTCTATTTAAATTCGAATTTTATTTTTAGAATTATTGTTAGGATTATTATGATATTATTTAGATTTAATTTCATATTATATTTTTATTTATCTTTTAGAGTTTAAATAGGAACAAACTAGGTTTCCTATGTACTATAAATAGGGGATGGAATGGCATAAATATTCACTAATCATTTTTGTAAAAAAACTCGTTCCCCCAAAGGCTTTTAGCCTTTTTGTTCCTTTCATTTTCCAATAAAATTTCATTCCATTAAACTTATTTCTTTTTCCCGAAAAGCATAAGCCACTAAACTCATCTAGCCAAAGATTATCGAAATTCCCTAAAAAAGGTTCATGAGGCTTAGAACCCACAGTTAGCTTTCTCAACGAATATTCTTCGTTTCTCCATATTATGGGACTGATGTTTCCGTCCATGTCCTTCCAAAAGTGATCTTATCATCTTGTGCAAAGGTGGCCGCTTTGTATGTTTTGGGAAGGTCGCACAGCCCGTTCGCTAACTTACTGTATCAGTGGTTGTCGAGCCCAAGAGACGAAATAGCGTGGCATTCGCCATTATAAATGATGATCTAGTGTAAGATTGTACCACAAAAGTAACGGTTGGTTAGAGTCAGGTTTCTCTAAATCATAAGGCTAAAGTCTAAGTGAAGCTAGTGGTCGTAGGCATCCTCTTTCACTATACTGGCTTATTCTATCATGAGAAAGATCACCTAAAAGCTTAGAATTGAACCCAAGGAGGATCATAATAACCGGAGGCTAGAATCCCTCAATCGAAAAACCTTTTTCTCAATTCTATTTCTTTTTACAATTGCGATTTCAATTTATTTAATTTCGACTCATCCATATTTTTAATTCTGTTTTATTTTATTTCTTTCCGAGGTACACTATTTTTCTTGATCACAAATGTGCCCAGGTTTTCGAGGAATAAAAATTTTTAGCAAACCTCCTATGAGTGCAAGATTAGGGTCTTACCCTTCTTTTACCTAGGGAAACATTTGGGGTGCCTGAAGCCTTTTAGAAAAAGGCTTGAGATGTAGAATTGGAAAAAAAATTTGGTGAACCTTTGGAATGACATATGGATGCAAAAACCTAGAAATAACATAATAGAAAATTAGAACATTGATATAAGATTTACTATAGTAGCGGATTTGATAAACAATGAAATATTTATATGGAAAGAGGATGTGATCAGAGATTTACTCCAAGAAGATCAAGTTGAAAGTGTTCTAGGCATCCTGCTGGTAAATCCTATGCAAAAGGATAAATACTGTGGAGAGGAGACAGTTTCGGAGTGTACACAGTGAAGGGGGTACAGATGGCTCATTACAAAGGGGCAAAGGTTTCAAAGACACAACAATACAACTCAAACAAATGATACAAGCCATTATTTTACAAAGATATGGCAACTCAAAATACCTAGAAAAAATTAAGATTAACCTATGGAGAATTACAAACAACTATCTACCGCTATTAGTAAATCTAGTGCGTAGAAGATTAAAGGTTGAAGCACTCTATCCAATCTATAATGAGGCAGACAAAACGATTGCACATCTTTTTCAGGACTATAAATTCACAAGGTAGGTACTTGACGAAATTGGTTTAACACCCTCCAGTAACGACATGGAGCAAGATTGGAAATAATGGTTAGTGCAAGTTTTCAATAACAACAATTTAGAATAGCGCACGAAGTTGGCTATAGAGTTTACCACGAAGGCATCAGGGACACAATACAAGAGGTGGTGGGTTTCATTATAGCATAAAGAACAAAAAGCAATCAACTGGAAACATTTTTAGAAAATAATACAATTACAGAAGGGAGGCACTGGGTGCCCCCTGAAGAAGGTTAGGTTAAAGTAAACTTTGATGCTTGCTATTTAAATCAGTTGGAAAAAGTAGTAGCAGGAATTATTATTAGAAATGAAGTAGGTTTGGTCATGGGATCGTGTGTTTACCCGTCGGATAATGTGAGCGACCCGACCACTGCTGAAGCCATCGCTTGTTTACGGGCGGTAAACTTGGCAGAAGACTTGGGATTTGGAGAAGTCGGTATCGAAAGAGATGCCTTAACAGTGATTAAAAAAATTAGATTTGAGGAAAATGACAGATCGATTATTGGCAATATCGTAAATGAAATAAAACATAAAACTCCAAGTTTAATCATTTATCTTTCAGGCATATCTCCCGAGAAGCGAATGGTGTGGCGTACGAACTGGCAGTTTAGGGGCGACACTTCGACTCGCCACGATACTGGGTGGAAGAAATCCCCCCTCATTTAGATTTCCTCCTAAATGTCGACAGACGAGGTGGGTATGGTTCTTGGGTAGAAAGATTTTGTGAACTAAGATTGGAAGAAGGTAATGAAGCGAAGGCTCGAGTTTTGAAAGCTAAATACTGTTCGCAAGGAGAATTTATGAGTGCAAGATTAGGGTCTTACCCTTCTTTTACCTAGGGAAATCTTTGGGGTGCTTGAAGCCTTTTAGAAAAAGGCTTGAGATGGAGAATTGGAAACGAAAATCTGGTGAACCTTTGGAATGACATATAGATACAAAATCCTGGAAATGATTAGAAAATTAGAACAATGATATAAGATTTACTATAGTAGTGGATTTGATAAAGAATGAAATATTTACATGGAAAGAGGATGTGATCAGAGATTTACTCCAAGAAGATCAAGTTGAAAGTGTTCTAGGCATCCTGCTGGTAAATCCTGTGGAAAAGGATGAAGTAGTGTGGAGAGGAGACAATTTCAGAGTGTACACGGTGAAGGGGGTACAGATGGCTCGTTACAAAAGGGCAAAGCTGTCAAAGACACAACAATACAACTCAAACAAATGATACAAGCCATTATTTTACAAAGATATAGAAATTCAAAATACCTAGCAAAATTAAGATTAACATGTGGAGAATTACAAACAACTATCTACCACTATTCGTAAATCTAGTGCGTAGAAGATTAAAGGTTGAAGCACTCTGTCCAATCTATAATGAGGCAAACGAAATAGTTGCACATCTTTTTTGGGATTGTAAATTCACAAGGTAGGTACTTGACGAAATTGGTTTAACACCCTCCAATAACGACATGTAACAAGATTATAAGTAATGTTTAGTACAAATTTTCAATAACAACAGTTTAGAATAGTGCACGAAGTTAGTTATTTCCCACTAGGCTATATGGTACAACTGGAATAGAGTTTACCACGAAGGCTTCGGGGAAACAATACAAGAGGTGGTGGGTTTCATTATAGCATATAGAACAAAAAAAAATCAATGGAAACACTTTTAGAAAATAATACTGTTGAAACCATTTTTCCTGTAAAAGGGGTCGACTTAATTTTGAAAATGAAAACGAACATGGGAGTCGCCACCAATCTTGGGTAGAAAGATTTTATGAACTAAGATTGGAAGAAGGGAAGGGAGCGAAGACTTCGACGACGCTCAGTGCGTGTGGGACTGGTGGTTTCTCTGGAAGATAAAACAGATCGATGGGAAGATGACCAGACTCTGACATCTTCATCATCTGATGCATTAAGAAAGGGGTTTTTAGGAAGGGGCTAAAGATGTGTTTTAGCTTTTTTTAGGACGTTTTAGTTGTCTTTGGTTTTTTAATTTATGAGAATAAATGCTTAGAAAGCTGTTTTCTACTTTTAGGAACTCCAAGGCACCACCCAGGCCAAGCTACTAGTGATTTTGTTTTGGTCGAGCCTGGTTGTTTGACATTTACTGGTCATCAGATTATTCACTCATTTCCTTGTCATGGTACTGTTAAGCCAGAAAATGGAAATTTAGTTCAGTGGTAGCAACACATTTGGTTAATTGTTAAAGGTTACGAATTGACCAGATTTTTTAATGGGACGTTATCTCTTCCGCCACATTTCGTGCAATCGTATGAAGGATCTCTCGTTCCAAATCTGAATGCGTCGACGTTTACTCAGCAAGATTGATTGCTTGCCTCTTGGTTGCTCTCTACCATACATCCCTCGCTGTTATCCTCCTTTACTGACACTCGAACGACTTGTAATGTTTGGACTACTACCACTCATCTATTTGTGGCAGTCACCGGTGTGAAATTGCAAGAATTCATCATGAATTGTATTCTTTTAAGAAAGGTAACCTATCGATTAAAGATTATGTAGCAAGAATACAAAATACCTGTGCCTTGCTCGATGCCTTTGGCTCTTGGGTCTTAGAGGCGGAGAAAGTTGAGATCATTCTTGCAAGTCTTCCACCAGAGTTCGATGTCGTGATTACGTTAGCATCATTTTCGTCTGAACCGTTACCATTTCAGTTCCTCATTGACATGCTACTCGAGTATGAGAATAGATAGCTACGAGCGTTTCCAAACATGCTGATCCATGTCAATGTTGTGAGTTTGTTCCATCGTTGTTGATGGTGGAGTTCGTTTGTGGTGGCCATCTAAATAGCAGTCGTGGTATAGGATTTTGCTCTCGAATTTAGTGCCAAATATACAATCGATTTGGGCATTTAGCCCAGCGATGCTATTATCGCTATAATCATAACTTCGACGGTCCAACGTCACCTGTATTGGTTACCCTCTAGGGTTTCTAATTCATTTGCTAATACTGGTGATGGATTTGGGCGCACGGATGGGTCTAGTTTGCATGTTGGGCCTGGGCATTTCACTCATCAATTCGAGCCTAGGCTAGACTCATAGTTTGGGCTACGTGCTGCTGGTTTTAGGCTTAGTACTGCTACTGGTAGACTGACTGAATATGGCCCCGTGTTGCTGATTTTGGGCCTAGTGCTGCTGTTGGTAGGCCGACTGAATATGGTCATGGTCTGCACGTGCACCATAGGCTTTCTGGTCTTCATTATGGGTTTGGGCCGCAAGCAAGCAATGTTTCAAGTGGGCCAACTTCCAATCAAGTGCAATTTGCTAATTCCCTTATGCGTGACCGCAATCTTGCGTTTTCTGGTGCCGGTGATTGTCTTGCGTCTGGGCCCTCAATTCTTTGGCAAACTAAACCAAGGGCTCGTGTATACACTGGGTCCAATCTGTGTATTGGGCTCCCTCGTCTACCCAATTTGTATACATCTGATGTATCCAACTCTATTGGGTCTAATATTCATACTACTCAGTTTGGGTCAAATCTTGATGGTACTGATTCCTATGTTCCATTGCATGTTGGCATTGCGTCCTAGTATCCAGATTCAGTAGCCACACACTATGTTTGTCATGATACTTCTGCGTTGAATGATTCTACTCCTTACTCAGGTACATCCTCTCTCTTAATGGGTGACGGGACTTCTACTCGGATCTCATATGTTGGTAATTCAGTATTCTTACATAGCATAAATTACTTAACTTATCTAATATTTTGTGTGTTCACTTATCTAATATTTTGTGTGTTCTAACTATACGAAAAAATCTCCTGTCTGTGTCTCAGTTTGTAACTGACAACAATGTGTTTTTTGTATTTCATCCAACCGATTGTGTTGTTAAGGACATCAAGACTCGAGACATTTTGCTGAAGGGTCACATTTATAATGGGCTCTATCATTTTTCTGCGTTAGTTGAGTCTGCTCCGTCTGCTATGGCTCCTTTTGTTTCCAATGTTGGACTTCAAAATTGAACTGATAGCTGTGATATTTTACTTTGTGGCACAAACGTCTTGGTCATCCTTCTGCTTCTATTTTCAGGACAGTTTTAAATAACTATAATATTGCTTGTAATAAGGTTTGCCATGATAATGTCTGTTTTGCCTGTCAAAAAGGGAAGTCTCATAAATTGCCATTTCCAAATTCTACTACTAAATATATTGATCCTTTTGATTTAGTAGTCTCTGACTTATGGGAACCTGCGTCAGTCACTTGTGAACGAAATCGGTATTATGTCTCATTTATTGACATGTGCACTCACTTTACTTGGATGTATCTTATTCGTCAAAAGTCTCAAGCGATGGATTGCTTTATTCAGTTTCAGCAGTTAATCAAAGCTCAGTTTGGGAAAAATATCTGACAATTCTAGAGTGATTGGAGGGTGAGTTTCGAGCTTTCACTTTCATTTTGGCAAATCAAGGGATAATTCATAGACTATCCTATCCTCATACGTCTAAACAGAATGGGGTGGCTGAGGGTAAACACCGGCATATTGTCAACATGGGTCTTACTCTCTTGGCCCAAGCAAGTTTGTTAGGTGATTATTGAATCATTTGAAGATTTTTGATTTTTTTTTTGCGTTAAAAGGGTGGGTTTTTTAAGAGGACGGTGATTTTTTGAGATTGAAGCTTTTTGGGAGATTAGATTCCCATTACTTGGGTTCTCCAATGATGATAAACGCAGTGGTGGAACTAGAAAATTCGTTTGTGGGGGCCGAAATTAAATTGTATATTTTTATGATAGTAAAAATGTAATTTCATCATTTTAATAGTCTATATCTTTATAATTTTTAAAAGGTTAAATCAATTTTTATTATTTTTGGGGGGTCAAAATGTAATTTTACTATTACTAATTTAAAATTTTATAAATTATAAAGTGCCTAAATTGAAAATTTACCATTTTAGAGGGGGCCATGGCCCCCTGGATCTCTTAGTGGCTCCGCCACTAGATGAACATTGATGATTCTAAGCTTTTCTCTTATTGCTAGCCTTATTTCCTTTCAAGGCATTTGTAGGGATCTTTCAAAGTTTAATATTGCATTGTTAGTGACACAAGGATGAAAATTGATAATAATCTAAAATGACATACTTTTATGTGTTAATTGCATATATATTTTGAGTATGATCTTATTAATTTGAGTTTTTTTAATGATTTTTTATCTTGTAGGGACTAAATTGTAGGAAAAAAATTTGGGGGAAAAAGCGTGAATTTAAAGATAAAATGGGTCAGCATGCAAAATAGGAAAGAAGTGGTGCCGAAAATATAAAGTATGAAAGACTTGAGGCAAAAATTCAAAGAGGAGATTTATGAACAGAAAACTCTATTTAAAATCAAATTTTATTTTTAGGATTATTGTTAGGATTATTATGATACTATTTAGATTTAATTTATATTTTTATTTATCTTTTAGAGTTTAAATAGGAACAAACTAGGTTTCCTATGTATTATAAATATGGGATGGAATGACATGAATATTCACTGATCATTTCTGTAAAAAACTCCTTCCCCCTAAGGCTCTTAGCCTTTTTGTTCTTTTCATTTTCCAATAAAATTCCATTCCATTAAACTTATTTCTTTTTCCCAAAAAGCATGAGCCACTAAACTCATCTAGCCAAAGGTTATCAAGATTCCCCAAAAAAGGTTCATGAGGCTTAGAACCCGCACTTAGCCTTCTGAACGAGTATTCATCGTTTCTCCACATTATGAGACTGATGCTTCCGTCCATGTCCTTCCAAAAGTGATCTTTTCATCTTGTACAAAGGCGGCCGCTTTATATGTTTTGGGAATGTTGCACAGTCGGTTCACTAACTTACTGCATCAGTGGTTGTCGAGCCCAAGAGATGAAATGGCGTGGCATTCGCCATTGAGAAATGATGATCTAGTGTAAGACGGTCCTACAAAAGTGACGGTTGGCTGGAGTCAGGTTTCTTTAAATCATAAGGCTAAAATCTAAGTGTAGCTAGTGGTCGTAGGCATCCTCTTCCACTATAACTGGCTTATTCTGTCATGAGAAGGATCACCTAAAAGGATTGAACCTAAGGAGGATCGAGATAACCGGAGGCTAGAATCCTTCAATCAGAAAACCTCTTTTTCTCAATTCTGTTTCTTATTACAATTGTGATTTCAATTTATTTAATTTCGAATCATATACATTTTTAATTTTGTTTTATTTTATTTTTTTCCCAGGTACGCTGTTTTTCTTAGTCATGACTATGCCCAAGTTTTCGAGGAATAAGAAGTTGTAGCAATCTAGTCCCTGAGGATTTGACCCTACTTCCCTTATACTATTCTTTTTTTATTTATTTTATAAGGATAGTTTATTTTTGGTGCTTTCAACGACACACCAGAAACTAATTATCAATCTTGATTGTTTGCTTGCTCGAATTTTGAAAGCTAAATACTATCCGCAACGAGAATTTATGAGTGCAAGATTAGGGTCTTACCCTTCTTTTACCTAGAAAATCATTTTGGGTGCCTGAAGTCTTTTAGAAAAAGGCTTGAGATGGAGAGTTGGAAACAAAAAGCTGGTGAACCTTTGGAATGACATATGGATACCAAAACCTAGAAACGACATAATAGAAAATTAAAACATTGATATAAGATTTACTATAGTAGCGGATTTGATAAACAATGAAATATTTACATAGAAAGAGGATGTGATCAGAGATTTACTCTAAGAAGATCAAGTTGAAAGTGTTCTAGGCATCCTGCTGTTAAATCCTGTACAAAAGGATGTAGTATGGAGAGGAGACAGTTTCGGAGTGTACACAGTGAAGGGGGGTACAGATGGCTCGTTACAAAAGGGCAAAGCTCTCAAAGACACAACAATAGAACTCAAACAAATGATACAAGCCATTATTTTACAAAGATATGGCAACTGAAAATGCCCAGCAAAATTAAGATTAACCTATAGACAATTACAAACAGCTATCCACCACTATTAGTAAATCTAGTGCGTAGAAGATTAAGGTTGAAGCACTCTGTCCAGTCTGTAATGAGGCAGACGAAACAGTTGCACATCTTTTCCGGGACTGTAAATTCACAAGGTAGGTACTTGACGAAATTGGTTTAACACCCTCCAGTAATGACATGCAACAAGATTGGAAATAATGGTTAGTGCAAGTTTTCAATAACAACAGTTCAGAATAGTGCACGAAGTTGGCTATTACCCTCTGGGGTATATGGTACAACCGGAATAGAGCTTACCACGATGGCATCAGGGAAACAATACAAGAGGTGGTGGGTTTCATTATAGCATATAGAACTGAAAGCAATCAACTGGAAACATTTTTAGAAAACAATACCATTACAGAAGGGATAATGTGAAGAAGGTTATTATTAGAATAAGGTTAGGTTAAATTAGTTGAAAAATGCAATAGCAGGTATTATTATTAGAAATGAAGCAGGTTTGGTCATGGGCTCATGTGTTTGCCCGTGGGATAATGTCCCGACCACTGCTGAAGCCATCGCTTGTTTGCAGGCGGTGAACTTTGCAGAAGACTTAGGATTTAGAGAAGTCGGTATCGAAGGAGACGCCTTAACAGTGATTAAAAAAATTAGATGGAGGAAAATGACAAATCGATTATTGGCGATATTAAAAAAATTAGATGGAGGAAAATGACAAATCGATTATTGGCGATATCGTAAATGAAATAAAACGCAAAACTCCAAGGTTAATCTAGTGTTATTTCCAATGGTTAAATAACTGAAAAAAAAAAAACAACATTTTTGAAGATCAGTTTATTAGCATTTGGGATTTTGTGGAAGTTTTGGTGGATGATACCACGTTCGTGGTAGGCGCAATTAAGTCATTGGCTTTAGATAATTACAAATTTGACTATTTTATAACACTAGAATCATCATAATAAATTAATGACTACGTCTGAGGCTTTAATTTTCTTTTTAATTTAAGTTCATCTTTAATACAATATTTTTGTTGAGATCTCAATAAAATTTGTTTAATGTTGATCTGGGTTGGGGTAATATGTGCCCCGATGCACTTTGTTGTCTTCTGGTTTTTTTTTTTTTAAATAAAATTATCTTTGATAATAATTCAATAATATTTTTTATGAAAAAACCGAGACTTTATTATAACAAAACAAACCCCAAGATAAACAACAGTACATCACGTCCTTGAAAACAGCAAAAACAGCCGTAAACCATAAAAAAAAAAAAAAAAACCCTTTAAAGGCTCATTTACCCTAATAATATAAAAAATTTATTTTCTTAAAATGACTGTCAATAGGATTAGGTATGGAATTGGTATGTTTAAGTGGGTGATGTCTTTCTTATAGGCCGCATCACTAATTCTTTTAGTAATTTTTTTATTTTTGTGTTTTTAATATTATTTTATTAATGGTGTCATATACATAGGCAGCACCACTTTGTATAATTTTTCTAGATTTGGTACATGTCCCATATATCAATATTGAAATGATATAAGAGGGGTGATGCTTATTTGGTAGGTGCCACTGGTGACCACTGTTTGATAGGCAACACCAGTGGTCAATTTTTGGCTATTTAATTGCAGATGAAGATGAGATGGGTAGGAGAGTTTTAAAAAAATTAGCAGAAGAAAAGGAAGAAGATAAGGAGAAGAAAGAAAGAAAGGAGAACAAAAAAGAATGATAAGGTATTTTTGTTTATTTCTTTTTTTTTTAAATAGAATGCATTATGATGAGAATAAATTATTTTGTTAGTATCGTGTAGTTTGTTTATTGTTATTTTTATGTTGTTTTTAATTTATTTTAGAGTTATTTTGTTAGTTATTATTTTTAATTTATTTTAGAGTTATTTTGTTAGTTACTATTATAAATTATTTGTTTAGTTTAATGTTTATTGTGATTTGTTAGGTTATGAATGTAAATTTGTATTAATTTTGTTATTAAGTCTTGTGATTAGGTAATTATTTGTTTAGGGTTAATTGTGATTTGTTAGGTTATGAATGTAATATTTAATATTTTTAATTTATTTGAAAGTTATTTTGTTAGTAATTTTGTTATTTTGTTATTTGAAAGTTGTTTTGATAGGTTATTAATTTTGTTAGCTTATGAATGAAAATTTTTGCATATTGTTATAATTTGGGTCTCTTTTTATTCATTAAAATTTTTATGTAAGTATTTTTTTTACTGTTTGTGTAGAGCCCCAAAACCTGGCCTAGAAGTTTAGATCGAATTCTGGAGGCCACAATGACTACCGAAGTGATCGATGGAAAATTTTACAAAAGAAGTTGTCACGACGAACTGAAAACATTTATTCGTTTAGTAATCATTTAGAAAAAGTACAGCTGAGTTTAATATAAAAATAATTTGCGTGCGAAAAATTCCAAACAGAACTTGTACAACAATTTTTGTAAAACCTTGTAGATAAAAACGGTCAATAAAAATGAAAACTGAAAAGATAACTGATAAATTATTTTGAACCGAGACTGTCCCAGACCTCCGCATACTGAGTCCAGCTACAGAAAACAGAAGTGTACCTACAAGGGGAAACACTAAAGGGGGTGAGCTACACGAGCATAGTGGGAGTTCAAAATGACTAACAACAGATTCAAGAAGAGAACCCCAAAGACTAACAACAGATTCCAAATGAGGACCCCAGATGGTAATTCAATTGCAAAACACATTTACAAATATATGTAGAAATAGAAACCACACACGGAACCAACACCCCAACACACGTAACAGTCAGAGGACGCCAAGCACAACAGAATACTTAACACAAGTGTTGTTCAGTCAAACAGAACACCCAAATAGATGCATGTGAATGCAATTAAGTACTAAAACCCACCCATCCAGCCAGCACACCTCTCCATCCCCCGATCACACCCCGAAAGTGCTGTTAAAGCTCATCCAACCAATCACACCAAATAGGACCTCGAAAGGCCCATCCAACCCTAAACACTAAAAATGTGGACTAAGCCACTCAGATAATAATACGCAGTAGGGCTAGCGTATATGCAGTATAGTGCAATGCGGTAGTCTGCTGTTCAAACATGTTACAGTTTAAACTGCCAGATCAGATAACAGTACACAGCAAAGTTGACGTACATACGGTAAAGTGCGGTAAACCGCTGTACGAATAAGATGCAATAGCACTACCAAATCAGATCAGAATAAGTCTCCATTCTCTTCGTAACTAACCCAAAAATTTACTTTATGCAAGTGTATGTATGCATACAATCTCGCAGAAACAATGAACACATCGACAGATAGTTAAACAGAACAGATATGCACACACACCCAGCTAACTGGGTTCAGAATCAGACATCTCACACACGACAGTCACAAAAAAACACATAAGCTGAAGCCCATATCAAAGTCTTATTTACCCTCATTAAAGCCTAGCCAAGCGTCGAAACACATACATACACGATTTCAGATCAAAACATACACAGAACCAAAATAAGTGACTTAGGGCCACACGACCGTGTACTTTGGCTGTGTGGAAATGCCCAGGCCGAGTGGGGGGTCAAAACACCCGTGTGAAGAGAGGCACACTCCCGTGTGAGCCAGGGACATGGCCGTGTGAGCAAGCCGTGTAGCTCTCTGTCCATTTGTGCTGAAATAGAGTGCAGGTTAGACACGATCGTGTGAGGGTCTCACACGCCCATGTGTCCAAAACACACGCCTGTGTGGGATCCCAAAATCCCTAAATTAGCTACACGATTGTGTGGCCAGGTCGTGTGGCACCAAATCGCTAAATCCCCAAATTCTCACTCACACACGCCAGTATGCTGGGGGACACGGCCGTTTGAAAATTGACTAATTTCCCTAAATCAACCACACGACCACGTGGCTAGGTCGTGTGGCACTAGAACTTACCCAGAAACACTAATTCCTAACTATACACGATTCTGTGAACCGCCTATGTGGGGGCACACGCCCGTGTGGCCACCCGTGTAGTCACGAAACCACCTCCAATTAAATTAGAAATTGAGTTTTTCGATCACTAAATCAACTCTCGATCGATGGGATTCAGAAACACACCAACATATACAGATTTCTATGCCATTCAAGAGTATTACGAACATCGACAACCAATTTCCAAAAGGCACATAGATTGTCGCATTCCACCAAAATCAAACTTACAATTCACAAATATAATTGAAAAGTCTCGAAACCAACACTTAATTCACGATTAACAACGTCCAGGCATTGACTCGACGACAAGGAGCGGAACTCTCTTTAATTCACCAGCAAAAACTATTTTCAAAAGAAAAAGAAAAGAAACCTAAGAAGAGGAAGAAAAGAACGTCCATAGAGAAAAAAATAAAAGAATGAAAAAATAAATATAAATATAAATATAAATGGTTATATCTTTTAACTTAAAACAAAACTACTATTTAACAAAACAAAACAAAATAAAATAAAAATATTTCTCCAAAACACACACACATGGACTCGAACTCAGAACCAAAAAGTACGCTAGAACTCACTCAACCACCAGACCAGTAATCCTATTTTGTCACTTAAATGCGCAACTAAACACAATATTGCAACCTTCTCACTGACCCTAACCACAAAACTCAAAAGTTCTAACCCCAAAATCTGGGGTGTTACAACTCACCCCTCCTTAAAGAAATTTCGTCCCCGAAATTTCCAACTAATAGAACGGTGGTAATACAAGCTACACGACTACGCTTCCACTACGCACTCTAGCTCGCGTAGTACCATACCAAACTTAAGACCTCAATCACACCCAGAACACTTAGCCATTGAAGCAAATACAAATTTGTCCTATCACACACGATTACTATGCTCTAATTAAAACATCGAAACATTCACAACCATACCAGTCTCAAAGTCGTCGAGGACACTCTCGGACCTAGTGTTTCGTGGACCTACATCGAAAACATGTTCCTGCCTTATTCTAGTAATTATCCAGATGGCGCTTCTTACAATGCTCACAAAATGGAGCGCTCGCCCCACTATCGACACCCTCTTTAAAACTGCTATTGCCACTCAAATGTGTTCTAACACGCTTCACAAGCTGAGACTCTAACCTTGAAGGGTTGCGATCTATTTCCTTCCCACAATTTATGCACCTAGCTTGAAACATTTCTCCATTCTTCTCTAACCTAGCATCAAATGCTTTCTCTAGCACTTTCTTCACTACCCGTGTCAATTCCTCAGTACCAAGCTTTGGGTTATCACTACCCGTACTTGGCAGAATCACACTGACTTTTGACTCTTGAACAAACACACATCCTGGAGAAGTAGAAAACTCCTCGCTTACCTTCAGAATCAATATCTGTCTTGTCGCTAACTTAGGATATTTACATTTTCAGAACACGAGCACAATTTAAATACAAGAATCTACATTTCTAACCTTACAGTTTTCAATTTCCACTCGGACCAGCATCGGAGTCTCAAACATTTTTTTTCGTAAAATATTTCCAAAACATAAATTATTTCCACTTACTGTGGTGAAGCTTCTCAAAATTTTTTTCAAAACAAGTACGTGCGTACACAATACGTAAAAAAACAAGCCGAGTTTTTGCAAACCTAGGTCTGATACCACTAAATGTAGGTCCCAAAACCCGACCTAGAAGTTTAGACTGAATTCTGGAGGCCACATTAATCACCAAAGTGATCGATGGAAAATTTTACAAAACAAGTTGTCACAACGAATCGAAAACATTTATTCGTTTAGTAATCATTCAGAAAAAGTACAGTTGAGTTTAATATAAAAATAAAATTTGCATGCGAAAAATTCCAAATAGAACTTGAACAACAATTTTTATAATACCCTGTATATAAAAACGGTCAAACAAAATAAAAACTGAAAAGATAACTGATAAATTATTTTGAGCCGAGACTGTCCCAGACCTCCGCATACTGAGTCCAGCTACAGAAAACGGAAGTGTACCTACAAGGGGAAACACTAAAAGGGGTGAGCTACACGAGCTCAGTGTGAGTTCAAAATGACTAACAATAGATTCAAGAAGAGAACCCCAAAGACTAACAACAGATTCTAAAAGAGGACCCCAGATGGCAATTCAATTGCAAAACACATTTACAAATATATGCAGAAACAGAAACCAAACATGAAACCAACACCCCAATACACGTAACAGTCCGAGCACACCAAGTACAACAGAATACTCAACACAAGTGTTGTTTAGTCAAACAGAACACCCAAATAGATGCATGTGAATGTAATTAAGTACTAAAATCCACCCATCCAGCCAACACACCTCTCCATCCCCTGATCACACCCCAAAAGAGTTGTTAAAGCTCATCCATCCAATCACACCATATAGGACCTCGAAAGGCCCATCCAACCTTACACACCAAGAATGTGGACTAAGCCACTTAGATAATAATATGTAACAGGGCTAGCATATATGCAGTACAGTGCAATGTGGTAGTCTTCTGTATGGAAACTGCTAGATCAGATAATAGTACGCAGCAAAGCTGATATACATGCAGTAGAGTGCAGTAAACCACTATAAGAATAAGTTACAGTAGAACGGTCAGATCCTATCAGAATCAATCTCTCTTCTCTTCGTAACCAACCCAAAAATTTACTTTATGCAAGTGTATGTATGCATACAATCTCACAGAAATAATGAACACATCGATAGACAGTTAAATAGAACAGATATGCACACACACCAAGCTAACCGGGTTCAGAATTAGACATTTCACACACAACAGTCACAAAAAAAACACATAAGTAGAAGCCTATATCAAAGTCATATTTACCCTCACTAAAGCCTAGCTAAGGGTCGAAACACATACAAACACGATATCAGATCAAAACATACATAAAACCAAAATAAGTGACTTAGGGCCACACGGCCGTGTGCTCTAGCTGTGTGGAAATGCCCAGGCCGAGTGGGGGGTCAAAATGCCCGTGTAAAGAGAGCCACATGCCCGTGTGAGCCAGGGACATGATCGTGTGAGTAGGCCATGTAACTCTTTGTTCATTTGTGCTGAAATAGCGTGCAGGGCAAACACGGTCGTGTGAGGGACTCATACAACTGTGTGGGATCCTTAAATCCCCAAATTAGCCACACAATTGTGTGGCATCAAATCTCTAAATCCTTAAATTCCCAATCACACTCGCCCGTGTGCCGAGGGACACAACTATGTGAAAATCGACTAATTTCAACAAATCAGCCACATGGTTGTGTGGCCAGGCCATGTGGCACCAAAACCTACCCTGAAACCCTAATTTCTAACTATACATGACTGTGTGAACCATTCGCGTAAGGGCGTACACCCCTGTGGCCACCCGTGTGATCATGAAACCACCTCCAATTAGCTTAGAAATCGAGTTTTTCGGTCACTAAATCAACCCTTGATCGGTAGGATTCAGAAATACACCAACATATACAGATTTCCATGCCATTTAACAGTATTACCGAACATCGACAACCAATTTCCAAAAGGTACATAGATTGTCGCATTCCACTAAAATCAAACTTACAATTCAAAAATATAATTGAAAAGTCTCGAAATCTACACCTAATTCGCGATTAATGATGTCTAGACACTGACTCAACGACAATGAGCAGAACTCTTCGAAATCTACCAGCAAAAGCCATTTAAAAAAAAAAGAAAAAAAACCCAAGAAGAGGAAGAAAATAATGCACAGAAAGAAAAAAAAATAAATGGTTATATCTTTTAACTTAAAACAAAACTACTATTTAACAAAATAAAACAAAATAAAATAAAAATATTTCTCCAAAATACATACACATGGACTTGAACCCAGAACCCAGAGGTACATTAGAACTCACTCAACCACTAGACCAGCAGACCCATTCTGCCACTTAAACGCGCAACTAAACACAATAGCGTAACCTTTTCACTGACCCTAACCATAAAACTCAAAACTTCTAACCCTAAAATCCAGGGTGTTACAGTTTGAAATTGTTTTGAGAATTTTGATTTGTTTTTTAACATATTTAGTATTAAAGATGGATAATCAATTTTTCGTATGCGTTTATTTCGATAGAGTAATTTTGACAACAATTGTGGGATGTATATTTGAATGTCACCAATAAATAACAATGATATTTAATAGAAATGTCTCGTTTGATGATATGAAGAAAATGATTAGTGCAAAAATTGATTGATGTTCTGGGAGAAGGATTTCAAAACTTTTCTACAAGTTTTCAATTTCAACGGATCCCATAAAATTTATCGAAATAGAACTCGTAAATGATGAAGACGTGGAGACAATGGTCGCTCTTTATTATAGGAATCGGAGCAACCAAAATGCACCAATTTAGTTATTTACTGAGTTAACTGGTGTAAAGCCAACTGAAGATCTCACTCTATTAGGTGAAGAACATGGAGCTCAAGAGCCGTGTATGGTGGTTCTGATATTGTATATTGATAGTCAATCGACTATACGTGGGATCGACAGTGATCTTGATGCTGGAACCGAGACTGATGTGGTTGGTGATGATGTATACAATAGTAGTGATCCTTCTGATCACAAGGTCAATACTGAGAGTGATCCCATTATGGATGAGGTCCCAGATTATATTGACGACGAAGGCATGAATGATGATGAAAACGTTAATGCGTCTTCAGTCGAGAAGCAGATTCGTCGTATTGTGATACATAATAATCTTGGGACACACATGTCGCAGATAGACCTCGATATAGCGCACATAACCGAGTTCTCAAAGTACCCTGAAATACTACCTCCTCATCTACTGGCTGTAGATTCCAATCCTGAGGAGTTGTTCGTGGGCCAGAGATTCAAAAGTAAGGAAGAATGTGTATTTGCCATTAAATGGTATAGCATGAATATATCAATAGACTACAAAAGTCACTATGTCTAAACCGACATTATATATTAGGGATTGTTGGAAGTCGGCAGAAAGCTACAATTGAAGGGTATGAGCCGTATTTATTCAGAAGTCGCAGATGTGAGAGATATGAAAATTTGTTGAGCCTCACAGATGCACTTCAACACGTATGACAGAAGATCATCAAAAACTTGATTCCAAAATTATCTGTACGTGTATCATGCTAATGGTGAAAGATATGCCGACCATTAAAGTTTTAGTACTGATTGCCAAAATGCAGGCATGATTTCAATATTGAGTATCATATCGGAAGGCATGGATAGCTAAGTAGATGGCAATGGAACAATTGTACGGAGATTTCGATGTGTCGTATAATAAATTACAAGGATAGATAGTCGTGATGCGAGATTCTGTGCCAAGGACTGTCATTGAGTTGCAGACACGACCTTATTACGGCCTGGATAACCAACTACAATCGAGAAAAAGAATTTCCAACAGATATTTTAGATGTTGGATCCATGCTTGAGTGCATTTCCCCACTGCAAGCTATTTGTGCAAGTAGATGAGACCTGGCTATACGACAAATATCCACAAATCCTACTTCTTGCAATTGCTCAAGACGAGAACAAAAACGTACTCTCGATAGCATTTGCCATCGTAGATAAGGAGAACATGGAGTTGAGGAAATTCTTCCTAACGAACCTGCAGAGGTATGTTATTAGTAACAATAATATTTGCATCATCTCTAATAGAGGGAAATGATTAATTGCCACATTAAGCATTCCGGTGTGCCATGGAGATCTATTTACTACATCCGGCACATCGCGGCTAACTTTCACCCAATCATTTCCATGTTTCCACCTCTTGCTAATCTCATGGATGTCCCCCAACGGTTCTGGCAGTGTCGGGATATACTGTATACAACCGAACTATTGAAGTAGTCGATCACCATGATACCACTCTACTGTTTAGAAATTGATAACGGGTGCGTTAATGCACCATAGGTTTGAGTGGATGTGGGCAGACGAAGGAAAAACAGCTATAATTTCTGGGACAGAATACAACATTCAAATAAACTACACAGTTAATAACATGGTTATATTAATGCGGGTCGAGTGAATAAAATAATAAAATGTCAAAAATATTGGAAAAACTTACCCCCCTCTCCAGCACGATTATCGATCATCAGACGGTATATCAGAATCTGTATAACCTTCTGATACCCAAATTAGTGTTCCATCTATGAAAACAAATTGTTAGAATAATATAGTTCGAAAAAAGTCAACTAATTGTTATAATGAGTAAAAATTCATCACCTAGTAACGAGTAGAAATACATATGATTGGTGACTCATCGATGCCAAGAATGACATCCGGTAAAGTGTCCACGACTGTAGCAATTTGAGGCATCCGCCTATGTCCACCGTAGAAGGATCTGTCATCCGACAAAGTTCACGATACAACATGGCTAACACTGTAGACCCTTAACTGTACGAACGAATGTTATGCAAATTAGATAATAAGGCCAAGTACATCAAGTGGACCTTGTTGTCGTTTGCATTCGGCATGAGTAGACCCCTTATAAGATGCATAATGTAAGCTCCAATGGCGTGCATCACCTCCCATTCACTGGCAGTACTCGGCAAATGCTCAAAATTGGCCTTTAGCCATGAAAACTTCAAACCCGTAAATTTTCCCTCACTGGGCGAGCGTCGAAGTAAGTCATAGCAAAGGGCGGTCAGCCTAGAGATCGAACTGATGCCTGTGACTGCATTCTCCTTGGTAGGGAGCCTGAGCTGTAGTGCAACATCCTGTTGAGTGATGGTGCACTCCTCGCATGGCAAATGAAATGTGTGGGTCTACAGACGTCATCGCTCGACTAAATCAGATATTAAGTCGTATCATAAATCAAAGGTTCGGATCAATGCCGCTGATCCGAATCCGACTAACTCCAAGTATGACATTAGGCGTTCATCTGGTAAAAACCTTACACTATTAACATGACCCCTCAATGTGCAGTATGGGTTCTGACATTATTAAATTAGCAAAATAGTTAATATAATCTAATTTAATTCCGTAAATGACGTGAGTAACAAATAGCAATTCATTACCATCTCATTAATAGTACTTGAAATGGGATTATCATTATTAATCAAAGAACTCATTTGTTGCAAATTTACAATTAAAAAAATGAATTCATTCAATTTGTTGCAAAAAACACAGTAAACAATTTGGAATTTGAGAAACAAAAAAACACAGTAAAAAAATTAAAAATATCTCATAATTTCCCATACTTTACCTACAATAAAAAGATTTATGTTAGTTTACAATAATAACATAATTAAAATAAACATAAACTATCTAAATATAAAAAACATACGAATAAAAAAAATAGAAACATACTTGTTTAGTTTCTTTCAAACAACCTATAAAATTATATAAAAACAAATTTAATCAACATTTCAATAAATCAATAAAAATTTTCAGATAAATAAAAATCAAATAAAATTACATTATAAAAAAAATTACATTAATAAAAAAAATCACAAAACACTAAACTAAACACTAACAATTTATAACCTAATCATAAATTACTAACAAAATAATTATAAAATAATTTTAAAAAAAACATTTACATCACTAAAAAACTCACAAAACACTAAACTAAACACTAACAATTTATAACCTAATCGTAAATTATTAACAAAATAACTACAAAATTATGTTTTTAAAAAAAATTAAATTACTAAAAAACCACAAAACGCTAAACTAAACACTAACAAGTTATAACCTAATTATAAATTACTAACAAAATAACTATAAAATTATTTAAAAAATTACATTAATAAAAAATCCCAAAACACAAAACTAAACGCACCAATTTATAACCTAATAATAAATTATTAACAAAATAACTATAAAATAATTAAAAAAACAAAAAAATTACATTAATAAAAATTCACAAAACACTAAACTAAAACACAAACAAATTAAAACATAATTATAAATTACTAACAAAATAATTTTAAAATAATTATAAAAAAAACAAAAAAATTACATTTATAAAAAAAACATTAAACCATAAACACTAAAGACAAACAATTTATAATAATTAATAACAAAAGAATTTCACAACATAAAAAATATAACTAAACCCTTTAAATAAAAAAAAAAAACTTTATTTACTAAAATAATACATACCTTTTTTTTTTTCTCCTTCCTCTCATTTCTTTCCCTCTTTTTCTCCTCACTTCTGCACCCTTCATCTTAAGGGGGGACCATGCTTATAAGGTCCGCCATTTTCATTTTTTTTCCCTTATGAAGGGATTTAATACTGCAAAAATGCAGTGTGCAGGTGCAGGGCAAGTGCAAGGCGGGCACGGCAAGGGGATTGGGCACTGCACCAGTGTCGCCTGTCAGACAAGCGTGTTTGGTGCCGCCAGTCCAGGTGGTATCACACGCGACAGTCATGAATATTTTGACCTGGTATAAAAGTGGTGCTGCCTATGTACATGGCACCACTAATAAAATAATATTTAAAAAATTTATTAAAAAATTGGTGGTGCCGCCTATGAAAAAAGTACCACTCACCTAAACATACTACTTCCGTAAATAATCCTATTGATAGCCGATTTAAGAAATTATTCTTTTATATTATTAGAGTAAATTGGCCACATTTAAACAAGCAAAACAGTAAAAATAAAGTCCCAGTGCATTTCGCAGAGAAATAGAAGACAATTTCACTGCTAGAAACCCTTCACCTATCAAAAAAACAAGAAAGCCTAGAAACCTTTCCTTCTGATGATCTGCTGCACGAATTCTGTAAATAAGTTCCAAGAAGTTTTAATCAGGAAAGCCCAAAAGCCATCGATCTCGATTCACTACTTCCATCGCCGATTTAGGTACTTCTTCAACCTGGAAATGATTTTCAGTTAAGGGAAATCCTGCTTTAGCTATTGTATGAGCTACTCCATTTGCTTCTGTATCAACATATTGAAAATAGATAAAATGAAACTTAGTTGCCAATCTTTTAATCTCTTCTATGTGAATCCCTATTTGAGGTCTATCCAGAGCCCATTTTTGAGCCTTAACAATCGTAGTTCTTGAATCTCCTTCCATCTTGATATGTTGTAAACCCATTTTCATCGCAAATTCTAAAGCTTGGACGTAGGCTAACGCTTCAGCAGAAAAAGCAGTTGCTACATATGTATTTCTCCTCACCCCTCCCCAAAACAAGGCCAGCTTTATTTTTTATTACAAAACCTAACCATGACTGGCGGAGATTTGGCTTGAACGCTGCATCAAAGTTCACCTTAATGTTTGGACTTTTAGGAGGCTTCCACTGGGATTCATGATCTCATTTTGTTAAGGTAATTTCATCTTAATCTCATCAAGTTCTCTTATAAGGCTCTCAACTTTTGTGCTAATATCTAAAAGAGAAGCAATTTTAATTTGAACGGCAAGAGTTGAATTTTCATTGCTTTGCATTACAAATAAATACAAGTGTTTAACTAGGTGTTTGAGATAGAATATAACAGTGGTTTGAATCTTTCAAACTATTCAAAAAATAAACAAATCCAATCCTAACTGATTTGAATTAAAAACAAAAAACAAACCATATCAGCTAGGTGAGGAAGTTGACGTGGATTGAGTCAGTTGCTTAACAACCCCCGCAAACGGAAGGGGGGAAGCACCAGTAGTTTGTCTTTCATCAACAAGAAGCGTGATTTTGACAGTGGCTTAGTGAGAGCATCAGCCAATTGATCCACAGTGGGTATGTAGGAAAGAACAAGATGCTTCTGCCGAACCTGATCTCGAACAAAGTAGAAATCGAGCTCAAGATGCTTTGAGCGAGAATGAAAAACTGGATTTGCAGCCAAGTATGTAGCAGCCACGTTGTCACACCATATCTGAGGAGTAGACGACAGAGGATGCCGCAGCTCACGAAGTAGACAACAAAGCCAGTATAACTCAGAGGCAGTTGTAGTAAGCGCTCGGTATTTAGATTCAGTGCTGGAACGAGCAACGGTCTTCTGTTTCTTTGAGCACCAAGAAACAAGATTGGCACCGTGATAAATAACATAAGCCGAGGTACTCTTTCAATCAAGTTTGTCTCCACCCCAATCGGCATCAGAGTAGGCAGTTAAAGCATTCGAATTAGATCGACGGAACACAATGCCATGATCAAGAGTTCCCCATAAGTAACGAAGAATGCGCTTAACTGCTTGCCAATGATGAACAGAGGGCAAATGCATGTATTGAGCCATTTTATTGATAGCCTGCGAGATATCCGGACGAGTGAGAGCCAAGTATTGTAAAGCACGAACAATTTGTTGATACAGTGTCGGATCCTCAAATGTAGTAGAGGAAGCATCCAAGTCAGCTTGTGGAGTCGACGGGGTTGCAACACTTGAAGCCTCATGCATATTAGCACGATGCAAAATGTCCAAAATATACTTTGTTTGAGTAAGCTGCAAACCATTTGAATGCCAAGCAACCTCGATGCCGAGAAAAAAAGATATAGGTCCCAAATTTTTTAGTGCAATCATCTGTCCAAGAAGATTAGTGAACCGTTGTAGAAGAGATGGGGAAGAACCCGTCAATATCAAATCGTCAACATATACCAAACAATAGGTTGTGTCACCACCGGTCGAATAAATAAAAAGCGAACGATCCGCCTTAGAGCCGGAAAAATCAAGCTTCTGAAGTGCACCAGCAAGACAAAAGTACCAAGCACGAGGCGCTTGTTTTAAACCACAAAGGGACTTCTTGAGAGCACAGACATAAGTCGATTTTGTTGGATCAATAAAACCCTGAGGTTGCTCCATAAAGACAGGCTCATCAAGTGCACCATGGAGAAAAACATTGGAGACATCAAGTTGTCGAATGGGCCAGGAATTCGTCACAACAATTGACAAAACAAGACGAATCGTAGCCGGTTTGATAACCGAACTAAAAGTCTCAACATAATTAATGCCTGGGCGTTGATGGAATCCCTTGGCAACGAGACGAGCCCGATATCGATCGATCGAGCCATCAGCTTTGACTTTAATCTGATACACCCACTTACAACCGATAATATTCGAAGCAAGAGATCTTGGAACCAAATCCCAAGTGCCATGAGACATAAATGCTTCAATCTCTTCTGACATTACCTTCCGCCAAGCTCGGTGTTTAGCTGCCTCAGTATAAGATGTGGGTGTGGTTAAGATGGTGGAAGAGGCGATGTAGGCTCTCGGTTTGAGGCTGCTAATTTTTGAGTGTGTGGTATATGGATGATTGGGTATTGGTGGCAGTCCAGAGGTGGTGGGACGAGCCGGGGGAGGCCTAGATTCGACCGAAGGAGAAACAGGAGCAGCCGCAATGATCTGATCATTGGTTGGGGCAGTAGAAGGCAATACTGTATTAGCTGAGTTTTGAGAAGAAGCTAGCGGGGAAGTGGAGGATGGCATCGGTTGGACTGACAGCACACGTGTGGGCTGTGGTGTAGTGTTGCCGAGGGAAATAATGGAGGTTGGTGGTGGTGGAGTGCCAAGTATCGAGGGCCTGTCATCACTGTCTTTGAACGAAAAAACCTGTTCATCAAAGATAACATGTCGTGAGTAAAAAAATTTATTGGTGGATAACGATAAACATTTATAACCTTTATGACGGATACTATAACCAAGAAAGACACATTTTGTAGAACGTGGTTCTAATTTATTCTTTGTATACGGGCAAAGCCAAGGATAGCAACAATAACGAAAACACGAAGAAAATTATATTCTGAGTTTCGTTGAAAAATAACTTGATATAGGGATTTATGGTTGAGTTTTGGGGTTGGCAAACGATTTATGGTATAGACGGCAGCAGCAAAGGCATGATCCCAATATTTAGGTGGTACTTTGGAATGATGTAATAGTGCTCGGCCAGTTTTAGTAATATGTCGGTGTTTTCTTTCAGCGCAACCATTTTGTTCATGGGTGTGGGGGGCATGAACTGCGCTGTAAGATGGCATTGGAAGCTAAGTATTTTTCTAGAGCTTGAAATTCCCCACCCCAGTCAGATTGAAACTGTTTAATCGGTTTGCCAAAATATTTTTCAACGATAGCTCGAATTTGAACAAAGCAATTGAATACATTAGATTTATGTCTCAAAAAATAAATCTAGGAATACTTGGTATAGTGATAAAAAAGATAACATAATATAAATATCCATCAACAGAGGCAATTGGAGAAGGTCCCCATAAATCCGAACATATTAATTCAAGAGGTTCTTTTGCTTCAAAAGTAGAATCAGAAAAAGACAATTTTCGAGACTTGCTAACACAACAAGCCTCACATAACGACAAGTCATGCTTAGAGGAAGCAGACAAATTATTCAATTTTAAGACTTTACGAACAGTTTTGGAACACGCATGGCCTAAACGAGCATGCCATGTAGACAGGGAAACAGAATGACAAACTGGAGAAATAGGATCTGCGGCCAGCCGATATAGCAGTAGTTGAACCAACAACTTGAGACAGCATTGGTTCAGAGAGAGAGCCAAAGATCCAGCTTAATACAAGCTGATCTTTAATATACCAGGCCTGGTACGCCGGATTCGGCGCCCCATTAACCTCTCTCGCCAGAGAGGCAGTTCCATCAACATGACAGTATAGTTGATTGCCATGGAGGATCGGGGTGAATTGAGTTTTCCATAGAAGATAATTTGAGGCGGTGAGTTTAATGGTGAGTTGGTTGTGGATGGAAGGGAAAGACATAAGCGAGGACATAACAGAGGAGATGTCAGCATCGGTGGTTCCCATGGCAGAAGGAGAAGGATTGGGAAAAAAAAGAGAGTGGCGTTGAATCCTAAAAGATGGCTAAACCTGATACCATGAAAGAGAAGCAATTTTGATTTGAACGGCAAGAGTTGAATTTCCATTGCTTTGCATTACAAATAAATACAAGTGTTTAACTAGGTGTTTGAGATAGAATACAACAGTGGTTTGAATCTTTCAAACTATTCGAAAAATAAACAAATCCAATCCTAACTGATTTGAATTAAAAACAAAAAACAAACCATGTCAGCTAGGTGAGGAAGTTGACGTGGATTGAGTCAGTTGCTTAACAATATCCTGGGTTGTCTGTCTTTTGCCTTCCATCACCTATTTATTACGAGATTGCCAAAGCGCCCAAACAATAATCGCTATTCTGCGGCAGGTAAGAGTACTATTCTTCTTAAACAAATAAACAACCCAGCCCTATATATTATCTGTATCAAGATCTGGGGACCAATCAATACTAACCTTCTGATAAAGAATGAGATGAATGAATGCAGAAGTGGATCATAAAGTTTGTCAAAGTCACGGATTTAACTTAAGGCTTTAGTCGTTTAGAAAGAAGCTTGGATTTTTGACACAACCTGAAACACAGTAAAATTCAAGTTAGATAAAACAATGAAAATAAATAACTAAAATAATTAAAATGGAATAATAAATCTACGATTAGAAACAATAAGAAAGAAAATAAAGAAGATAGATGGAAATATAAAACGTGATATGTAGAAGTCCTAAGAAGCCTTGGAAACATGAAGAATCCACAACCCCCTTCAAGCGGCTCTAATTTCCCCTCCAAAAATGAAAACTTAGCAAGAAAAAAATTTGAAGATGATCCCCATAATTTGAAAATATTGTTAAAACTCTTCTAAAAGAAACACAAGAGAAATTCTTAAAAAAAAACTCAAAGAGAATCTATAAACTCAAAGAGAAGTTGAGTAATAATGAATTGAATGAATTGTGTACAATGCAAATGCCTATATATAGGCTAGCTAAATAAATCTAAATAAAGTTCTTACGTATACTAGAATTTAATTTAATCTAAACAAGAAGTAGTTTTAAACTAAACTTTCTTGTTAACATAAAACTCCAAAATAACTCAAAATACTTAATAATTATCAAAAATTTGGAATAAAATAATAATAAAATAATACGAGCTGATAAATATAATATTGGGCTCATATATAATAAAAATTAATCCTAAAACCCAAACCCAATATGATTTGAATTCGAATTAAAAGCCCGAAATTCGTAATTCCTATCATAATCCCATTCAGAAATTCTGCTTGTGCAGTCTTCATTAAAATGGTCATAACTTGAGCTTCCGAACTCAAAATCGAGTAATTCAAAATGCGTTTCGAAGCTAAGAGATAGATCTTCAAATGCCATGGACATCTTAACAAAAAAAATGTCAGGATCTTATCCAAAAGGTCGCCTCAAATCTCTTGATTTTTCAAGCCTGAAAATTGACAGCTTTGGTTATTGGAATTTAATAAATTTCACTCCATCCGTGCATGTATCATTCTCCCTTTCCTCAAAAAGATTCGTCCTCAAATCTTGTCTTTGATCGAATCCTGATTTGATTTGTCTAGCCTTTGACATTGTTGATGAGCATTGAGGTAGTATGAGTCCATCACATTATAAGTCTGAAATTATGCCTTGAGACTCGCATTACCTTCTCTCAAACCTCTTTTGCAGGTCCACATATTGTAATTGCATACATCGAAGTTTCTGGAACAGCTCCACATCTTGGGCAGAGTGAGGAGGAGGCAATCCTTCTGTTGTATAGAACATAGGCAGTAGGAATGTAATCATTTAGTAGTCGCCAAATTGTAATTTTGATTTTAGAAGGCATTTGTAGCTGCCAAAGTTTTTTGTATATGTCATACCTCCCTTGTAATATATTATCTGAAATCTGTCGACTGAGTAGAAGCCGATAGCCGCTACGGACAGAATATTCTCCCCTACTTTCCATCGTCCAAATGATCTTATCGTCCACAACATTTCGAGATAACGGGATATATTTGAAATTTATTATTTATAGAAAAATAATGAAAAGTCAAAATCCGATACATGATTTTGTAACCGCTAGGCAAAGGATTAAAACAATTTATTATAATCTTTCAAAAAATATAATAATTATTTATACAAAATTTCCCTTTTAATTATATTAAGTAATTAATAACTTAATATTTTAAGTAACTAAATTTAAAAGTAAACTTTTAACAATTGTAAGAAATTATTCACAGCATGAGATAAATTGATATAATATGAGAAAACCAAAATATAACATGGTATAAAAACAACAAAAGCACGACATCAATTCACCAACTTGCAAAATATATAAGAACTAATAATGTGTTACAATTACTATTAAAAATCACAAGCACATCTCCAATATGAGTACAAATATATAAATAATTTCTAAAATTGAAGTTATATGATAAATTAATACACAATATCAACACAACATAAAATGTGATTCATTTTATAGATAGAATGAAATAATAAATTATATGTTCGCAATATAATATGAATTAAAAATAATATCAACACAACATGAAAAACCAAATACAAAATAATATAAATCATCTTTGGACTTATCTTTCATGTCAAAAACCGGAGTTTGTTAGGTGATTATTGGATCATTTGAAGATTTTTTTTTATTTTTTGTGTTGAAAGGGTGGGCATTTTAAGAGGACGGTGATTTTTTGAGATTGAAGCTTTATGGGGGATTAGATTTCTAATACTTGGGTTCTCCAATGATGATGAACGTCGATGATTCTAAGCTTTTTATTTTACTTTTATACTTTTTGGCTAGGTATTTTTCTAGGTTGCTTTTTGTGTTATCGATAACATCTTATTGGGTGTTTTCCTCTAATCCCTTCGTTAGCTTCTATAACACCCCACACCCAGTTTAGACATTATGGTCAAATATTGAGGAATTACATAAATTTGTTTTAAATTCAAATTTTGAATTGGAAAAACGTGTGTTTCAACAATATCAATTTTGACAAGTCTCTTACAAGTTTTTAAGAAGATACTCGTTAAAGTTATTTATTTTATAGAAAACACTTAATTGGTTATTTAATCTTTGCGGCAAAATTTTCAGAGTTTTAGTTTTGAAAACCGAAATTCAAATTTGATAAACTGTATAATTTTGCAGTTTACGATAAAATATCAAAATTCGATGGAACAAAAAAAATTGAAAAGTAAAATCCAAAATAGTTTACAATCCAAAAAGTCCAGGAATAGTTTAAAAACATAAAGTGTCTCATTTCATTAACTGATAATCTAATCCAAACTCCCGCAAGCCGCTCGATCCTAAGTTTGCTCATTACCTGAGAAGATAAATATATAATGTGAGCTAACAAAGCTCAGTTTGCAACTTAACCCTCATGCATATAACATATATCAAATAGTCAAACAGAATCCCATAACTGAACAGACACAAATAGCATGACAATTTTATGCAATGCAACATAATAGGCAGATCATATACTAATTGGCATGGCATATCATGCGATGCAACATATTTCACATATCAGATACAGATCTTACCCCCCATCTGCTACACACCATCTCTGTCTATCCTTATACACCATTTAGGGTAATGCCATCCAACCCCACGCACCAAATAAGTGATCATATATCACTGTACAGAAATGTGCAGTCAAGGTTGCTAGAAATAATGCTATAATCTGCCAGAATTAGATAAGTGTAGTCAAGCCACTAGAATTGCAGCCAACCTGCCAGAACAGATATGTGGTTAAACCACTAGATAGGATAAATCATTAAATTGACAATACTTCCTTCTTCACATAATTATCCCACCCCAAAGCACGTGCTGAAACATAATACATACTCAGATGCTCACAGATGAATCATGCTTTAACTTATTAGAAAACATGCTAATAGAATTCTCAGATTTACAGATCAAATGCAGAATTTATACTACAAACATGCTTTCAAATGTCACACATGCAATATTAGTACCACAGATTTCATATATCGGAATCATACATATCACATAACAGATCCTACGAAGTAACTAACCTCGAAGCGCACTTCAATCGCAGTCCTAACTAAGTTTTATTGAAAATGACCCACATGCCCTGCTTGGCCCAGCTCATGTGGCTCACACGACTTGACACACGACCGTGTGGCGTCGACAGTAAACTCTTTGACTTCGCAACTATCACTGATTTTACGGAATTAGAGTTACACACCTTACTGTTTTTCAAATTGTTGTCACAACAGCATCACCAAAGTCTGTAGACAACAATCACCACTCAAACAACTAACAAATTGCACAATAACTGAATTAAAATTGCTGAGGAAAAAAAAGTTGATCGGGGTTGGGGTATTGTGTGCCCTCATGCACTTTGTTGGCTTTCTTGTTCTAATGCTTTTTTTTTTTCAAAAATAAAATTTCTTTGATTGCTTTGAAAAATAATAATATTTAATGATTTCAAAAATATTTGAAATTTATTATTAATATAAAATAAAGAAAAGCCAAAATCCCTAATTTTCTGATACATGATTTTGCACCTGCTAGGCAAAGGATTAAAATTATTAATTATCTTTCATTTCTTCCCTATGTTCTCTTTATTCACTCACCTCACGTCCCCCAAAGGAAAAAAAAGTTGTGTGCCATAAAATTGGGACCAAACATTTATAATATTGATGTTGGTTAAAATTATTTAATTGATATCATTCTTAATTCTTAATGGATCACTGATTTAAATATAAAATTATAAAAATATTTTTCCTTTAAATTATAATCAATAGTATTATGATGCAGTTTTATCTTTTTCACACTTTTTATAAATATGTTTTCTAAAATAAATCTAATATATATTTATATATTTACTCAGCCTTTCGAAGAAAGTTCATAAGAACATTACAAAGAATAGCAACCATAAATACACATACATGTAGAATTGTCCATCATCAAATTTCAAATATTTTCTATTCATAGATGATAAATATTATTAAAAGTTATTATCATATATTATATACGTTTTGGGTTAAATTTAACAAAAATACTGTTATTAATTATTAAGTTATAATTGACTAAATTAACTCAATTTATTAAAAGGTTTAACTCAAACATGATTTGAGTTGGGTCTTACTAAATTAGATGAATAGCCCAACCTTCGAATTGGTTTACCTATACACATTTAGGTATGTATGAGAGATCCACCATCCCTTGATTTTTCTTTTATGAAATCAATCTTATTAAAAATTTAACCTGAAAATATAGTTTTATTAGAACAAATAAAAGGTAGATAAGAAACAAGGTTACAGAAAAAAGGAAAATATTGAACATAACATTAAAAAAATATTATTAAGCAGTTTAGTTGAAAGTTAAACCAGATCCACTTAGTTTTTCTTTCAAAATATTACTTAAACGTTCCACAGCAGGAGGAGAGAGATTATTAACATAATCACCCACTTTCCCACTCCTGAAAAATAACTTATTACTAGGTATAAAAGATCTTGGCATCTTCCCAGTTTTGTTGACCTCCAAATCTTTTAAATTGTTGAAACTGCAAAAATCAACAATTTGGTTAACGACACCTGTTTTCTCTTCTTCCATGGAGAAAGGAAATCTTAAGAATTCAGCCAATCTCTTTGTTTGAGCCACTGGATCTTCCTTCAGCTCTTCATATCTCATAAACAATATATTTGATGGCTTCTCCATGCTCATGTTCCAGTACCCTAAAGCATGGTCCCAGAAGGGTCCAAACCCTTCTTCACCTCTGCAAAACATCTCAAAACAGTCCTCCAATGACCAATAGGGCAAATTATGCACGCCTCTTGTAAAGTGCCAACTTGAGACAACGATGTCAAACGGATTGCGGGTTATATAAACAATCGGGCAATTTGAACGTTTGACTGAATCGGCTAGCATTGGATACGGAAGATGAGTAGAAAACAACCTTGGGGATGGGATTTTAGAGAGATCAGGATTAGAGTTTTCTATATAAATTTTCATCTCCAAAAATGGAATCAATTGATGAGGATTTGCAGAGTTTAAAGGAGTATTTGAGAGTGTGTAAGAATGACGGTTGATAATTGTAAACACCAAAGCTTTGAGCCAAGTGGTGCCAGCTTTGGGCTTAGAGGCAACAATAATATCGTCATCAAAAGCCTGGAAATATTTCTGAAATGAGATTATGGATGAAGTGAGAATATGCCGAGAAGGGATCCAAAAGCCTTGGAATTGGATTAAACCTTGCGTATATGGATTAGATGCTGCAGTAGAAGGTGAGATATTTGGGGTGGATGATGCCAGGCTACTTTTCTTTCTCTCCATGATATTGTAATTCCAATGATTCAGAACAATCAATATATATAATATTCTTGCTCAAAAATCACGGGTGTTGTAATAATGGGGTTTTTTTTATATATCTATTTATTAGTTTAATTACGTCTTCCAGTGGTTAAATAACTGAAAAACACAACAATTTTGAAGATTAGTTGATTAGCATTTGGTGGATGACGCCACGTTCGTGGTAGGCGCAATTAAGTCATTGGCTTTGGATCACTACAAATTTGATTATTTTATAACACTCGAATATCATAATAAATTAATGACTACGTCTGAGGCTTTAATTTTCTTTTTAATTTAAGTTCATCTTTAATAAATTATTTTTGTTGAGATCTCAATCAAATTGTTTACAATACCTTTGATTGAGACGAATAGCTAATCTATTCAGGGTTGATTCATTACAGTTGCAATATTTATTCAGAGCTCACCCTTAAGAATAGCATATTCAATACCACAAGGAATAGCCTCAAAAAATTTATTCCCGAAATACCCACGATACCATCGTTCACAAAACTCAAATTTTAACAAAATACCAAACCAAAAATAATCCATAATTGAAAAATACGACAAACCACAAAATTTCATATAAATCAAAATACCAAATAAAAAATATTCCATAATTTCTCTCTCCCAAGATTTTGGTTATGCATTTAAAAAAAGTTTTGGATGCTCAAAAATTATAAAAGTGATTGAGGAGAAAAGGAGGTAGAAGATATAAACAAACCGGAGCATTTGGAGTGGCAGCCAACATGGATTTAATTGGATTTTTGTCAATTTCTTTTGTAGATTTATATTGTTTTGGTGATTTTTAGAGAAAAAAAATAATTGAAAAAAATGTTTTATTGAGATTGAAGTTGGCAACTTTTTTGGGTAAGATTATGGCGATCAACAATGGTGGTCATGATGGCTGGAGGTGGAGGAGTCATCAGAAACTGGAGAGAAGTTAAAAAATTTTTTTTTGGGGGTTTTCTACGTTTAGTAGAGAGAAAATGAATGGGTTGAGAAAGGGGAAAAATCTAGAGAGACTGATTAAAAAAGGCTTTTACTTATATATTTTCAAAAATATAAATTTTCAATAAATTATATTTAAAATTATTTTCAATGAAAATCTAAAATTTTTTTTTCGAACTTATCTACAAATATTTTAAATAATATTAAATATGATTTTTATTATATTTGATATAAAGTAAATAACATATAGAAAATTTACTTTAGTAAATTATTATTCACGTCTAATATCTTTTATTAAATAATTTATATTTATTATAAATATTTAAAAATAAATTTTTTTACTGATATTAAACTAATTATATTAAAATGTGATTAAATTATTTTTATTATTTTTCATTAAATTATATTTAATAATAATCCTATTAAAATTTAATAACAATAATTATTTATTTAAAAAATTCTACTAAGGGCACTCTGGTCATTTAAGTCTCTTTCCTCATGCTATTACAACATTTATTCCATTCAACCAAACACAAGAATACTAGTAGAACTCTATTCCATTCCACTGAACCAAACAATTGAATTACTGATTATAACTCTATTTCATTCACCTCAACTAAACGTGATGTCAATTCGGTTAATTAACTGATTTCGAACCAAATTAATCGATAATTGTAATTCCAAAAAATCATTAACCAATCTCCGACTAAACTAAATTCGGCCACTGACCAATTAACCGATTTTGATATATTCAGTCGGTTAATTCAATTTTAATCGAACTGTGAACACCATTAATTTTAGCTTTAAAAATTATTTTGGCTGAAAAAAAAAAATCAAAAGCGCTTGAGTATATGTCAATGGATAACCTTTTTAAAATAATATTGATTAATCCCTTAAAATTAGGTCAACATTGAATAAATTAAATACATGAGATAAACCCAAATATGCAAAATCAACATAATATGAATAAATGAATATATCAAAATATACTTGTTAACACAAAAAAAAAATCATATAAATTTATTATAATAAATAATCCACAACATTCGCTCTTGCTTGGATTCGTAATAAGGTGTTTAAGACCATGGAAATTATGGAAGATTTTTAATGATATTGATGGCCTTGTGGACTCCTATCAGTTGATCCAATTCTCTCATGTTGGTAGAGAAGCCAACTCAATGGCTGACTTCTTCGCCAAAAAGGATGTTACTGCTGAGGAATTCTTTGTTGCCTGGGTGTAATTTGGCTTCCCATTATGGTTCTTATATTAGTCTTATGGTGTTTTTCGGTTTCTTTTAGACTCTTTTATGTTTTTTTGTTCCTTCCAATATAGCTTTCTTTGAATGAGAAAAAAAATATACCTACAAAAATCTAACAAAAAAACCAAAGTATAAAAAAAAAAAAATTTAACCTGTAATTTTTTTTTTCTCTTTCCCTCTTTATTATTATTTTTTTTTGTGTAATGGTGCTCTCAATCCTTAACTCTTCAAACTTCTAAATTTAGTCCCCTACTTTTAATCACAATAATTTGGTCCATTTACTATTTTGATTTAACAATTAAAATTCAATTGATAACACTCCAAAAGATATTTAATAAATTGGATTATGTACTATTTTTTTAAATATAAAAACTTACACACGTGATCAATATTACATACATTAAAGGTCAAATAAGAAAATAAAAATATTGAATTTAGGGTTGTAAGGTTTCCTGCTCTAATTTTGGAGTTGTAAGGTTCTTTAGTACTATTCAGAGAATAAAAAAGAAAGTCACTTTTTTTATTTTATTTACATGGATTCAAGACAGCTTTAAATTAAACTCGTGAGCATTATTTTTTAAAATACAATATAATCCAATTTTAAGGAAGCCTTTTGATAAAGTTATCAATTGGACTTTAATTATTAAATCAAAAGACATTTGATAAAGTTATCAATTGAACTTTAATTATTAAATTCAAAGAGTATATAATAAATTTTTTGGAATTAAAAGTAGAATGACTAAATTTCTAAAATTAAAAGTAGAGATACTAAAATTTCAATTGTGTGAAAAAAATAGTGACTAAGAACATAATTAAACTTTTTTTCCTTTCATTCCTACTTATCTGTGCTGAATCCACAAAAATTAAATTTCCTACCCCTAAAAACATATAAAAATTAGTAGATGGGGAAATAGGGTTGATCCCACAAAGATTTGTCTAATCAATTTAAAAATACCTTGCAACTAGAATTTACCATGGACAAAGTCCTGTCTAAGGTCGGTGCGAACCTGCGAAAATAAAGAAATTGGAGTTTAAAGTATAATGAAAATAAATAAATAAAATCAAAACAACAAATTATAAATATTAGTTTGAATATAAAGTAGAATAAATCAAATTAATAAAAGCTCCGGCCTTTGGTATGATGTTAGTTTTGGTTTCAAATTTGATCAAGGATTACGAAAACTTTATGTAACAATCTGTTTTTTAGTGGTGTCGAAAACAGTGGTTTTGGGGCCACTAAATCTGACGAGTAAGTTCATAAATATTATTATTTAATATTTACGAGTCAAATGTGATTTTTAAAAAGATTTTTGATTTGATAATTTAAGTTAAATAATTGATTTATTAAGTTCATGTGGTTTTAGAAAATAAGACATCGGGACTTTGTTTTTATAAACTGATCCGTAAATATTTTTATAAATATTTACGGAGTGTCATTAAGGTGGTATTAAATTTTCGTTAAGAAATTTTAACGTTTCAATGGTTAATTAATTAAAAAGGATCAAATTAAAAAAAAAAGTGCATTCCCGGGACTCCGTTCCCGTAATCGGACTCATAAATCTTTTGAATAAATATTTACGAAGCTAGTTGTGGAGTTAATTAGGTTTCGATTAAGTGAATTTGCATAAATTAAGAGTAATTAGGTATAATGACTAAATTGCATATAGGGTGAAAGTTGAATTATAGATTAAAGAAAAACTAAAAAGGACTAAATAAGCAATTATGTCATTGTTCTTTAGGTGAGGCGGCATAAGTTAAATATATGTGAATTTAATATATTTATATTATATTAAAATAAGTTTACTTAATATATAAGTATATATATTATAATAAAACAAACAAAATAAAGAAAGAAAGAAAAAGAAATAGAAAGGTAGAAATGAAACAGAGAAGCAAAACGAAAAAAAAAAAGAAAAAGGAGAAAGAAACAGATGAGGAGCCTTAGGGTTTCAAAAGTTTCAAATTCAATTGCTAATGTCTACCGGAATTTTCAACTAAAAAGGGGAAAGATAAAGTCGGTGGGGAATAGCTCGAAATTTTTGGTTTGTATTTCTATAATCCGAATTTAGTTGTTAATTGTTATAATTCAATTTAATGTATATGGTAAGTGTTGAGGTGAGAATTATTGTGTTTTGCAATTGAAATGGATTGATTTAGCATGTGATGAATTTATTGAATTTATATTGATTGAATTGGTATATATATATATTGAATATATTGATTATTTGAATTGAAATGAATATTGGTTGTATTTGAAAAGTGAATTGAAACCCTATTAACTATATTGGGCTGAGTCAGATATAGATGGCATGCAATAGGATTGAAAGAGTTCAGGGATTTCTTTGACTTCGAGTCGATGAGACACTGGGTGTCAATTTACTACTTCGGATTAATTTGATGAGGCACTGGCTGCCAATTTACTTCGGTTTAACCGATGAGACACTGAGTGTCAAATTATTACTTGGAATTATCTGATGAGGCACTGGGTGCCAAACTAGTGTGTTTTGGTTGGATCCGTGTATCCGTCCGAGTCCGAGTCGTGTTAATAGGGGTAAATGAATAATAAAGTTTTATAATTAATATTGAAATGGTATGGTATTAGAAATGGAAGTGAAATAGTGAATTGAAAATAGAATGTGACATATGTTGCAAATATATGGAATATATGAGTTATATACTCATGAAATGACTATGGAATGGATATTACAATTATATAATGAAATTGTATAATGAAATGTGAAATAAATTGTGAAAAGCTATTTATATAGCAAGTATGAGAATTGAGATATTTGTGAAACAAATGAAATATGATATGGTTGTTGTAATAATTAAATATTAATATGTGTTTATATTTCAATTGTATATTTGTATTTTCTTATCTTTAAATATTCGGATTATAGAAATACCACTGAGTTTATACTCAGCGTACGGTTTGTTTCCTGTGCGCTGGTTAGGTACTTAACTTTTTATCGCCGATTCAACATCCAACAACGATCCCGAACTCAAATGTGGTGATGTTTATCCTTTGTGTCTGCATGTACCTAGGGTGTCTAAATAATAGTTATTTTGTGGTTTGATTGTAAATGAGGTTATAAGTTTAATTTTGGTTGGTTTTATACATATAAATATGTGTTTGTTTTTGAAGCCATATTATGGCATGATAAATTGAACTAAATCTAGATAGGTGCATGTGAATTTAATTCTATGTTTAAGTGCTCATGAACTAGGCAAATTGATTTGGATTTGGTATGTTTATAATTTGGATTAAAATGATTCTTTGATGACTTATTTTGATGATATGAAATGTTTGAAATTTCTGTCTATTTGATCTGTAAACTCCGATAAAGCTCCGTAACCCAGTTCCAGCGATGGATACGGGTTGGGGGTGTTACACTTTCTCACTCAATTACAAATCGGTTAAAGTGATGGATGAACAACCTCAAACCATAAATTATTCTTCAGTTGTAAATTAACTGTGGGAACAACTTCACAAATAAGCCTTGTCAATTGAGAAACCTTAACAACAACTCTTATGATTTAAGTCCTTAATAGCCTTGCGAATGAGAAGAACCCAATTCTAATTAAAGATCTTAACTCGTGGACTATTTAAATTAGATTGCTTAATCACATGGCATCACCTAATCGCACCAAGATAATTTGTGCAATAAGCAAAAAGGACATTGCTAAGAGAAGAAACTGCACAACTAGATTCGTGCTTGAGTTGGTGGGCACTCCTCCAAACACTAAATGACAAACAGTAAATACCCAATACTCAAAGAGATGTGTAACAACTTGTTTTTAGTGGTGTCAAAAATAGTGGTTTTGGGACCACAATTTTGACGAGTGAGTTATTATTTTAATATTTATTTAATGTTTACGAGATTATCTTAAGGTCGTATTAAAGTTTTTTTAAGAAATTTTGAAGTCTAAATGGTTAATTAGGTAAAAAGGACTAGATCGTAAATGTTGTAAAAGTGGGTTTCTATTAGTTAAAAGGGCTAAATGGCTATGAAAAAGAAAGTTAATGTACTTAGATGGTAGTTACACCATATATGTTGATGGTGGACAAATATGGACATGATTATGTTAGTTTTAAGTTATAAAATAAGGGTAATTTAGTAATTAACAAAAGAATTGAAAATTAACTAAAGAAAACATGAACATCTTCTTCTTCATTTCCATGTTTCACCGAAAAAACCATTGGAATAGAACTTAGAGCATTCGGCCAAGCTCCTATCTTGCATGTAAGTGAATTCAAGCCCCGTTTTAAATGATTTTTATGTTTTTAAGTTCGTTTTGGCTTAGTCTAGCTAGCCTGGGGGTTAATTTGCAAAACTGTTAAAGTTTGAGGGACTTGTCATGGTTTTTTAATATGTTTTGAAGTTATTTGATATATTATTAATCTTTTTTGTTAAACAAACTTGTTTTGTTAAATGATTTTTGATGAATTTTGAATTAGGGATTAAATTGTTGAAAGTGTAAATTCATGAGTTTTATTATGAGAAATGTTGGTAATTATGGGTTGTACCAAGGTCTCTTGTAGTATTGGTTAATATGGATTTAGGTTAAAATGATTAATAGTCAAGTTATGAGCTTAATGACTAAATTGTGAAAAGTTAAAATATTAGGGGTAATTTCATAATTTTATATAAATACGAATTATGGATCGAATTGAAAACTTGAAGTACTTAATTGAATTAAATTATTTTAGATCAAGATAGACAACAACCATACTTAAATCAAGGAAAGGCGAAAGCTTTGGATCAGTTTCAAATACTACAACTACGATTATAGTTATCGAGGTAAGTTCATATGAATTATAATCATATTAATGATAGCTAAATTGATTATTTATTATATTGTGTTAATATAAACGGGCTTGAAAATGCTTATGAATCGATGTTTTGAGTAATTAGCGGATAATGAATCCTGTTTGAACCTTAAGAATTCTTAAGATATAAATGACATGTCATTAGGGATTTCATGTTTTGAGTGCTGGTCTTGAATGTCCTACCGATGGCTGAGGTCCTACATTTGTTGCTGATTCTCTACAGCTCGTGTGAGCAGCATCATGTAGCTAACATTTGAACCTACAACTCTTGTGAGCAAGCCCATTTTACAGCACATGTGAGCACTATAGTAAAGGAAATATTACGGTTATATGGAAAGGCACACTATGTGTGAGCATTCCCAAGTATCCAATGTAATTCTAGATGTTTCAACGGGTAAGTAAAGGAAATGGCATGGTATGTATAAAAATGAAATGGTTCATGATCTTATGAAAAGGTTGATGAGTTAAATGATGTATCTTATGAAATCTACTTATGATATAATTGAACTCATATGTATCATGGATGAACTTACTAACTTGTGAGTTTGATGGTGCTTGTATAGGATTTTACTAAGCTTATGGTCTTGTTAATGATATTATGCTTATTCTATAAATTGTGCAAAAAGAAATGGTAAGTTATGTTTGAGTTTATACGAGCTTACTAAGCACTAGTTGCTTATGTAGTTACTTTCCTTTGTTTTGTAGATTGTCGGAAGCTCAATCAGTTGGAAGCTTGTCGAAGATCTATCACATTATCCAACAACCATTTTGGTAGTGTTTAAGTATTTTGGCCAAGGTTATAAATGGCATGTATAGGACTCTTTGTAATGGTAGATTATGAATGTGTTAATGGTGATTTGGTATGTATGCTTTGAAGTTTATGTTTGGTTGACGAACTTTGGAGCTTTGACAAGTTTGGTCATTTTGGCCACTTTTAGGTACTTGTATATATGATCCTTGTTGATAGGCTCGTGAGGTTATATAAATGGCTACATGTGATGTTATTTGGTAGTTAAAGAAACTATGTTTTGTGCTTGAAATGTGACTATATTGCTTTGTTTTGATTAATGGTGTTTTGGTATAAATGTGGTGCCTTTGAATGACATATTGGTTAAATGAATTGGGATGTTTGAAATGGTATGTTTAGATGTACTTGAATGATGCTTAATTTTATTGAATGTGAGCATGAATGGAGTGATTGAATAGGTATGTTTTGGCCTTGAAATGGCTTGATTTTAGGGTCAATTTGTAGAGCACACAGCTTAGGACATGGGCTGTCACACGTTACACGGCCTTGCTACACAACCGTGTGTCATTTGTTAGTTTTTAGTGTATCAAGTTAGTGTGTTACACGACTTAGCACACGGCTTATGACATGGCCGTGTGTCGCAAGTTAGAGAGTTACACGGTCTGGCACAAGGCCTGCGACACGGCCGTGTGACCTAACTTAGTGAATTACCAGGGTTGAGACATGGGCTAGGACACAGCCGTGTGTCCTTTTGTTCGATTGTCACATGGCTTGGCCACACGGCTGTGTGTCCCTTGTTTTTAAATTTTTGTAACTTTTTCTTAAATCTTCTGTATTGTTTCAAATTAGTTCAGAATTGCTTCTAAGCTATTTTTAGGGCATCGGAGGCTTAATTTAGGGACCAAATGCATATGTTTAATAGGCTTTTGAATGAGATTAATTATTAAATGTTATAATGTTAAATGTTGTTCCAATTGTTTGGTAATGCTCCGTAACTCTAATCCGGTGACAGAGACAGGTTAAGGGTGTTACAAGATGATTACACAATTCAGTTTCCCTTCACCTGCGGAGCCTAGCTCGGTGAGAAATATGCACTCTTTTCAACAATTACAAAGTGGACCTACTCAATCACACACATCGTAATCGTTTCCCTCACTCTTACACTTCGAACATGCAACATTCTCACCATTATGATCACTCCTTGTGGTCATAGTAAAAACACAACAATAGGTTTCACTATAAAAATAACACTATTATAAAAGTGTTCTTTCATGAACAGATTAAGTGCCCAACACTCATTACATTTTTCTAGGCAAGTTTCTCAAATATATAGACATTGATTTGGAGACTTGCTTACAATAGAAGATCTAAAACAATCCAATAAAACTATAATACCATAAGAATAATACAATATAATAATAAAATATGAAGTAAATATGGATTTTATTTCAACTTATCAGTAGAATCACGATCCAATCCAAAAGTCCATAATCCAAGGGATTACTTTTGGAAAATTTCGATCCAAATCAATTATCAATATTTTTATCCCTAAGCAGGATGATATTCTATAACAGGCTAGATTTTCACCATCTAATCAACCTAGCCCAAATATAAGGCTCAATAAATTGTCGACACCTAAATATGGAAACTGTCTCCACACAGATTTGGTGGGTAGGGAAGTGGGCACTCTTTCTAGTACCAAATTGCCAGTTTCATATTTTTCAACATGTTCTTTAGTAAAAATAAGATGATAACTACGAATTGCATTATTTTTACCAACCTTGTATTATTCTAAGCATTAAACAAACGGTCCTTCTCGAAACAATTCCAATAACGATACTATAAGATAATCTTATCTATCTCGAAATAGGAGAAAAACGATTATCAAAGTGAAAAAAGAATGAAGTATTGTTTCAGATCTCACAATTGATTACTGAACTTTTGTTGAATTTTGGCTAAATCAAAATTTAGTTACTTATAATCGAACAACAATGGAAGAAATTATTTGGAAGGAAATTCTATTAAAAATAAAAGAAATAAACATGTTAAATGTAGCACCCCTTGCCCAACCTGATTGCCGAGTCAAAGTTACAAAATGTTGCATTTATTGTTGGAGCAACCACAGTCATTTATACACCATGAAACCATTTACACGTGCAAATAAGCATATTATGCAATCATTCTATGCTACATAATCATTTTTGAGTCCCATACCAGATTACGAAAGCTTTATTTCAAACCCGAGGTTGAAATAGAACCAAATTATGAAGTTTTAAAAATTTCAAGCTAACGTCGCAACATCATGGTTTCCATATTACGACATCATCAATCAGTGAGTTATGTCACGACTTCAGACACATCGACGTCACAACATCACTCATGTCGACCTATGTAGTGACGTCGAGGACTCAAGGTCGTGACGTTTCCTCTGTTTTTGCGAAGAGCACATTTGGTACAAGTTTCATACTTCTAAGCATTAACCTACATTTCACTTATGCATTTGTCGAGATTTACAATTTCAGATCATGCCATTTCATGTCAATTCAAGTTAAAAAAAAAAAAAAACCTTTGCAAACAATCATTCCAATGGCATAAAGAAACATGATCAAAACATAACCATTTTCAACCATTCATTAACTTATCTTTACCTATCTACTTCACTTTGCAACATTCATCATACCAAGCTCATGTAACTTAAAGTCATCACACTTAATAGTATCAAACATGACACAAAATCATGCAACAAATAGTTCATATGTTAAGCTTAACACACAAGTCCAACCAAAGCCACAATTACCACATAAATATCTATTCACAATTTCTACTGTCTTGTTAGTAGTGTGTGCTTCACGTTGATCTAGCTCAGCAAGTTCCACAAGGTAATGATCTACAAGGGAAATAACAAAAAATTTTAACTTTTGATTTTTTTCTTTTCCCTCTATTTTTTTGTGTAATTGTGTTCGCAATACGTAACTCTTCAAAATTTTAAATTTAGTCCCCTACTTTTAATCCCAATAATTTAGTCCATCTACTATTTTGATTTAATAATTAAAATTCAATTGATAATGTAACACCCTATACCCGGCCTAGTCGCCAAGCCCGAATATCAGGATGCCACATCACTATCTCGTGTCATACAAAACATTTTAAAGTCTTGATGTAAAAGAATTGTCTTCTTATTTTAGTATTCATATAGGTGTTAAGTCATTCTTACTTTTTAGTTATCATCGTTACATGCTAATATACATCAATTAGCCTTAAAAATAGTAATTAAGCATGCATATGGTCCGTTTTAGCAAAATCTCAAAACATCAACATAAGTATCGATACTAAAGACATGGTATCGATATTTTGCTGAAGAGGTATCGATACCTCATGGAAAATTGGTACCAAACTAGCTTATTGTTTCTCAATAAAAAACCCAACTATCAAAAAATATCGGTACCACTGAAGAAATATCGATAATTTTACCCTCGAGTATCGATACTCGGGCCAAGGTATCGATACCAACTAGCAAGACTGACTTCCTACACTTTGAAATTTTCAAAGGTATCATCTTTAACATACGAATATCGATACCTTTATTCTAGACCCAAAAAATACAACATTTTTAAGCATATAAGTCAATCCAACTCATACCAGTTCAACATGCTATCACATTGTCATCAAATAAACATTGAAACAGTCATAATGATAGTTTCAAACATCAAAATCAATTTCGAGCAATAGCTAACATATTACGAAACAAATCCTAAAATTCTAAGAGCAATTAAATTGTGGAGAGAACTCAAAATATCATGTCCAATATTAGCACAAAGACTACCACATTGCCTTCTTCCCAAAACATAACCAAATAATAAAGACCTACGAATAACGAAAATGGACTTGCTTGGATCACCCCTCAGAAAGCCACACCGCTCACTCCGGCACACAACTAATTTGTAAAGTTTAAGAAGGGAGTGGGTGAGCTTAACAAGCTCAGTGAATGCCTAGAACAGCAACCATGCAAACAGTTCATCAAGCATTAACGAAACAACCATATAGCATAACCTTGACAATTCCAACTTTAGTGTTATAATATACTTATTCGTGCATTATTTTCTAGTTCTTTTACATGGTAAACATACTCACTTTTAAGCATAAATCCTATTATACATATAATCACCTAACATTCAAGCATATATCACTATACTCAAAAAAAATGTTTATAGATAAATTGCATAGCAACCACATACTAATTTAGGCATACATCACATTACACATATATCACAATATACGCAATCATATTTATAGATAATTTGGCACTTAAGCTATGAAACATAAAAGTGCTTTCTATCATCACTCATCAGATACACAGATCTCCAACACACCAAACATAGACTCATAGAGCCAAACATGTCCCAAAAGTGAAGCATAACGCTATCACTCTCCTTATTTCCCCTCTCATGTACCATTGAATGGAGCTTAACACACATTCCCTTTTCCCTCCAATATGTCCCAGGGCCTCAATGCTCAAAATCACTATACATATAAGTGAGTACTCACAATCTTATGGCATGCCAACTATATCCAACGGTTTCAAGATCACAAGGCCAAGATATCTGAAATCAAACACATATCACTTACCGATTATCCGTGCACTATCACTGCATATTTGCATCTTTAGCAAAATGCTGTCACTAACATTTAACATATACATAACATGTACACATTTGCACTTTCACAACAGTTATCATAACCACATATCACATGTTATAGCATCTAATCTCAATTCACATATTCACAAACACATAAGCACATAGTTCACAAGATAACATAGGTATGAGAAAGCTTACACTCGGAATTTAGAGCAGGGTTTAGGCTTCTACTAAATTCCCAAGTAACACATTGAGTCATGTCCACAAGCAATTATTCCAAACACTCACCAATCACGCTTTCACCGAAAAGCCGAAAGCCAAAAGCTCAAACTAGCTTTCGCTTGCCTTTATCTCTACTTGTAGCAGGTTCTATTGAATCTGGAACTTCAACATGGTAAATTCACACAACAATACATCCAAAAATCAGCCAAGGACTCGTTACAAGCATACAAAACATAAGCCTAAACTTATAACATAGCAAACTTTAAAATTGAATATCTCGATCTATACTTAATCTTTTTGCCTAAAACCAATTTCGTTCAACTTATAATTCACCTTCGACTAATTCTCAACCTTTAAACTACACAAAATTACTCAATTCAAGATATCGAACTTTTCGACATGTTTTATGGCTATTTTTTGAAAATTCATTAAAACTCAAGAAATCTTTAACGAAACTTTAAAGTAAGATTAGAAACCTTCTAACCATGTTAGAACAAGTTGAAAAACAGTTTGAAACCATGTTTTTATCCACAAACCCAAAATTCACCATTAAAGACCCGATTTTTGGCTTTTATTTAAAACATGCGTTTCAATGGCTAAGAATTCAGTTTAAGGTACTAGATATCATTTAAAACTCATATAAAATCAAATGGTTACCTTCGATGGAAGAAAAATGAGCTTTGACGCTAATTCAAGAAAGCCTACATTTGGAGAAGATGATGTAGATGATGAAGTTTTTGGGTGATTTTCTTAAATTTTTATAGAGGTTTAAGGTTCAAGAGTGATAGAAATCAAAGAGGATTAGGAATTAGAAGTAAAAATTGATTGGGAGAGTAAAGGGAAAACAAAGGGATGGCACCAATATGGAGAAGAAGAAGTTACTTGAAAACTATTTGGAAAAGGGAGGGTTTAAGGTTTATTTTGGACATTTGGTCAAATTGCTTCATAAAAACTCTTAATTTTGACTCTTTTGCAAATCAGTCCTATTTTTAAATTAAAGGTATTTAAAACTCATTTTCAGAAATTGATTTAATTTTCTAAAAACCATAATTGAAAACATTACTGGTATGCCATGTCACAAAATTTTGAATACTCTAAGGCTAAAATTCCTAAAATACCCCTAAAACTCCTATGCCTTATTTTGGGGTGTGACAGATAACACTTCCAAAAGACATTTAATAAATTGGATTATATACTATTTTTAAAATAAAAATATTTACACACGTGGCCAATATCACATACATTGAAAGTCAAATAAGCAAATAAAAATGTTAAATATGGAGATGTAAGGTTTCTGATTCTAATTTTAGAGTTGTAAGGTTCTTTAGTATTATTTAGAGAAACAAAAAGAAAATCACTTTTTTTTATCTGGATTCTACACGGCTTTAAATTGAACTCGTTAGCATCATTTTTTAAAATGCAACATAATCCAATTTAACGGAAGTGTTTTTTATAAAGTTGTCAATTGCACTTTAATTATTAAATCGAAAGAGTATATGACAAAATTTCTGAAATTAAAAGTAAAGTGACTAAATTTCTAAAATTAAAAGTAAAGATGCTGAATTTCAATTCTGTGAAGAAGATAGTGACTAAGAACATAATTAAACCTTTTTTTCCCTCTCATTCCTTTTGATGCATGGTGAATGCACCAAAATTAAATTTCTTACCCCTAAAAGAAAATAAAAATTAATAGATGGGGAAGTAGGGTCGATCCCACAAAGATTTGTCTAATCAATTTTAGAATATCTTTCAACCATAATTTATCATGGACAAAGTCCTACCCAAGACTTGTGCGAACTTGAGAAAATAAAGAAAATAGAGTTCAATGTATAACGAAAATAAATAAATAAATAAATAAAATCAAAACAACAATGACGCAGGTTATAAATAGTAATTTGAAAATAAAGTAGAATAAATCAAATTAATAAAAGCTCTAACCTCGGATATGATGTTAGTTTGGGTTTCAGAGTTGATCAAGGACTATGGACATTTTCTCACTCAATTATAAGTCAATTAAAGTGATCAATGAACAACCTTTAACCATGGATCGTTCTTTAGTGGTAAATTAACTATGGGAACAACTTGACAATTAACCCTTGTCAATTGGACATCCTTAACAGCAACTCTTATGATTTAAGTCCTTGATAGTCTTGCGAACAAGAAGAACCCAATTCTAACTAATGATCTCAACTCGTGGACCATTTAAATTAGATTGCTTAATCTCATGGTGTCACCCAATCGCATCACACTAATTTGTTCTATAACCAAAAAGGGCATTATTAAGAGCAGAAACTGCACAATCTGATTTGTGCCTGCACTAGTGGGCGTTCCTCTAGGCTGTAACTATTGGAAAATATGGACATCACATATATAATAAGGGTAATTACATATTATTTATTATCATAATAGGTTATCCCAAATTAAAAGTGTCTAATTTGGTTAAAGTTTATTGGGCTTTAATTATTAAATAAAGTATTGGTCAAATATGTGTAGATACTCTAGTAACTAATTTCTAATTGATGATGGGCTGATTAGAAATTAGAGCTAATGTGCCAAAGTTATATATTAGAGTTATGGTCCCCAAATTACACAATAAGGTAACTTTTCTAATATCTCATCTTTAGAAAAGAGAGAGTCGACTTCTCAAGATTACTTGTGTGCTAATTTGGAAGATCAAGTCCCCAAGATCTGTAGATTTCAAGAAATTGATGAATTCATATACGCTTTCGTATCTGGTTTTGTTCTTAATTTATTCATGATGATTTGATATGATAGATCCTGATTTACAGTTTTAAGTTTATATCATATTTTGTTTTATGGTTCTAACAATTTGTATTAGAGCCTCGTCAAGTCGAATCATTGAGAAAGAAATGCTTTTTCTATTTTTTTGGATTAATTTGTTCTTTAGATTTTATGAATTTGGTATTTGAATTTGGTGTTTAGATTATACACCTATTAAATCTTGTAAGTTTAAAATTTTTAGGGTCTGAAAAAAATTACACAAATTTTAGGATTGTATGTCAGAAGCTTTAAATTTTAGAATTTGAAATATTTCTGTGATCTTGAAAATTAATGGATTCAGTCTATATTAATTGCTGATTACTTTTTGTATCGATTTTTATCCTTATAATATTACTAAGAATTCTTTTTTCACTATAAAAAATCAGTTGCTGCTGCTGTATCTTGTGACTGCAACCTGATGTAGCAGTTAGCATTGGTTATTTAATCAACAAATTTGCGCTTATGCTACTGGATGGCTGTGCGAAACATTTTTGCTCCTGGTCGTGGTTAACCACTGCAGTATCGGTTAACCTTTTATGAAAATTGCTTGTTAAGTTCTCCACTTATTTTATTGTATTTTCAGCAATTTTACTCTGCTATTTTCAATCCATTTATCATTTTGGTTCATTGTTTGTTATTTATTATTCAAAGTTGTGAGTCGCAAATCAGGTTTCTTTTTTATGTGCATTAATCTTATTTATTTATTCAAACCCAAAGCAACAATACAATTATGAATTTTGGGTAGAGTTACTACATGACATTTGGTTTTTTGTACTTGTCAAGTTAGAACATATGCTTAATTAACCAATTTGATTCTTGAAATTTGTGTGGAGATGGTGGAATCCCATATTCCTTTTGACTGGTGTAAATTTATGCCAATCATAATACATGTTTAATGAATTTGGTTTTAATTTTGGTTTTATAATATAAGTTTTTGTATCTTATGGTTCCAAATATTTAGTTAAATTATGATGGTATGGTTTATTGTATGAATTGTGAGATATGCCAACTATTATGATTTTGTTTTTAAAATTTATTGGCTTGAAAATATTTTTCAAGTATTCATGTGAATATTTGTTTAATCATAAATATAAGATTTACATGGTATATGCAAGGTAAGGTTTTATATTTGATTTTGAATACATGTATATGCGTGAATTGCTTTGGTGCTTTGTCTATATCAAAATTATGAATATATGTGCTTATTGATTATTTGGCCTTGAATCACTACATTATTTCTGTTTGGCTTTGACATATATGGTTTTAAAAAAATCAGTAAAAGATTAAGGTTTTTGGTTTTTTTGATTGCATTGTTAACCTTATTTTGGGTTATGTTGGAAACTGTAGTGCAATCAGAAATTTTAGTTTTGACCTTTGACTATTGGGTAAATTTTAAATTTGAATATTGATATATTTATATATTTTTTAAAATAATTTAATTGAAGCAATAAGTCGCCAAAGTGATTTTTTTTGTATAAATTATTTTTTAAAATATAAAAGTTTGTGTGCATGTAACTTAAGTTATGATCGGTCCAAATAAAGGTTAATAATATTACATGTGCAACTATGGTAATAAACATGTGACAGTTATTCGGTTTTACATGTGACCATTAAATTGATCCAAAGAAAGATTTATGGTTCGACATGTTCTTATTGTCAATGTTTGATTAGTACACCAAGATATCACTTACAAGTTAATATTTTGCCCAAAGATGAAATATTAATGGAGTGTCCGATATCTTTAGATGAGGTTTACCTTTAGTCAAATTATTTTGGTTTAAATTTGAAGTCTTATATGAGGTTGTTTATGATTTATTCAACTATTATTATATTTGCCAACATCATTGTATGTTGTTTTGGGATGAATATATATACATATATATAATATTAGCTTTTAGTTTGATTGAAAGATGAAATTAAGAGAAATATTTTGAAACAAATAAATTCAAATTTTGGCTTTGGGTTTTAATTAAGGATGTCTAATATTTTAAATAAATTAGTTGAAACAAAATGCCACCAAAGTGACCTCTTTTGCTTAGATTAGTTTATTTAAAATATGAAGATGATTATATGTTTTTGTGATTCATGCGTTTATTAATCGACCCAAAGGTAAGTTAATATTTGGCAGAATTTTAACGACATTTGCGGTGATAAATGTGTAACAAATATAAGGTACTTTATGTGAGCAATAAGTTAGTCCAAAGATTGATTCATTGTTTGACATAATTTATTGTCAATGTTTGATTGCTACAACATGAGTACCACTTACTATTAATATTACTCTCCAAAGACTTGATATTAATGTTGTGTTTGGTATCTTGAGATGAGATTAGTCATTATCTTGAATTTATTGTTTACTTATGAATATTCATGTGAGCTTATTTTTATCTATTGTATTCTATATTCAGCTATCATCTTTTGCTGCCACAATATCTACTAATATAAATTCTTTACCCATTTTTAATGGGACTAATTTTAAGGAATGGAAAAGACACTTATAGTGTTTGGTTGTATGGACATAAACATTTCAGAAGCCTTTATGGGTATAGAATTTGAAAAGATTACTCAGGCCAATAGTTTCCTTGATAAATTGAGAAATGTTTTGCCAAAAACAATAAGGTTGAGATGACATCACTTCTGACTTCTTTGATGTTGGTAAAGTATAAGGTTCAAGGAAACATGAGGGAGTACATTATGGAGATGTTCCATGTTGCTTCAGGAGTTAAGGCACTTAAGATCGAGCTTTCTAATGAATTGCTTGTTCTTATGGTTTTGGTTTCGCTTGCTCTACAGTTTAACCAATTTAAAATTAGTTACAATTGTGAAAAGAAGAAATGGACTCTAAGTAAGCTCATTTTTCATTATGTGCAAGAGGAAGAAAAGTTAAAGCATGATAGGGATGAAAGTGCTCATTTGGCCAGTGCCTCTAAAGAAATCAACTTAGATTCTAAATAGAGTACACACTAAAGCAACTACAAAAACACCTTATGAACTTTGGACAAGTCGAAAGCCTAGTCTAAAGCAGTTTCACATTTCGGGATATCGAGCTAAGGCAAGGCCTTATAGGCTACATGAAAAGAAAATAGACTCCAAAACAATGAGCAGCTACTTTATTGGTTATTCCGAGCGTTCTAGGGGCTATGAGTTTTATGATTCCGCAATTAGGAATATTTTTTTAGATGGGAACTGCAACAATTTTTGATGATGTTGACTTTGGAGGGAGAAATAAAGGTAGAGATATTAATTTTGAGAAGGAATTGGATTCTAAATAAATTCCTACTGTCACTTTTGACGATATTTAGGTTCTCATACCTATCATTAATAAAGAAGTGAATCCAGAACCTCAACAAGACAATGTTGAACAACTCCCTATTCAAGATGAGGTAATTGTTCCAGAAGAACAAACTCAACAACCTCAAGAACGAATGTCATTGAAAAGATCGTGTAACACCCCAAATTTTGGGCCTAGAAAAAATAGGTTTTGAACAAGGGAGCAGTTAGGAGACTGCACATAAATATTTAGTTGTGCAAGGAAGTGACATAAATGAATGTTTGCTTCAGTGGTTAAGTGATTTAGGAGTGTTTGGAAGTGTCTGAGAAGTCAGGGGTTCAAGTCTTGGCTTTTGCAGAATTTTTAGTTTTGCTTTTAAATGAATCTGGACACTGGCATATAGGCCTTATAAATAATAGTGCTTGTTTTATGACACAAAAATAACTTGTGGTCTAGTGGCAAGGTGGCGTGTTGTGTAACTGTGAGGTTTGAGGTTTAAGTCTTGGGTTGCGCAATGAAGTATTTATTTTGCGGCTTGAGCTGTGTAGGTAGTGGAGTTGGATTGAAACATAGCTAAGGGGCGTTTGAATAGAATTTGAATGGAGTTGTTGAGGGAGTTGAGGAGAAATCGGTGGAATAATTCAAGGAGGGATAAGGGGAGAGATTTTAGGAGAAAATCAAGGGAAGTGAGGGGAGAGGAGAAGTGTGCCGAAAGTGGACTTTGATACTCAAGAAATTCGATCAGAGGGGATACTGCTCATTTTGGTATACTTTTTATTTCGGTTTTGTGTAGTGTTTATCTCTTTTTGCTTTTTGGTTCTGAATTTTTGCTAAGATTTCGAGCACCTCTCGTGTTTTTCTTTTGCTGCTATTTCCTTTTATCTTTTTTTTTGTTTTGGCTGAATAGCTTTTTAGTTCCCTCCTCTACCAAATTCTCTTCCCTTTTCCCTCTTCTCTTTGTTGCTTATTTTCGTTTCTCTACTTTTCCAAACCTTGACCGAACAGTGTTGAAATAGTTTCGTGTTGCATCTTTCGTCTGAATTCCTCTTCTTTCTCTACTTCTTTTAATCAACTGTTTGTCGAATATTGCCTTCTCTCCCTTTTTATCTCTTCAAATTTATTTTCGGCTTGACAACAATTCTCTGACAGTTTAAATTTCTCGAGGAGTTAAGGAGTATCGCATGATGTTAAAGTTGTTGAAACATTTCTCACATCACTCGATCAAAGATATCCTTCAAGGAGATTGTAGTCAACCTTCGTCAGTGGTATAAGTAGGCTAAGCCACATTTGACAATCGAGGCTTTAGTGCTCGTGGATCTTGGTGCGTTTCCACAATCAGGTGTGTAAACACCCCACTGTAACTGTAGAATGGCAAAAGCCGATAATACAGCGTTTGAGACCACACGGACGTGCGATCGCTCGTGTGGTAAGCCAAGCCCATTAATCATGGGCGATAGACTGTAGAGGCCTTCATGGGCCACGTTGGGCCGAAATAGGTCGTATGGGCTCAATGGGATAGTAGGCCCCATACGGATGAAGTCCACAATTTGTGGTAACTACTGGACTAGGCTATGTAGATCTCATAGCCGTGGCGAAATCTAGGTTGAACGGGCTGTACGAGCGTGTGGGCCCACTTGTGCCGAGTAATGGGCCTTGGGCCCATTTACACTGTTATGACCATTTAGGTTACCTGAGTTGCTCGAGGTGGCTATAGACCTTTCGAAAGGTCGATATCTACACCGAGACCTCAAAATAAGATAAAATAACTAAAATACCCCTATAGGATAAAATAACCGAAATACCCCCATAGGGTAAAATGACTGAAATACCCCTATAGGGTAAAATGACTGAAATACCCCCATAGGGTAAAATGGCTGAAATATCCCCAATGGTAAAATGATAGAAATGCCCCCATAAGATAAAATGATCGAAATACCCCTATAGGGTAAAATGACTGAAATACCCTTATAGGGTAAAATGACCAAAATACCCCCATAGGGTAAAATGATCGAAATACCCTATTACTGAAATTGGGAAAAGGCCCTACTAATTACTAGCATTGTGATGGGCTCAAGCCCAACCGTTTACTATTTCAGGAAAGGGCTTAGGCCCACACTGAACTGGACTGTTACTGTAACGGGCTCAGGCCTAAACTGTATTTATCTACTGTTTAATTGACTATTTGCTTGTTAGGGGATTACACACTGAGTTTTCGTAAACTCACCCCTTTGTTTAACTGTACAGGTAATCCTCAGCCATAAGCGATTTGGTGCTGCTAGGGACTCGGAGGTGGCCACTCAACTGCAGCTGTTTTACACTTGCTTTTATTTTAAGTTTAAAGTTTGTGTTGGGTTTTGTTTATGTAATAAGGCCATTTATGTTTGTTTAAATTTTTAACTGGGCTTTTGCTTACTTATTTTAAACTGCTAGTTTAGGAGAAGATGAATTCTCAAAATAATTACTATTTTCAAAAACACAAAATTTAAACATTAGAGTTTTCAAAAAGTTCCATGATTTTAGATCAACCTTTTATAACAATAGCAGATAACAAGACAAACTTTTTTACTAGATGATTTGTTAAATAATAATAAAGGGGCTTTTAAAACTAGAAGCGAATTTTTACCAACAAGTCCTATTTTCGAAAGACACTTTGATGTGGCACGCCAGATTCGACCATAACATCTAGGCCGGGTTTGGGGTGTTACAGATCCACTAGAGAAATGATTATAAGGGCTTTAGTGGAATATTTTGACCCTAAGCTACATCAGGTGAATATTAAGTTAATGGTTTCTCAATGGTAATATTGATCATACATTTATATAGTACAACTAGAAAATTGTGTCTGATGGTGCAAAGTTAATGATTTGCAAATTAAAACTTCCATCTATAGGCTTAAGCAGACTTCTCGTCAATAGTATTACAATTTTACCAAATGAATATCTCATTCGGTTTAGAGATGAATTTGGTCGATAATTGTATATACAACAAGTTCAGTGTGAGTAAAGTTCTATATTTGGTTTTAGATGTTAATAACATACTAATTGTTAATAGTAAGTGTCGAAACCACTTTTTTGAAAAAATAAAAATTTAGTTGTCAACTTCAAAATAAAAATTGGAGTCGCCACCGATCTTTTAATGAGTTGTCATCGGATCACCTTGAAAACGATTTTAGGTCTATGAATTTTGAGAAAATAAGTTTGGGAGTCGGTTACGCACGCGGAAGGGTTAGCACCCTCGTACGTCCAAAATTGGTACCGAATTGATTGTTTAATGTCTTAGTGTTGAGAATTTGAAAAGATTTTAAAATACGATCCTTTGAAGAGAAAATTTGGATAAAATGAATTGGATGATGAGACTCACTTATTCCAAAGAAATAAATTGTCACACTCAGTAAGTTAGAGTGCAACATTTTAAATCCTCAAAATTAAGTTTATCTTTTGACTTTTAAAACCTATGCATTATGAGAAGGATATCTGATCATTAGGATCAAATGAAAAAAATTAAAACCCAGTAAGTTAGGGTTCAATTTCAAAAAATTCCTAAATATCGAATAGTGCCTTTATTTTTATTTAGAAAAAATCATCATCTCGAGAAAACGACATGTCAGGTCTAATGCGTTAGGACACAATGTATCGAATTCCCGAGAATGAGTTTCTTATTCATGCGTTTTGATTAAAGAATATTCTCAATTATTTAGATTCGACAAAGAAAATTGGAACCCAATACGTTAGGGCTCAATCTTCTCGAAGATTCCAAATGTTGAGTATTTGCATTATTTACGAATAAAACGATTTTAATGCTCGAATGAAATGTAATCCCTTTTTTTAAAAAATGATGGAATGATAATGTAACGCGAAATGATAATTCATGGACCAAAATATACACTAATGAATACAAATAATCAAATAATATGAACAAGTAACACAATACTCGTAATAGCAATCGTCTCACATCATACAACATTCAAAAATTAAATGAATTATTAACCAATCTTTTTAAAGATATACTACAAAAATAATAATATTTAGATGAATTTTGAAGCAAATGTTATGAAAATTAAGGTACACAATAATATACATATGTTAATTTAAATAAGTAATGCATAGGGATTGAAAAACTTCATAGAATAGTATATATAATAGTACGTATGAAAAGGTTGAGATAAATGAAGTATATAATGGAGTATTTTAAAAGATACAAGTTATATATGAAATAAGTAAAAAAAACGTAAAAGTGAAATCAATGATATATTAGGTATATATATGTATCATAATCGAAAATAACTTAATACAAATTATATATCTATAAAATAGCATTATATAAAAATATTATTGATTTTAAAAGCACAAAAGTATATATACATAAAAATTTAAAAAATGTATCATAAAAATAAAATTATTAAAAATATATAGATAATATTAGATTAACGTACTAATATATTAGATAAGAAAAAGAATTAAAAAGAGTAAATATGTGAACTAATGTAATAGTAATACCAATATAACAAAAGTAATAATAATGAACTAAATAATTTTATAGCAATAATAATAAAACAGAGGACTAAATTGGCATTAAAGCAGTAATTCAGGGGAGGAATCTAAAATAAATAAAAGGAAAAGTTCAAATTACAAAACGCGAATAACATGGGGGACTGAAAGGGGAATATTCGCAACCCCTCTCAAAACGCAGCGTTGCATATGGACCTAGATGAAATCTGCAACAAATTATGCTGCCCAAAATTAAAGAAACTTAAAGGATCGAATTGGAACACAGCACAAAGTAAGAAGGACTGAGCACGCAATTATCCCTCTCCATACCAAAACGCACGGATCTAGCCGCGGTTGGATCGGGTCATCGGGTATGGTCGCTAAACGGTGTCATTTGGGCGCTAGGAACCCTAGCTCAAAACGGCACCGTATTATGTCATTATTTAAACTAAAATTTCTAAAAAAAAAAACATTTGCAGCTTATACATTTTAAAAAAAATTGCTGCTCCTCTACTAGGGTTTTGAAACCCATCCCCCTGCCGCCGTTGGCCCGCTATTCCTCTGCCATAGCTCCGCCACAGATGGCGATTTGAGCCGACGAGGAGTCCACAGACCACTAGGTAAGTCCCTTTTCCTCTTTCTTTTTTATTACACAAGATTAATAATAAAGAAAAAATAGAAAAGAAAAAAATGCAGAGAGAAAAAGATGAAAAGAACACCTTCAAAACTCAGTCTATTCTTTTTTTGATTCTTTTTGTGTATTGATATTGTGCGTAAAAAACCCTGAGTACATCCATGGGTTCTTTTATAACCCGAAAATTAAAAGAAGAAATAAAAAGAATCTCGATTTCTTTTCTTTTTCCTTCTGTTATCTCCTTTTTCTCTGCGTTTTTGTTGTTTGTTTGTTTGCTGCACAGGTACGGTGTACGGAGGCCAGCTGGGGGACACACGTGTGCAGAGGCTGGGTCAAGGTGGCACTGGAGCGGCGGCTGAGATATCAGAAACCCTAGGGTTTTTGTTTGTTTCAGTTTTGGGCTAGGGGTATTCAGGCTACTTTTTTTAATTTAGTGGGCTAGGTTAAATTTAGGTTTGGTTGTAATTGTGGGCTGACTCAAATTTGTAAATGGACTGCTATTTCATTTTATTTTTTTTAATTTGGTTTATTTTATTGTGTGGGCCCAAGACAAAATTGGGCATTACAGTAAGTATAGTCTCAATCAATGCCTCAAGAATGATTTTGAGATTAAGGAAATGCATAAGATTTCCTCCGTCTCAAGAGCGGGGACTTTAGTGTATGCTCAAGTATGTATGCATCTGGACATTGCGTATATTGTTGGGAGGTTAGGCAGATATTTAAGCAACCCCAATATGGACCGTTGGATAGTAGCCAAGATGTTTATGAGGTATCTTCAGTGAAAAAAAATATTACATGCTCATATATTAGAGGTCTAGTAAGTCAGAGATCATTAGGTATACAAACTTTGATTTTGATGGAATATTGAGGAAAGATTTTGTCACTAGGGTGTAAATTGTGACAATAATTTGCAGTCCTAGTTGTTAAAGTAAAAAGTTCAGAGTGGTTAGGTGCCTATAAAGCATATTGGGATAAACTCCGTAATTGCGGATTCGATTACTAAAAGACTACCACCCAAGGTTTGTTATGAGCACAATGCTCATATGGGTGTAATGTCATTTAAGGATATTTGATTTTAATGGGAGTTTGTACTTTTAAATATTTTTTATGTTATAGACACATTTTCAGTTATTTCAGTTTACGGGTATTAAATTTATTTTCTGTAGAAATAAAGTTTATTTGGTTTATTCACGCTCTGATTTTGGTAAAGTTTGATCTCACTAAGTTTAAGGAGGACCTGTTGGAAATAAACATGTTTAGATTATATTTCATGTAATTTCTATGCTACACATCCATATTTGATCTATGTCATTTAGTTGTGTTAATATACGTGATCAAGGATGGATTTAGTTATGATATATGTAATGAAAGTTGCCTTGGTTCTATGTTAACATAATTAATGGAAGAGATTGATCAGAATACCTTTTTGGATATGATAGTAAAGATTTGAGCTCATAAGGTTATATAATGACATGTAATTATAGAATAATTAGTGTATATATATGTGGTCCAAGTGGTAGATTGTTAAAAAATATGGACATCACATATATAATAAGGGTAATTACATGTTATTATTTACTATTATAATAGGTTAGCTGAAATTCAAAGTGATCTAATTTGGTTAAAGTTTATTGGGCTTTAATTTTTAAATAAAGTATGGGTCAAATATATGTAGATACTCTAGTAACTAATTTCTAGTTGATGATGGACTAATTAGAAATTAGGGATAATGTGCCAAAGTTATGTATTAGAATTATGGCCCCCAAATTACACAATTAGGTAACTTTTCTAATATCTCATCTTTAAAAAAGAGAGAGTTTCCTTCTCAAGATTACTTGTGTGCTAATTTGGAATATCAAATCCCCAAGATCCGTAGATTTCAAGAAATCGATGAATTCTTGAATGCTTCCGCACCTAGTTTTGTTCTTGATTTATTCTTGATGATTTGACATGATAAATCCTGGTTTACAGTTTTAAGTTTATAACATGTTTTGTTTTACGGTTCTAACAATAACACTCCAAACCTGGCCTAGACGTTACGACCAAATCTTAGAGGTCACATTAATTTCTCGAAACCAGTTTGTTTGTTTTTGAAATCATTGTTTATCAATTATTTTAAAAAAACTTGTTACTATTTATTTATTTATCAAAAAACCGAGTTATAGTCTAACGATATTTTTTTCAAAACATTCCTCTTATCTTTCAAAACAGAATAGGCGAATCATTAAATTGGTTATCTTTCTAAAAACTTAATTTACAGTTTGATTCGTAGTGCAAAAATCCATAACTTAGTTTTGAAAATCAGACAACTTTTAAATATATAAAAATCGAACAGACTTTCAAAAACCATTTAACTACAAAATCAATAGAAAACCCAAACCAAAAATAGAATCTGAAATTTAATTCGAATGTCCAATAATTCAAAAAGTTTATTTAATAATCAATTCATATAATCTTACACAAGTAAAGCCAATTCAAGCTCTCGCGGGCCGACCGATCGTAAGATTGCTGATTACTTGAGAAGTTAGAAAAATTGGGTGAGCATACTGTAATACCCAAATTTTGCCCGGCCCGAGCCCAAGTATTAAAAACAAAATATAAAAATATATATATAAAATAAATAAAATGTTCAGTTTTTTATTACAATAGCAGGCCCAAAATAGCCCAAATCGTTTTTAACCTAAACAACCCAAACACTAGCCTAGCCCAATATCCCCAACCCAATTGAAACCAAATCTAATCCAGACCCAATTCCTAAAACGGTGGCCCAATTGCTATGTGGCCCAACGATGCAAAACCAGAAGCTGAAACCCTAGGGCAAACCCTAGCGCCGCAGCAGTTCCTCTCGTCCGCGCATGCTAGGCCTTTGTTCTCACGTACGCCTCCGTACCCTCCGTATCCGCCACATCCACTGCTCCGTACGCCTGCAACTAACAAAAACGAACAACGCAGCACCAAAACGAAAAAAATAGCAGTTGTAAAAAAGAAAATTTGGGGATTTTGATTTTCTTTTTCATTTTCTTTTATGCTATATAAGCCATTAAACAGAATCTGTAAAGGGGGGAGACCACGAATATTGTATAAAAAAAACGATTGAAAGAAAAAGGAAAAAAAAAACAGTTTCTGAAGGTGATTTGAAATTGATTCTTTTCTTTATTTTCAATTTCTTCTTTCTTTTCTGTTTCTTCAATATTAGTTTTATATTTCTTGTTTGCAAAAGAGAAAATAAAGGGAAGGAAAGGAGAAGAGAAGGTTACCTGGTAACGCCTTCGGATCCGCGCGAGGAAGAGCTAAAAAGCCCCTACGGGTGCAGCTCCGAACACTTTGAGTGTAATCGCGGCGGAGATGTGGCGCACTGACGGCGGTGAAGGCTAGGGTCAAAACCCTAGCAAAGAAAACAAGAAGCAAATTGTTTTTTTTTTAAACTAGGCTGCTAATTTTTTTTAGAAAATCTTTTTTAAATAATAGTACAATACGACGCCGTTTTGAGCTGGGGTTCCTAGTGTCAAAATGACGCCGTTTAGCGGCGATTAACCCGAATCCGACCCGATTTACATAAAGGATCCGCGTGTTTTTCTTCCAGGGGATATTTCGCGCTAAGTACCTCCACTTTGTCATAGATTTTTAGTTGGGCCATATTTGGGTCGGTGGTCTTTTAATTTTACCCTGAAATGTTTGTATTGTTTTATTTTAGTCCCCAATCAAAACGCTGCGCATAGAATGAGCGGGAATATTTTCTATATTGGTCTTGGCTTCTTCGTGCATATTTTAATACGACCCTTAGACATTTCTAATTGCATTTTCTTTCCCTTAAATTTGGATTTAACTTTTGATTTAGTCCCCTTTGCGTTTTTTTAATTACTTAACTATTTTCTTTATTATTATTGTTATTATTATTAATGTTACGATAATTATTAGTATTATTATTTGTATTAGTTTATATGTTTTTTTTATCTATGTACATGTATTATTATTTTGTTATTTATATTATTACTTTAAGTTTTGAATTATTATCATATATTAATAGTTAGTTTCATTACGTATTTTTTTATGTAGTATTATTTTATATTATAAATACAATTGTATTACCACTTTGGATTTACTATACATTTGTTTCAAAATTTATTGCGTATTATTGTTTAATCTTCATTATGTATTGTTATTATAAATATACTTACATATATATATATTATTTAATGTCCTTTGATTTATTTTTGCATAATACTTACTTTAAAATTTATTTGGACACTATTATTTTATGTAGTATTTATCTTTAACCGTATTTTTAATTTATTTCAAATTTTCATTTATATATTATTTATTTTAAACTTATTTTAATATATAATTTCCCTTCTTTCATGTTAATTTTTTTTTGTGATTTAAAAACTTGTTACATTTTATTTAATTCGCTTGTTTTTTTTAAGATTAACCTTTTAATTCGTTTTGCTTGCTAATATGGATGTTAGTATTTGCATAATGTAAGATGTAAAATTGTTGCTCTTATGTATATGATATTGTTTGTTCGTATATATTGAACCTTTGTTATTCATTAGTGTATGCTCTAGTTTATGAATTATCATTTCGCGTTGTACATTATTATTCAATCGTTTTTATTCATTCAAAGATTACAAATGACAAAGTTATTTCATACAAAAGTTTCCAAAGATAACGCAAAGTTCGGTATTTGGGATCTTCGAAAGAATTGAGCCCTAACGTATTGGGTTCCAATTTTCCTCGTCGAATCTAAATAATCAAAAATTTTCTTTAATCAAACCACATAAATAAAAACTCATTCTCGGGAATTCGATACGTCGTGTCCTAATGTATTGGATGTGACATGTCGTTTTCTCGAAATGAAGATTTTAAAAAAAATAATAAGGGTTATATTCAATGCTAGGAATTTTAAGAAATTGTGCCCTATCGTATTGGGTTTCAATTTTTCATCTAACTTAAAGCAATTGAATATCCCTTTTTAACTTCACCGCAAGGGTTTTGAAAATCAAAAGACAAGCTTATTCTCGAGGACTAAAAATGCCGTGTCCTAATATATTGGGCATGACATTTTTTACTCTGAGACGAGTAGGTCTTCAGCATTCGCCTCGATTTATCGAAGCATCTTTTATAAAATTAACATTAATAAAAAAGGAAGGATCGTATTTTAAAATCTTTTCAAAATTTCGACACTAAGACATTAAATGATCAATTCGGTACCAATTTTAGGCGTCACGAGGGTGCTAACCCTTCATCGTGCGTAACCGGCTCCTGAACCTTTTTTTCTCAAAATTCGCAGACCTAAAATTATTTTCAAGGTGATCCGATCAGACCTCAATAAAAGATCGGTGGCGACTCCAATTTTCATTTTTAAGTCGACTACTAAACTTTTTTATTTTTCAAAAAAGGTGGTTTCGACAGCTTGGCGACTCTGCTGGGGACCTAGAGAGTCAAGCCATAAAATTGACTGTTTTTGTCTTATGGTTGAAAATTAAGAATTTGATTTGAAAAATACGATCCTTTCACTGCATTTATTTGTGGTATGATTATTGTAAATTGAGTTTTATATGTAACAGCCCGATTCTGGGCCTAGTCGGAACAGTGGTTTCGGGACCACAAATCTGACGAGGGAAAATATGATTATTATTATATGTAGTATTTTATGTAGTATTTATCTTTAACCGTATTTTTAATTTATTTCAAATTTTCATTTATATATTATTTATTTTAAACTTATTTTAATATATAATTTCCCTTCTTTCATGTTAATTTTTTTTGTGATTTAAAAACTTGTTACATTTTATTTAATTTGCTTGTTTTTTTTTAAGATTAACCTTTTAATTCGTTTTGCTTGCTAATATGGATGTTAGTATTTGCATAATGTAAGATGTAAAATTGTTGCTCTTATGTATATGATATTGTTTGTTCGTATATATTGAACCTTTGTTATTCATTAGTGTATGCTCTAGTTTATGAATTATCATTTCGCGTTGTACATTATTATTCAATCGTTTTTATTCATTCAAAGATTACAAATGACAAAGTTATTTCATACAAAAGTTTCCAAAGATAACGCAAAGTTCGGTATTTGGGATCTTCGAAAGAATTGAGCCCTAACGTATTGGGTTCCAATTTTCCTCGTCGAATCTAAATAATCAAAAATTTTCTTTAATCAAACCACATAAATAAAAACTCATTCTCGGGAATTCGATACGTCGTGTCCTAATGTATTGGATGTGACATGTCGTTTTCTCGAAATGAAGATTTTAAAAAAATAATAAGGGTTATATTCAATGCTAGGAATTTTGAGAAATTGTGCCCTATCGTATTGGGTTTCAATTTTTCATCTAACTTAAAGCAATTGAATATCCCTTTTTAACTTCACCGCAAGGGTTTTGAAAATCAAAAGACAAGCTTATTCTCGAGGACTAAAAATGCCGTGTCCTAATATATTGGGCATGACATTTTATTACTCTGAGACGAGTAGGTCTTCAGCATTCGCCTCGATTTATCGAAGCATCTTTTATAAAATTAACATTAATAAAAAAGGAAGGATCGTATTTTAAAATCTTTTCAAAATTTCGACACTAAGACATTAAATGATCAATTCGGTACCAATTTTAGGCGTCACGAGGGTGCTAACCCTTCATCGTGCGTAACCGGCTCCTGAACCTTTTTTTCTCAAAATTCGCAGACCTAAAATTATTTTCAAGGTGATCTGATCAGACCTCAATAAAAGATCGGTGGCGACTCCAATTTTCATTTTTAAGTCGACTACTAAACTTTTTTATTTTTCAAAAAAGGTGGTTTCGACAGCTTGGCGACTCTGCTGGGGACCTAGAGAGTCAAGCCATAAAATTGACTGTTTTTGTCTTATGGTTGAAAATTAAGAATTTGATTTGAAAAATACGATCCTTTCACTGCATTTATTTGTGGTATGATTATTGTAAATTGAGTTTTATATGTAACAGCCCGATTCTGGGCCTAGTCGGAACAGTGGTTTCGGGACCACAAATCTGACGAGGGAAAATATGATTATTATTATATTTTTATTGTCTACAATTTTATGAAAAAATTTCATAAAAATTTCGTTCGAAAATTTCGACGTTTGGGCACTCAATTTAGTCAAAAGGACTAAATTGTAAAAAGTGCAAAATTTGAGTTCTACATGTTAGAAGTGTCCAATTGTTATGAAATTTTAAATTGGAGGTCTTTATGTGGTAATTAGACCATTAGTTAGTTGATGGACAAAAATGGGCATAGAATTAGTGAAATAGATTTTTTTTAAGTAAGGGCATTTTAGTCATTTGGTAATTAAATAGAATTAAATGGGAAAAAGATGGCAAAATATGCTCATCTTCTTCATGGTGAACGAAATTAGCAAGGAAGGAAGCCATATTTAGGGTTTTTAAGCTTCCAAGTTCCATAATCAAGAAAGACGAGAAGACTACCTCAAACGGGGAAAAGAGAAGATAGTGGAGTAAATTGCAAAATTACGATATTTTGCACCGAGGTAAGTAAACATGTGATTTAATGCATTATTTTGATATCATTCAATATATGTTGGGATTTCATAGAACATAGAATAAATATTCGGTAAGATTCTAAAAATGTGGTTAAGTTGGGAAAGGTGGTAAAATGTTGAAAATTTTGGTTCCGGTTGAACACTCAGAATAAGCCGAAGTATTTTAAATGTGAAAGGGGTTGCTAAGTGCTGATTCCCCAAAGGAGTTGCTAAGTGCTGAGTCCCCGACTCATTGGTGGTTGCTAAGTGCTGATTCCACTGTATCTTGAATATAAAGGGGGTTGCTAAGTGCTGATTCCCCCAAGGGGTTGCTAAGTGCTGATTCCCCGATTCATTGGTGGTTGCTAAGTGCTAATCCTACCGTATTTTAAATTTGAAGGGGGTTGCTAAGTGCTGATTCCCCCAAGGGGTTGCTATGTGCTGATTCCCCGAATTATTGGTGGTTGCTAAGTGCTGATTCCACCATATTTTTGAATGTGAAAGGGGTTGCTAAGTGCTGATTCCCCGAATCACTGGTTTGCTAAGTGCTGAATCCACCGATAACGGTTAATATTCTTAGTGTTCAACGAGTAAATTGGGAAGGTGAATATTTATATGTGGTGGACAAGCTTATAGGAGGAATATTGGGTTTGATACTTAATCGACCCATGTATAAGGTGGGATGAAATATCAAAAATACAAAAGAAACAATTTAAATACAAAACTGTTTTGAACAACAGCAGTTGGGAAAATTTGAAAAATCACCATAAATGGTGGAAAATGAATTAGAGGTTGAATAATATATGAAACTGAAGCTGAATGAGTCTATTTTCATATGAAAGAAGCAGAACAAGCAAAAAAGTTGTATATTTTGGGATATTTGAATTTTATTGAGACAGGGTTGAACTGATTTTGAAATCCCCTATTCCAACTTTGGAAAATCACTAAAATTTTACAAAAATACTTATGGCCTGAAATTTTTATTCCTGGATTCTATAATGAGTCTATTTTTAATAGAAACAAATGAGAACATTTTTCAAATTTTTTACAGGGAGTTAATTAAATTTTAGTAAAGGGAGGTCAGAACCATTGGGCTGTGAAATAGGGGAATTTTTAAAGAATAAACTGTACTAATTGGATAAATGAATTTTATGGTGAAAAGGTATATGAGTCTAGTTTTGGGGAAAATTTACGGAATCCAATTTGGAGCCCTGTAGCTCCAGATAAAAATAAATTAGTGACCGTGATTCAGAAAAACAGCTTGCTGGAAATTGAACAATTGATGAAATTTAAGTGTGATTAAAATTATGTTACTATGTAATCATGTGAGGAAATTATTTATTTGTCATATGTTTACTTACTAAGCTATATGCTTACTCGTTTTTATTTTCCCTTGATTATAGTGACATCAATCGGTTCGGAACTTGGACAACGTCAGATAATCATCCACACTATCATCAACTTTTTGGGTATTTTGCAACTAATACTTTGGAAACATGGCATGTATAGATGACTTTATGTATTGCAGTTTAAATATGTATATATATATATATATAGTATGGTTCGGTCTAAAATGTTGGTGTTTGTTAATGGATAAATTGTGTTTGAACATACAACTGTATTTGGTTGGAATATTGAATATGTTTGGAATTGTGTTTGAAAATTTGCAGGGGGTTTTATGTAAAATAAGCAGAAATGCTGCCGAAATTTTATAATAAAAAAATTAGTAATACCTCATACTCAGTTCCGTTAAGGAATACGGGTAAGGGGTGTTACATTATATCTTGGCATCATATGCATAAAGACTGTTCAGTCTTATCCTTTTTACGTGGGAGTGAGAAGCTACTCCTTCGTGAGGTTTTCACTTCCGTGCAGGATAGTGGATCACTTTCGGAATACATCTGTACCTATGTCTTCGTGAGCTTTTCATCTCTGTGCAGCTATAGGGAAATGTATTCCCCTGAACCGAACTTGGTCTGTATAAGCCTATAATGGGTGAAGATCGAGGAATCTGCTGGTTCGGGTACCTTGACTTTAGAGCCAAACCGCACATAGAAGACCTTAGGAACCCATCCTAGGTAGGGCCGCTCTGAATCCCCAGTGGTTACCTGACTAGGTACTTTTGTTTCCCTTGTTTATTTCTGTTTTGCACTAACTCCTCTTATTGTGTTTTGATTATGACTGCATTGCATTTGCATTTTAGGAAAGAGATATTGATACAAGTACGATTACTAAATTAGAAAGCTTGTCATGGAATATGGATTCCTTGATAAAGCGGAAAACAATGCGGCTGCCTGAATATATTCTGAGAAACACAAGAAGGGTGATGAAAGAGTTCGTGACTTTGCTTCGTGGCCCAAGGATTCAAGATGATTGTCTAAGAGCCTTCAACATTTCAAAGAAGTTGGCGAGCCTTATATGAGCAGACAATGGATTGAGACCAGGATCAAGCAAAAGGAGCAAGAAGAGACATTCATTGGAAACTAGCAAGCTTTAACATATAGGAGGGGATCGATGTTGTCTCTTGGAATATAAGGGCAAGGCCGTATATATATCCGCTTTATGTAAAGAAATTTATCTTCTAGAAAAGTTTTCTAAATGTAATTGAATCAGAATCAACGTCTCTTTAGGCATGCATTTCATACATCTGCATCATATGCATTAAAATCCATTGAAAGAGTTCAATTAAGTAAATTTATTTCAGCTAATCTAGAAAGCCAACCAACCAAACACCCTTACGGTACTCATCGCAAAACTAAGGAAATGGATCAAAGATTAGAGAAACTGGAGCAAATGCAAAAATATATGCAAGAACGGTTACAAGTACAAATGCAAGAGCGGTTAGATAAAATCCAAGAAGACATGATGGAAAAATTGATCAAAGCTCAAAAAGATGCGATGGCTGAATTGACCCATCTACTGACGAGAGGAGTAGATAAGGGAAAGGGCCCTATGGCCAATCCTGAGGAAGGTAATGAGGATCCGTTATATCCTCCGGGTTTTACTCCACCAAATGTACAAACTGAAATATACCCAAAAGGACCGTCTGTCACAATTAGGCTGCAACAATTACAAACTGGTGTCACAATCCCCACGGTTTTCCAGGGAGGGTCAAGTTTAAGCCCGGGAGATAACCCAATTAATCCTATCATTCCTAATTTTGATGAAGTAGCTGAAGAAGGAAAGGCGAACGTGGAATTGCCAAAACAGTGGGAAGAAAGGTATAAATGGTTGGAGGAAAAATTCAAGGCCTTGGAAAGCGCCGATAATCACCATGGAATCGACGCTAAAGATCTAAGCTTAGTCCCAGACTTAGTACTTCCTCCCAAATTCAAAATGCCTGAATTTGAAAAATACAATGGAACTAGCTGCCCTGAGGCCCACATCACCATGTTCTGTAGAAGGGTGACTGGCTACGTTAACAATGATCAGCTGCTAATACACTGCTTCCAAGACAGTTTGGTAGGGGCAGCGTCTAAATGGTACAATCAATTGAGCCGTACCAAGATTGGTTCATAGAGGGACCTAGCACAGGCATTCATGAAACAGTACAACCATGTAACGGATATGACCCCCGATAGAATTACATTACAAAACATGGAGAAGAAACCGAGTGAGAGTTTCAGGCGGTACGCACAAAGATGGAGGGTAGTCGCTATCCAAGTCCAGCCGCCACTCCTAGAAAGAGAAACTACGATGCTTTTTATCAACACATTGAAGGCCCCGTTCATCACTTACATGTTGGGAAGTGCTTCGAAGAGTTTTTCAGATATAATCATGAATGGAAAAATGATTGAAAATACCATCAAAAATGGAAGAATAGATGGTGGAGAGAGTAACAAAAAATCAGTCTCAAGGAGAAAAGAAGATGAGATGAATAACATAGGTTACTCAACGTCAGTAAGTCATCCAGGTAAAGGGGTCGCTAGTCAACAAGGTTCATTGAGACAAGAATCTGGAGAGAAACTAGGTACTGAGAGGCTCCAGTTCACACCAATTTCGATGTCGTATAAGGAGCTGTATCAACGCTTATTCAATGCACACGTTGTTGCCCCTTTCTACTCAAAACCCCTGTAACCTCCGTACCCCAGATGGTATGATGCGAATGCACAATGTGATTATCATGTGGGAATTGCGGGACATTCGATAGAAGAATGCACCGTCTTTAAAAAGCTTGTTGAAAGGCTCATTAACATGGGTGTTGTCAAGTTTGATAACTCTAGTGCAGAAAGCCTGCTACCCAATCATGATTGATAACAGATGAATACAATATAGGAAGAGGTGTTGGGAAACGTTTACATCTATCCCATGTATGGGGGCACAACTAGAAAGGGTCCTTGTTAGATATCCGCCCTTATAAATCTGGAGTGTTCTAAGCAATTAAACTACAGAAGAAATCCCTGTAGCTTTTAGAGCTTATTTAGAGCAATGTTCAGAACATTTTTGTTGTTTTTAGCCTAGGAGCAATGAGAACTTCTTTGTGAAATAGGCTCATGTCTGAACATTATTATTCTAATGAAATACATCTTTGTGATCACTTTTGAGCCAATGTTCTTTCATTCTTTACAAATAATTCCAGATTCTTTCATTCTTTTGGATTTTCTTCCAAATTATTATTCATTCATTCATAATCATATGGTACAAATAATTATTCATGAATTTATACATTCTTTTGTATATTTTTCGGTACTTATTATGGGTCCCCAGATATCAATTACGTGAATGACTCTGCTATAGAATCAAAATTTCCTTTTGAGGGAGGCATGTGTTTAGAGGGATCTCATGACTTTGAAAATGACATAGATCGTAGCTTATCTCTGGACTTGTTGAGGATGGTAGAACAAAAGGATAGACAGATCCTACCTCACAAGGAATCATTAGAAATTGTGAGCTTGGTGAAGATTAGAATTGACTTGACCGCAAAGACGAAGCAAGACATTTTTGAGTTACCTCTAGAGTTCAAAAATGTCATTGTATGATCATACCTGTATATGCCCGGGTTAAGCGCTGATAATGAAATCTGAACACAGCGCGATGTCAGAAATTTGTAGTATGAACGATGCAATTCTTTGCCGAGGCAATGCCTTTCTCCCTGACTCAACATAGCTTTACCCATTTGAAGTCAAGTTTCCATCCCTTCAAGATGTTGTTGGATTTTACTTTGATTAAAGAGTAAGATCAAAAGTTTTCTGTCGTAATTGCACCCCAAAAGGCTCTATGAAAGAAATCTGATACCAAAGAAGGTTTTTCGCATACAAATGAAAGTGAGAGATCTTATGTGGGAGACTTCATCAAGAAAAATATTGGTTCTGGTCAAAAGGGATAACAAGGACTTTCCTAATCCTATGGTTTCAGATCCAATTCAAAAAAAAATCAAAATCAAAGTCAAAATGAAAATGAAAAAAAGAGAGAAGGAAAAAAGGAAAAAAGAAAAGGAAAGGAGAGGCCAAGGCGAAAACCCGCAAAGGGCGCTTTGTGACTAAAGGTGGTTTTGAGTTGAAAACCCGAAAAGGGCAACTCAAATTTTGAGCAAAATGGGGCATGGACATCACCATTATCGAAGACTTCTAATAGGCATTGCTTCACTATTGAGATCATTAATTACTTCATCAAATGGATAGAGGCTACTTCATGCGTCAATGTCATCATATGCCAATGGTATTGGAAAATGCATTGAACTTGAATGATAGCACGATAGCTAAGAGTTGTAATCAATTCGAAATCATACACCACGGTTTGTCATTGTATTGCAAGACAATGAATTGCAAAAATGACTGAGACTTACAAGGACTAGCATGAGAAATCACCATTTGCCCTCCTTGCTTGCCGAACATCTATCAAGATTTCTACCAGAGCAACGTTGTTCTCTTTGGTTTACAGGATTGAGTAGTTTTACCTATTGAAATCCCCTCTCTCCGGGTATTAGTTGAGCTACAGTTGGATGAAGCAGAATGAATCCAATCGCGATGTGATCAGTTGGACCTAGGAAAAGGGTTAAAAGCTATTCATTAGGGTCAGATGTACTAGATAATACGAGCCCATAATAAACAGGGTCGTCTCAGAGAATTCCACGAGAGGGCTGGATGTTGAAAAAGATCCTTCCTCAACAAAGGATTCTAGAAGGAAATGAATGCTAAGCCGGGGATGTCCCTGTGTTGTAAAGAAGACCTTTTTCAGAAGAACACTGATCCTGAGTGAGATGGCTAATCCTATAAACTCGAATCCAGTCACAAAACACTTCGTTTAAAGAAGAAGAAAGGACCAAGGTGAAATCCCGCAAAGGGCACTCCGAGTCAGAAAAAATATGAAAAATGAAAAAATAAAAATGAAAAATGAAAAAATGGAAAAGTAAAAATGGAGAGGCTAAGGGGAAAACCCGCAAAGGGCACCTTAGGCCAAAGGGGATTTGAGTTGAAAACCCAAAAAGGGCGGCTCAAATATTGATCAAAATGGGGCATGAATTCGGGCATGTGGTAATCTTGTTATACCTGAATCAACAGGAAAGGGTAGGCGACATCTTGGGGCATCGACAAAGCACTGTAGATCTCCTAAACACATGTCAAACTCAAAATGGTCTTCAAAAAATTTGTATAGAGAAGTTCAAGCTGCGATATTTGGGGCACCCAATTCTCATATTATTTATATTGAATTTGTTGTTCTTGGAATACTTTTTTCTTTTCCAAGACATACATTCCCAATCAATTTCTTTATTATCCTTCTTTACTATTTGTGATAATTTATTCATTTTGAGCTATGCCCAGAACCAACTTTATTCTTATCCATTGTTATGACCCTTTTTGCAAGCATGTTGCATTGGAATAATGATTAATGGACTGATAAAGCTTTCACAAAGGAAGTTTTACGTATTACTCTGAAAAGTTCTAAATAATATAGGAACTTGAAACAGAACTATTGTTTAGAACACACCAGATTTAAAGGTTGGAAATTTGAGAAGGAAGAGTCTAAATTTGGACTTTCTCTTTGGATTTTGTTGTCAAATGCATTGATTGAACAAAATGACAAGATGTTGTGTTAATGACAAAGCTTAAATAAACGAGCAAGCAATGATCATTAGGCAATAGGAAGAGGTTACCTCAGAGAAGAGAGCCTTCATTTACGCATGAGTCTTTCGTACGACACCCTAAAAATGGTGTAAGAAACCAGAATGATTCAGATCCTGTATCCTTGAATTGTGATAAGAGAGGATTGAGGAAAAGCCACATATTTCTACCCTTGGATTGCAGTGGGAGAATGATGGTACAAATTTTGCGCCCTAATGGATTAAACTTTGAGGTTTACAATGAGGGGCAACCTGGCTAAATGTTTCTTCAGAAAAGCCGGTCAAGCAAGAAGGCATTGTAGCACGTCAGTGATAAAGCCTTAATAAACTTCGAGCAATGACAACCTAAGCAGGATCATTCTCAGGAAAAAAATAAAATTCTGCGTTCACGCAAACATTATTCACATGTCTAGTTAGGAGCATTGGATTCATTTGGATCATGCCATCTTAATCATTAGGCATAATTAGGTTCATTATATAGGTCATGTTCCCCAAAGAATAGATCGGTGAAGACAGCGAATCTTATTTCCCTGGCGGTGTAGTGGAACAGATTAAAGCTACATCGGTGAATCTTGCTTCCCCGACATTGCAGTTAAAAAGATTAAAGCTACAACAGCGAATCTTATTTCCCTGGCGGTGTAGTGGAACAGATTAAAGCCACAATGGCGAACCTTGCTTCCTTAACATTGCAGTTAAAAAGATTAAAGCTACAACAACGAATCTTACTACCCAGGCGATGCAGTGGAACAGATTAAAGCCATAATGGCGAACCTTGCTTCCCCGACATTGCAGTTAAAAAGATTAAAGCTACAACAGCGAATCTTACTACCCAGGCGATGCAGTGGAACAGATTAAAGCCACAATGGCGAACTTTGCTTCCCCGACATTATAGTTAAAAAGATTAAAGCTAGAACAGCAAATCTTACTACCCAGGTGATGCAGTGGAACAGATTAAAGCCACATCGGTGAATCTTGCTTCCCCGACATTGTAGTTAAAAAGATTAAAGCTACAACAGCGAATCTTACTTCCCTGGCAGTGCAGTGGAACAGATTAAAGCCATATCGATGAATCTTGCTTCCCCGACATTGCGGTTAAAAAGATTAAAGCTACAACAGTGAATCTTGCCTCCCAGGCGGTGCAGTGGAATAGATTAAAGCCACAACAGTGAATCATGCTTCCCCGACATTGCAGTTAAAAAGATTAAAGCTACAACAGTGAATCTTACTTCCCAAGTGATGCAGTGGAACAGATTAAAGCCACAGCAGCGAATCATACTTCCCCGACATTGCAGTTAAAAAGATTAAAGCCACAATGGCGAATCTTACTTTCCAAAAGCTACGAGTTACAAATCCTATCTCCCTGATATTACAGTGGAGTGGATCGAAGCACTAATTCCTATACCTCTGAAGATGCAGTAGGATGGATTGAGGCAACTCGAAGAAGAAGAGCACCAAGGTCCAGTACGATCATGCAAAATTGGCCTTTTTAAGTCTTTGCTCTGTTCTCGTTACACGATAACGAGCAAAGAGGGGTAGCTGTAATACCCAAATTTTGCCCGACCCGAGCCCAAGTATTAAAAACAAAATATAAAAATATATATATATAAAATAAATAAAATGTTCAGTTTTTTATTACAATAGCAAGCCCAAAATAGCCCAAATCATTTTTAACCTAAACAACCCAAACACTAGCCTAGCTTAATATCCCCAACCCAATTGAAACCAAATCTAATCCAGACCCAATTCCTAAAACGGTGGCCCAATTGCTATGTGGCCCAACATGCAAAACCAGAAGCTGAAATCCTAGGGCAAACCCCAGCGCTGCAGCAGTTCCTCTCGTCCACGTGTGCCAGGCCTCTGTTCTCACGTGCGCCTCCGTACCCTCCGTATCCGCTACATCCACTGCTCCGTACGCCTGTAACAAACAAAAACGAACAACACAGCACCAAAAGGAAAAAAATAGCAGTTGTAAAAAAAGAAAATTTTCTTTTCAGCTATATAAGCCATTAAACAGAATCTGTAAAGGGGGAGACCACGAATATTGTATAAAAAAATGATTGAAAGAAAAAGGAAAAAAAAATAGTTTCTGAAGGTGATTTGAAATTGATTCTTTTCTTTCTTTTCGATTTCTTCTTTCTTTTCTGTTTCTTCAATATTAGTTTTACATTTCTTGTTTGCAAAAGAGAAAATAAAGGGAAGGAAAGGAGAAGGTTACCTGGTAATGCCTTCAGATCCACGCGAGGAAGAGTTAAAAAGCCCCTAGGGGTGCAGCTCCGACCACTGTTGAGTGTAATCGCGGCGGAGATGTGGCGCACTGACGGCGGTGAAGGCTAGGGTCAAAACCCTAGCAGAGAAAACAAGAAGCAAATTGTTTTTTTTTTTTAAAACTAGGCTATTAATGTTTTTTTTAGAAAATCTTGTTTAAATAATAATACAATACGGCGCTGTTTTGAGCTGGGGTTCCTAGTGTCAAAACGACGCCGTTTAGCGGCTATTAACCCGAATCTGACCCGATTTACATGAAGGATCCGCCTGTTTTTCATTCAGGGGGATATTTCACGATGAGTACCTCCGCTTTGTCATAGATTTTCAGTTGGGTCATATTTGGGTCGGTGGTCTTTTAATTTTACCCTGAAATGTTTGTATTGTTTTATTTTAGTCCCCAATCAAAACGCTGCGCATAGAATGAGCGGGAATATTTTCTATATTGGTCCTGGCTTCTTCGTGCATATTTTAAAACGACCCGTAGACATTTCTAATTGCATTTTCTTTCCCTTAAATTTGGATTTAACTTTCGATTTAGTCCCCTTTGCATTTTTTAATTACTTAACTATTTTCTTTATTATTATTGTTATTATTATTAATGTTACGATAATTATTAGTATTATTATTTGTATTAGTTTATATGTTTATTTATCTATGTACATGTATTATTATTTTGTTATTTATATTATTACTTTAAGTTTTGAATTATTATCATATATTAATAGTTAGTTTCATTACGTATTTTTTTATGTAGTATTATTTTATATTATAAATAAAATTGTATTACCACTTTGGATTTACTATACATTTGTTTCAAAATTTATTGCGTATTATTGTTTAATCTTCATTATGTATTGTTATTATAAATATACGTACATATATATTATTTAATGTACTTTGATTTATTTTTACATAATACTTACTTTAAAATTTATTTGGACACTATTATTTTATGTAGTATTTATCTTTAACCGTATTTTTAATTTATTTCAAATTTTCATTTATATATTATTTATTTTAAACTTATTTTAATATATAATTTCCCTTCTTTCATGTTAATTTTTTTTGTGATTTAAAAACTTGTTACATTTTATTTAATTTGCTTGTTTTTTTTTTAAGATTAACCTTTTAATTCGTTTTGCTTGCTAATATGGATGTTAGTATTTGCATAATGTAAGATCTAAAATTGTTGCTCTTATGTATATGATATTGTTTGTTCGTATATATTGAACCTTTGTTATTCATTAGTGTATGCTCTAGTTTATGAATTATCATTTCGCGTTGTACATTATTATTCAATCGTTTTTATTCATTCAAAAGATTACAAATGACAAAGTTATTTCATACAAAAGTTTCCAAAGATAACGCAAAGTTCGGTATTTGGGATCTTCGAAAGAATTGAGCCCTAACGTATTGGGTTCCAATTTTCCTCGTCGAATCTAAATAATCAAAAATTTTCTTTAATCAAAACACATAAATAAAAACTCATTCTCGGGAATTCGATACGTCGTGTCCTAATGTATTGGATGTGACATGTCGTTTTCTCGAAATGAAGATTTTAAAAAAATAATAAGGGTTATATTCAATGCTAGGAATTTTGAGAAATTGTGCCCTAACGTATTGGGTTTCAATTTTTCATCTGACTTAAAGCAATTGAATATCCCTTTTTAACTTCACCGCAAGGGTTTTGAAAATCAAAAGACAAGCTTATTCTCGATGACTAAAAATGCAGTGTCCTAATGTATTGGGCATGACATTTTATTACTCTGAGACGACTTCAGCATTCGCTTCGATTTTTCGAAGCATCTGTTATAAAATTAACATTAATAAAAAAGGAAGGATCGTATTTTAAAATCTTTTCAAAATTTTGACACTAAGACATTAAACGATCAATTTGGTACCAATTTTGGGCGTCACGAGGGTGCTAACCCTTCCTCGTGCGTAACCGACTCCCGAACCTTTTTTTTTCTCAAAATTCGCAGACCTAAAATTATTTTCAAGGTGATCCGATCAGACCTCAATAAAAGATCGGTGGCGACTCCAATTTTCATTTTTAAGTCGACTACTAAACTTTTTTGTTTTTCAAAAAAGGTGGTTTCGACACTTACAACGCTCAATGTGTAACTTAGCCAAAAAAATAATACATATAGAAAAATCAAATAGAATTTAGAAATCGTATAGAATGCATAGCATAACATGCTACGCAATGCAACATAAATAATCAGATCAGATACGGATGCAGATACAGATATAGTTACAAATGCAAATACAGATACAAATTTAGATCCTACCCCTATCTGCTACACACCAATTCCGTCCATCCCTACACACCAATTAGGGTAATAAAGACCCACTCAACCCCCCACACCTATAAGTGAGCGTATGTCACTTTTCATAATAGTGCAGTCAAACTGCCAGAAATACTGCAGTAATCCGCCAGAATCAGATAAGTGTGGTCAAGCCACCCGAACAGATATATGGTTTAAACCACAAAATAAGGCAGATTATTAAACTGCCAACACTTCCTTCGTCACACCATTATCCCACCCAATGCACATGCAGAACATAATACATACTCATATGCATATATAGGAGTCATGATTTGAGTAATCAGAACATGCTTATAGAATTATCAGATTACTGATCAGATACGAATTTCACATTATTGGCACACTTGTAGTAACTACACATACAGTATAAATATCACAGATAGCGCATACAGAAGTCAAATTAAACACACAACAGGCCTTATGAAGCAGCTAACCTCAAATCGCACTTCAACTACGGTCCTAACCAAAATTTACAAAAATTGGGCCTACATGGTCTAACGACACGCCCATGTGACCCACACGACCCACTTAACCAGCCCGTGTGGCGTCGACATTGAATTTTTTTTACTTTGCATCGTTCGTTGTTTTTTGAGATTTTTGTTACAGACCTTGTCATTTTACAACGCCACCCAACAACAGCTAATCTAGCACCTAAATCTACACCCAACTTAACTAATTAATGTACAAAAATGAGAATCGACCCTTTCTTTCTAAAGCATTCGACCCAAAAATCATAAGACATTCGATCCTTGAAAACTGAATTGTCGCAAACCAACCCTTAATATGAGCATTCGACAACTTACCCTCAGAAACAGAGATCCCCAACACACTTAAATCGTCAGAGGAATGCACGCCTCACGATCCTCCCCTAAAAGAACCACGCAAAAGAACCAATCAATATCCTCAACTCCTTCATTAACACTTGAAAACAACGCCCTTAACATAAGAGGAAATACTACATATAATAACACAAGAAAAATATGTTTAACCCCAAAATTTCCTTACTATACACAATTAGTAACAAATCCCGACAAATAACGACACTACAACCAGAGGTATGAACAACAATAAAACGATAACATGGTTCAATGAAGATGAAGGTTGAAACCAAACGAAGACACAAAAATGGAAAAGTCAAAAGAATAAACAACAGAAAAAATTTGACAACAAATAAAATGGAAGAAACATAGAGAAAAAGAAAAAGAAAACAAAAAAAATAATGGAAAATGGGGAAAATGGTCTGTCAAAGTGGAAAGGTGGGAGTGATTTTTGGGATAATTTCAAAACCACCAATATCCCACTAAATCCCATTAACTAACCGCCTGTCAGATTTCCTTATAGTTTAAAACAAAAATAATTTCCACTTTGCACACATAGGATTTGAACATGGGGCCTCTGAGTAAGCTAAAGCCTTACCGCTAAACCAGCAAGCTCATTCTTATCATTAATTGAGCGAAAATAACATATAAGGTAGATTTTCAAAGTCAGGGGTTGGAACAAAAATAATTAAAATTCAAAGGAAGAGATTTAAACAGAAGACCTCTCAAAAACAAATACAACAGTCAAGCATTGGAACAAATCAATTCACTTGACACAAGTCCTACAACCTTAAATTAGAAACAGGATGTAACCACTCTCGATTCTCTAACCCAATTCCTACTAACCCGGCTTTTGGGATGTGACATAGGCACTAAGTGAAAAATAATAAACACACAAGATTTAAGGAGATGATTATGCATTTCAGTTTCCCTATGTCTTTGAAGCCTAGATTAGTGAGAAATATGCACTCTCTTCAACAATTACAAAGTGAACCTACTCAATGATACACACCATGATTGTTTCTCTCATTTTTGCACTTCAGAGATGTAACACTCTCACTATTATGATCACCCTCTGGGGTCATAGCAAGTAAAACCACATCAATATGTTTCACTATAAAAATAGCACTCTTATAAAAGTAATCTCTCAAGAACAAATTAAGTCCCCAACGCTCAATATATTGATTTTAAGACTTAAATGTAATAGAATATCTAATGCAATCCCAATAAAATATTAATACCATAAGAATAATACAATATTATAATAACATATGAAGTAAATATGGACTCTATGATAGCTTATCAGCAAAATCACAATCCAATCTAAATCCATAATCCAAGGGATTGCTTTTGGGAAATTTCAACCCAAATCAATTATCAATTTTTGTATTCCCAAGCATAATGATATTCTATAATGGGCTAGGTATTCACCATGTAATCAATAAAGCTCAAATATAAGGTTCTATAAATTGTCAATGCTTAAATATGGAAACTGTCTTCACACAAATTTGGTGGGCAAGGAAGTGGACACTCCCTCTAGCATCAAATTGCCAGTTTCATATTTTTCAACATATTCTTTAGTAAAAATAAGATGATAACTATGGATTGAATTATCTTTACCAACCTTGTATTATTCAAAGCATCAAACAAAGGATTCTTCTCAAAACAATGCCAAGAACGATAGTATGAGACAATCCTACTTATCTAAAATTCGGAGAAAAAATGACTATCAAAGTGAAAAAAGAATAAAGTGTTATTACAGATCTCACAATTCAATATTGAACTTTTATCGACTTTTGGCTAAATTGAAATTTAGTTACTTATAATCAAAGAACAAAGGAAGAAATTATTGGAAGGAAGTTTTAATAAAAATAAAAGAAATAAACATGTTAAAACTTTAAAATTCTCTAACAATGGCTTACGTGCTCCCTTCCGATGCCTAAGTAATATCTATATAGGATAATATGATTTTTTTTGCCCCTGAACTTAGAAATTAGGCTCACTTGGGTATTTGTGCTTTTTTTTTATTTATATCTATTTGAATCTAGAACTTGGCAATTAGATTCATTTTAGGCTTTAAACTTGAATTCTATAAAAATTTGATAATGTGACCAGTGTTAATGGAACATGACCGGATCGAATGGGCTAAGTACTGATCGATATAATGATTTTAATAAAAGGGTTGAACCGATTGACTTGAAACCTACTTAAAATTGATAAAAATTGAAAATGGAGACAAAAGTCAATAGTTAAATAGGTTGAACCGGTTTAATAAATTTTTTATTTTAAATATTTTAATATTTTATGAATTTTTAATTAATTATTGTTGGTCTGATAGTCAAACCAATTAAACTAGTTGAATTGGGAACCAATGGTATGATCTGTTCAACCACCGATCTGGTTATTAAAACACTGAATGTGACACTCTAAGATTGTATCACATCATCTCCTGAAAACTTATAGAATTTTTTGACTTAATATAATATTTGGCACTTGAACTTGGCACTTTTTCCTAATTTGGTACCTAAACTTTTTTTTTGGTCCAATTTGGTACTCAAACTTGACACTTTTTTTTCTAATTATGCACCTAAACTTGACACTTTTTCTTAAGAATTGGTACTTAATCTTTTTTGGTGTCCAATTTGGTACCGTAACTTTTCTCTTTTTCCTAATTTGGTACCTAATCTTTTTTTATTCGATTCGGTACTTGAACTTGTCAAACGTTTTACAAATTACTCCAATATACGAACAATGTTATTTTTTTTATGAGGTAGCAAAAATAATCAATGTATGACCTACATGTGACAAATGATATGATATTCTTTTGTATTTTATATGTTCAATTACTTTTAGCTTTATTTGTTTAATTAATTATTTTATTAATTGTGAATAATGAATTTCTTTTAATTTGGGTTTTTAAAACTCTTTTTTTCTTATTTAATATTAACTCGTTAAGCATAGCCCAATACCTATTTTTTTTAACATTAATTTCCTCTAATACTGACAATATTTTTGTAGCATAACAAAATTTTTTTTAACACCGTTAGTATTTTGTGTAATTTGTATAACATTTAACAAATTTAGGTACCAAATTGAATCTAAGAAAAAGCTTAGGTACCAAATTAGGAAAAAAAATGTCAAGTTCAAGTACCAAATTGGGCCTAGAAAAAGTTTAGGTGCCAAATTAGGAAAGTGTCAAGTTCAGGTACCAAATTGGGCCAAAAAAAAGTTTAGATACCAAATTAGAAAACAGGTACCAAATATTATATTAAGCCTAATTTTTTTAATTTTCAAGTGATGATGTTGCACAATGTATCACATTATCAAACTTTTATATTATTCAAGTTCATGGATTAAAATAAATCTAATTGTCAAATTCAAATACTAAAATAGAAAAAAATATATAATACCAAAATAAATCTAAATACCAACTACCAAAAGTTATATTAACTTTTAAGTCTATATAACTTAAAACTAAAAGCTAATGAAATAGTTCTGCCGCTCCTTTCATCGCGAAATATATATATATATATATATTAATAAATAATTCTAAAAATAAAAACAAGTCTGAAATATTTTAACTTCTTTCATATATTTTTATACAATTACTATTTTAATGATTTAACCGTCATATTTTATATTTCATATTTTATTGTATAGATTATACATGTCAAGTTTGATGTAAATTAAAAATTTCTAATTATTTATTTTATATAAAAAACTTTCAACTGTTCAATAAATGATAATATATACAAAAAAATTTAGATTGATATGATAGAGATATTAGATTAGCTTGAAATTTACATGCATTAAAAGTAAAATTATATCAATAAATTCAATAGTTGAATCTTTAAATTATTAATCGTCCAAAATATGTAAGTCGCAAATAATTTTAAATTTTTTAATTTCATGATAAATTCACTTTTTAACTTATATTTTAACATTTTAGACATGTGTTACACTTACATATAAAATAATCAATAAAATACCAAAATTACTACCATCCATATTCAAAATTAATTAGAATAAGCCATAAAAATGTGTGGGTTAAGCACTGTATCACCAACCCTTCTTCATTTCTTCCCTATTTTCTCTCCTCTATACTCACTCGCCTCACGTCCTCAAAAGGAAACTCATGTACATTAACATTATTTAATTAATCTGACCCTTAATCCACACCGACTCAAATATGAAATTATAAAAATATTTTAAAATAAATTTAATATATATTTGTATATTTACTCAGCCATTCGAAGAAAGTTGATAAAAACATTACATAAATACACGAGCTAAATCCCAAAACAAAAGAAACGTCCAGCTCTGAAGCTCATATCTCAACGTGTAAGGAGGCTTGAAATCTTGGTAAAATGTTGGGATTAATGGGTGATGAATGTTTTAATTCATAATTATAAATTATCCAATTGGTATAACAATTATTTCGCAATTATATAAATTCACGGAATGCATCCTAGTTATAAAATTATTTAATTTCAAGCTCAATTCAATTCCAACATAAGTTATGTGATGAATCCATGTATAAATTAGTTATATGCCAAATTCGTCACATACATGTAGAATTGTCCATGACTCTACCATTTACGAAATTTCAAATCTTTGATTAGGTTTGAATTTGAATATTTTCTACTCATAGATGATAAATATAATTAAAAAATATTGCTACATATTATATACTTTTGAGTTAAATTCAACAAAAATACTATTTTTAATTGTTAAATAATAATTAGTTAAATTAAATCAACTTATTAAAAGGTTTAACTAAAACATGATTTAAGTGAAATGGGTCTACCAGATTAGACGGATAGTCTAACCTTCCGATTGGTTTACCTACACACATTTAGGTATGTATGAGAGATAGACCATCGGTTCATCAACTTTATTAAAAAAATTCAAGGTGAAAATATAATTTTATTACAGCAAACAAAAGGTAGAGATAACAAGTTTACAGAAAAAAAAAAAAAAGAAATACTGAACATAACATAAACAAAATTATTAGCAACTTACTTGAAAGTTAAACCAGATCCACTTAATTTCTCTTCCAAAATATTACTTAAACGTTCTACAGCAGTAGGAGAGAGATGATTAACATAATCACCCACTTTCCCACTCCTAAAAAATAACTTATTATTAGGTATTATAGATCCTGGGTTCTTCCCAGTTTTGTTGACTTCCAAATCTTTCAAATTGTTGAAACTGCAAAAATCAACAATTTGATTAACCATACCTGTTTTCTCTTCTTCGATAGAGAAAGGAAATCCTAAGAATTCAGCCAATCTCTTTGTTTGAGCCACTGGATCTTCCTTCAGCTCTTCATATCTCAAGAACAATACATTCGATGGCTTCTTCAAGCTCATGTTCCAGTACCCTAAAGCATGGTCCCAAAAGGGTCCATACCCTTCTTCACCTCTGCAAAACATCTCAAGACAGTCTTCCACTGACCAATCATCCATAAATCTAAAAAAGTGCCAAAGTGAGACAATGATGTCAAACGGATTACGGGTTATGTAAACAATCCGACAATTTGAACGTTTGATGGAATCGGCTAACATTGGATACGGGAGATGAGTAGAAAACAACCTTGGGGAGGAGATTGTAGAGAGATCAGGATTAGGGTTTTCTTTGTAAAGATGGATATCCAAATAAGGAACCAGTAGATGAGGATTTGTAGAGTTCAAGGGGGTGTTTGAGAACGTATAATGATGGCGGTTGACGATGGAAAACACCAAAGCTTTCAGCCAAGTGGTGCCAGATTTGGGCTTAGAGACAACAATGATATCATCATCAAGAGCCTGGAAATATTTCTGAAATGCGATTATGGATGAAGTGGGAACACTCCGAGAAGGGATCCAAAAGCCTTGGAATTGGGTTAAACCTTGCCCATATGCATTAGATGCTGCAGCAGAAGGTGTTCCCAGGCTACTTTCCTTGCTCTCCATAATATTGTAATTGCAATGATTTTGAACAATCAGTATAATATACCATTCTTGCTCAAAAATCACAGGTGCTGTAATAAAGGTTTTTTTTTGGGTTGTTGCGGAAGGTTTGGTGGATGTCACCACGTTTATGGTATGCTCAACTAATTCATTGATTTTTTTTTCTCAATGTATCTATTGGAGCGAGTCCAATAATTAATATTTTGCATTAGGTCCATTAAAGAGGTAGATGCTGATCACGGGTTTTAAAGATGCTACATACCCATGACGAGAATCGAACTCTCAATCAATGGTTAAGGTATGAAAGACCATTACCATCTCACCTAACTATCGTGGTTACTAATTCATTGACTTTGCATCACTATAAAATTAATTATTTTATTCTATCATAATCAATTAATGACTATGTCTCAAATGATTGAGGCTTTAATTTTCTTTTTAATTTAAGTTTATCTTTAATAAAATATTTTTGCTCAACAAAAAAAAAATTGATCTCACTCAAATGCTTCACTGTTTAAGTACTCAAATTCTTAATAATATCACTCTATAATCTTATTTTACCTCTCGACAAAATTTTAAAAAATATTCTAAAAAAACCCAATATCTAACACACTACACCAGAACAGGTTTTTAGCGGCGCTTTTTTAGGCCTTTAGCGGCGCTTTTTAGCGCCACTAATGGAATTTGCGGCGCTTTAGGAAGCACCACAAAAAATGCCGCTAAGGATAACGTCGCTAACTTTTTGCGGCGCTTACAAAAAAAACGCCGCTAAAGGGCATGTTCTTTAGCGGTGCTTATGGAAAAAACGCCACTAAAGATCATGTTCTTTAGCGGCGCTTAGAAGAAAACGCCACTAAAGATCATGTTCTTTAGCGGCGCTTTGAAAAAACGCCACTAAAGATCATATTCTTTAGCGGCGCTTCGGCAGAAAACGCCACTAAAGAACATGATCTTTTAGCGGCGCTTTGGAAAAAACGCCGCTAAAAGTAATGTTCTTTAGCGGCGCTTTATATACAAACGCCGCTAAAAGTACTGTGCTTTAGCGGCGCTTATTTCAGAAACGCCACTATATGATATAACTTTTAGCGGCGCTTTTTTAAAAAACGCCACTAATTTTGGGATTTTTTTAAAATAAAATTTTTTATTTTTTTCAGCCCTCCTGCAGCAGCAAATTAAAAGCAGCCAGATCTAAACTAACCAACAACAATAAATTTATATAATATTTCAAATTGAATGACTAAAATATTATTAATATCAATATATAAAAGTGAATTCATTCTTTTCTTTACAAAAACGTTCAAAGTTAAAATGATAAAAATATTTATGCAACATACATTATGGAGGCGGAGGTTGCGACTGCTGAAACATCTTCATCATCATCTGAAGTTGCTGTTGAAGTTCGTCGTACTTTTTGCTCTGCTCTGCTTCTCTCGATGCCGCATCTGCTTGAAGTCGTTGCTGTAGTTCTTCATATTTCTTTTGAACTTCTGCTTCTCTCGCTGCGGCCTCTGCTTCCCTCGCTGCCGCCTCTGTTTTAAGTTGTTGTTGAAGTTTTTCATATTTCCTTTGAACCTCAAATGTGGTCGCTTGCATCTGAGCCATCTAGTCTTTTAACCTCTGAACTTCAGCTTGAGATTGACTCCCCGAAGCCATGTATTGGTGCGAGCTGGTTCCAAAATATTGGGTCGGGCTGATAAAAGATCCTTGAAATCGAACCCGACCATACCTTTCTGGACCCAAAACTTCAGTAATAATCCGGTTGTCAATGTCTTCAAGATGAATAGAACTATCACTAGAAGCAATCGCTTCGTACTCCGTCTTTTTATCTTTTAGTTTTTCCTAATAAATAAATCACATAGTTAGGAACACAATATATATATTAAAAAAACAAATGCAATATAACAATAGTCGCATTAAAAGCAATAAATTAAACCATTAGAAAAGAAACACTATAAATAACTAAAACAAGTCAAATCGTATTAAGTAAACGTACCATAATTTCACCAGCTTCAAGAGTCATAGCAGATCCATCTTTCTTCCTATGTGTAAGTTCAAAAAGTTGTAGGCGTCCAACTTTTTGACCGGACGCCCGTTCCTACAATATAGTAGTAAAAAAATTATTTAATAGAGAAAAATAGGTATTTGAGAATATTAAAAAATTAAAAATACCTCCGCCTCAGCTACACATGCAAAACTTCTTGACCCGGCTGTGTGAGTGAATTTTTGTTGCTGCCGGCTACTTTTTCCAACTCGTTCACGATCCTACGTTACAAAATTTTTAGAACGTAAATAGTAAATAGTATAAACCAAAATAATTACAATAGTTTGAAAGTACGTCGTACCTCGCCTTTCTTCGAATGCCAAAATCTAACCGCATCCTCCCATTGGTACCTCAACATACCCGGCGGGACATTTTGCAATTTCTCATCGAGGGTTGTTTTTGTCTTATAATAATTTTTCTTCAACGTACTTTTATTGTCTCTCCATCTTTTTCCCAATGCCTTTTTTACATAAGCATCGGAGACCTCTAAAGCAAACCTCGCCTACAAAAAACACAAGTTAATAAATTAAATATAAATGAAACTATTTCCCAAGCATTACAGATGACATTAACATTTTGTTACCTTAATATTATCGAGGGCTTGGTTTTTGTTGCTATCGGGCATTTCACGCCATGACTCGTAGTTGATAGGCAACATATTCGCATTTCGTGCTAAAATGCCCATGTATCCTGCTAAAAGTCGAGCTTCTGATCCAACAGGCTGACCAAAACTGTTTCTGCATACCTTAACACGCTCGACTGGATCTAACTCGTATAACTCTTTAAGTAGCGTACGTCCTGGACCTCTGCGAGTCCCACCATTTTCAACTACAAATGGTATATTATAATATAAGAATTTGAAAAATAAATCAAATATAACTTAACACGCATGTAAATTAAATGTAAAATTACTTTGAACTTCTGTAGGATCCTCATCTGTAACCGGAACATTCGAAGATCCAATTGCTGTCTGTTGTTTAGTACTATTTGTTTCTGTCGAGTTTGGATCATTTTGAACAATGCTTTCCCTTAGAATTTTTCTTCTAGGCATTTTATCTGCAATACACATGAAATAGTTGAAAACTTAATAACTAATTACGACAATAACAGCACATATAAACTAGTTGAGCAACTATAATAAGACCGAGATTTAAATGATGATATTATATTTAATTAAACAATCGTAAAATCTTACTAAATCATTATTCGTAAATATCTTCATCCGTATCCTGACGAACCCATTGAAATTGTGCACTAGTACTAGGGATATTATCAATTAAGTTTTGTTCTGAAAATGGCAAAGTTTCTGATCTGTCGTCGATGTTATCTCTACTTCCACTGCCCATGTCAAACAAGTCTCTAGGGATGTTACGGAGAACAACGTACCAACCCTCATCAGTTGGATCTTTTGAGTAAAAAACTTGTTTGACTTGACTTGAGAATACATACGGCTCATCTATCAGTTGTTCTCCTGTGTGAATCAATCGGTCAAAGTTCACCATTGTAAAACCAAATTGATCTTGCTTGATTCCACGAGCTGTATTAACATCGGCCCAATCACCTCGGAATAAGACAACTTTGGATTTGCCGTAGTAATCCAACTCAATAATGTCAGTAAGCTGTCCGAAATATTCCACATTTCCCTCGACAGGATTATTGTCCCTAGCACTAGCATAACTTGTAATTGCAGAATTAACAACTATTCCACAATTTTGCGTTCTCCTCAACCTCTCGCGATATTTTGTATGAAATCTGAATCCGTTGATGAGGAACGCACTATATCTTTTAACCACTCGATTTGGACCTTGGGAGAGCCATTTAACTTCGTCGTTTACGCTCTTCCCACCCCAAACCTATTGAATGGAAAGTAAACTGATAAAACAAAAATGTTATGAGAAAGTATTATAATTTGTAAGCGGAAGCTCGAACTGCATACCGTTTGGCACAACCATTCATAAAAAGATTCTGTAAACAACTTATTGATATCTCGATGTTGTGTTCTTCGGGAGCGCGAACGAGATCTCAATATTTGTTTGTACTCACTATGTTAAATAAAATGTGATCTTTGTTAGAAGATAAACAATTTTAGTTCGATAAATATTTTTAAAATTTGTAGAACTTACTTCCGTAAAGGTTCCAATGATTCGTGGTGAAATAAAACATATCGATGTGCTTGTACCCACGATAAATGAACTAATTCTGCAATTTCAACTTTGCCGATTGGTTCTCCAAAACTTTGGAACAGATAAGTATCGGCTAAGTTATAGTCCGTGAGTCCAGCATTCCTATTTGGTCTATTCAACCTTGTTTCGACATCTTCCAAATATCTTGAGCAGAAGGTCATACATTCCTCTGCCAAGTAGCCTTCAGCAATCGATCCTTCTGGATATCGCTTGTTGCGGCAGTAAGACTTTAATTTGGATAGGAACCTAAACACAATATACAACATTATCAAAAGTTGTAAGTAAAGGCATAGAGGTGAATGAAGAAAAATTTTATAAATACTTTTTTAACACCTTTCTATGGGATACATCCATCGATAGAAAACAGGTCCGCCAAGAATTGCTTCGTGCGGGAGATGAATTATCAAGTGAACCATAATGGTGAAGAAGGAAGGTGGGAAGATTTTCTCCATGTTGCATAAAGTCAAAGCGGCTCGATCCTGTACATTCTGAAGTTCTTGAACATCCAAAACTTTGCCACAGATGGCTTTCATTATGTTGGATAGTTCAATCATACAAGACGTCACCTTCTTGGACATACAACATCATAGAGCAATTGGCATTAAATCTTGCATCAAGATGTGATAGTCATATGATTTTAGCGAATATAATCTTCGATCTTTAACACTAACACATCGAGAAATATTTGATGCATACGCATCCGGAACCTTTATGTTCTTCAACACCATGCAAAACAATTCTTTTTCCGTCTTGGACATTGAGAAAATAGAAGGCGGCAACCGATATTTCCCATTCGGAAGTGGATTGGGATGAAGATCAGGCCGAATTCCCATTTGGACTAAATCAAGTCGACTCTGAAGATTGTCTTTTGATTTTCCGTCGACGTTTAAAATTGTACCCACAATGTTCTCGCAGACATTTTTCTCAATGTGCATAACATCAAGATTGTGTCGCAAAAGATGATGCTCCCAATAAGGCAACTCAAAAAAAATACTTCTTTTTTTCCACAAGTCCGCCTCATTAGGATCGTCCTCTTTGTCGGAGCTTTCATCAGCTTCATCATTTGATCTTTTGTTTCTCTGCGTGTATACCGGTTGGTTCATCTTCCCATAAATGAAATTCATATCCTCCAACATTAACAAGATTTCAGAGCCACTGGTCTGGGAAGGAGCTTCTCTGAACTCTTCAGTGCCGTCAAATGCAGAACTCTGAAATCTAAATCTATGATTTTCTGGTAACCACCGACGATGCCCCATGTAAGAGAACTTCTTCCCATTGTACAACCACTGCGAACATGTTTGTGCAGCACAACAAGGACACGCGTAACGACCCTTGGTACTCCAACCGGATAAATTGGCATAAGCAGGGAAGTCATTAATGGTCCACATCAAAGCTGCACGTAAATTGAAGTTCTCTTTTCTCAGCACATCGTATGTCTCGACACCAGCCCATAATTGTTTTAACTCTTCAATTAGTGGCTGTAAATAAACGTCGATATCATTCCCAGGCCCTTTCTCCCCAGGGATAATCATAGATAAAATAAGGGAAGATTGCTTCATGCAAATCCACGGAGGCAGATTGTAAGGAACAAGAACTACTGGCCAAGTACTGTACGCAGTACTCATGATCTTGAAAGGATTAAATCCATCAGATGCTAGCCCAAGCCTCACACTCCTAGGATCGCTTGCAAAGCTTGGATATTTATTGTCAAATGATTTCCAAGCTAAAGAATCTGCCGGATGCCTCATCTTCCCATCATCGGTTCGTCCGTCATGGTGCCACGTCATAGACTCCGCTGTCTTCGACGACATAAAAAGCCTTTGAAGCCTTGGTATCAGCGAAAAATATCGTAAAATCTTGACCGGCTTCTGACATGGTTGTGCAACATTTTCATCGTCGTTCCTACCGTCTGTATTTTTACTTACCCAACGGGAGTGGCCGCATACATGACAACACTGTTGATTTCTCCGATCGCCCCAATACAACATGCAGTCATTTGGGCAGCTATGGATTTTGTTGTACCCAAGGCCTAAATCTTTTATCATTTTCTTCATATCTTTGCATGACTGAGGGATTTTTGCAAAGGGAAACATCTCTCTCAAGAACTCTAACAGTATTGTCAAAGAGTTCCCGGTCCACCCTCCCAAACATTTTAATTGAAAAAGACGAACATAGAAAGACATTTTTGAAAATTTTGATCCCTCATACAGTGCTTCGTTCATGTCATTAAGTAGCGCATAGAACTTCGCCGCTTCTTCATTCGGCTCTTCATGAGGTACACTACTTCCCGGTTCAGTAAAAGCATTTCTCCCAATATTACAATCAGCAGAAGCCACAAAGTCCGCTGGGAACGACTGGACACCATGATTATGCATATTAAATGCATCCCGCAACATACCTTCCATGTCATCCCCTCTATCAGACTGATGGTAAGCAGTACCAGAGTAAGATACATCCATCGTTGAAGAGGAAGTACTACGTGGGCATTCTCCATGAAATAACCATTGTTTATAACCCCGAACAAACCCATCAACAATTAGATGCTCATATACAACCTCACGATAATGCCAGTTTATGTTGACACACTTCTTACACGGGCAAAGAATCATGTTCTCTTGGCTTGCATGTTGAAATGCAAAATTTAGAAAATACTGTACTCCATTTCGATAACCATTGCTAACCCTTGACAAATTCATCCAAGACCGGTCCATTTCTTAATTCTTGAATTCTGACGTTCACAATAATTTGCACGGGTAAGTTAAAACGCCAGTTATAAGCATAGATGAATTTCAGAAATTTGTGATATGATATATTTTTATGTATTATGTAAGTTATGTAACTTACGTAAGTTATCAAATTAATGTATGTTAAGTTGTTGTAAGTTATTATGTATTATGTAAGTTATTTAAATTATTTAAGTTGTGTAAGTTCTGTAAGTTATGCAAGTTTAAATATAAGCTTGTAGATAACTTACGTAAGTTAATATGTAATTAATGTATTATGTAAGTTTATATAAAAAATTTTATATAAGTTATGTATTATGTAAGGTAACATATAAGTTTATGTAAGTTATGAATGTAAGTTATGTTTTCCGCTAAAAGTTATTTAAATTATTTAATTTGTGTAAGTTGTGTAAGATATTTAAGTTATGTAAGTTTTGTATTATGTAAGTTATGTATGCCATGTATAATGTAAGTTGTTATGTTATTATGTAAGTTATGAAAGTTTAAACATAAGCTTGTAGATAACTTATGTAAGTTAATATGTAAGTAATGTATTATGTAAGTTTATATAAAAATTTTATATAAGTTATGTATTATGTAAGGAAATGCAATATAAGTTTGAGAAAGTTATGAATGTAAGCTATTTAAATTATTTAAGTTGTGTATTATATAAGTCATGTAGGCTATGTGTTATGTATGTAAATTATGATTTATAAACGCTTTAAATTTTTCAAATATATAAATATAATTTTAATTAATATATTAAAACTGGATATAAATATATTAATATAACTTTGAATACATATCATTTAAAATATAATATTGTAGCTTTAATCTCCGGATAATTCAAAGATCGTACACGAACATTGACTTCGAATTACAAGAAATAATTAATTTGTTTATATTTATGAAAACAATTTTTGTTATTAAAGAAATAATACTTTGAATTGCCATTACAAAATAAATATATTTCGAAAAAGTATATTTTTGTTTTAATAAAAAATATAAATAAATAAACAAATTTTTTTATATGTAAAACATTCTTAATCATTAACGAATTCCCATTATGTAAGTTAAGATCGATAATTAATCATTAATTTGAAGTAAAATTTATAATTGCAACACATAATATCGGAAATCGATGATTTATAAACGCTAAACCGATAAAACGATTCGCCCATAATTTATTCAATTACTGAAATATATAAATTTGTTTAAGAGTTGTATTCCGAATTGTAATAGTTTAACACAATGTGATCTTTGCCGAATATCTTGAGCAGAAAATTTAGACATCAAAAAATGTACTAAGATGCAAAGTAAAATGCAAATTTAGCTAAAATGGTAATTAAAACTCCCATCTAAAAATGAAAAATAATAATTAAACTATACAACTAAAATATAACAACATATAAAAATGCCGAATATCTTGACTTTTTTTTTATAAGAAACCTAAATAGAGAAAAATAGGAATAATTACCTTAAATCCACTCAATTCCGAAGCAAATCCTGGAAAAAAAGACAGAAATACATTAGTACGTACCGAAAAGACATAAGTAATTAAAGCCAAAAAACTTTAAAAACCGAAAAAATATATATGAAAATATGTTGAAACATGACAATGAATTAGATGATATTAGAGGTTTTAAATTGAACATATAATACTGTACCCAAACTAACATGTTCCCAAAATTTAACATATATATATGTTCCCTAAATAACATGACAGAAAAACAATCCATTAAATCCATTAAACTAACAGCAATAGTCTACCTACTTGTCTAATGATTCCCCATCATCTAATAATTCCTACATTGATACTACATTATAATCAAATTAGAATCAAAATAGAATTGTTCTCAATGTATCTATAAAACATCACCCCATCTTTAAAAAGAAATAAGTCACAGCAAACAGCAGATTATTTTACCCATATGAAATTAAGACAAAATAAATTAGTCCTTATAATGTGCTAAGTTCTGGATTTCATCCATGCACTCTAGTTTGATAAATTTCAGTCACTATACCTTTCGAATTAGTCACTGTAGATAACCTATGCTTTTTTAATTACCAAGTTAAATTTGTTTGTTAAAATTATTCTATTAGTTTTCTACTTTGCAGAAGTCAATGAATTTAATCCATGCTCTCCAATTTGGTAATGTTTTAGTCCCCATACCGATGGCATTTTAAAACTCCAATCTTGACTCAAACATCAAGCATTAAATCAATTAACAAGTTTTTTTCTAGTTTCGTGTGAGAATAGCAAGCTAACATGTCAAATTTAGACCAAAGAAATAAAACACGTCAAAAGCAGTACCAAAATCTAACCATCATATTCTTCACCTGAAATAAATAGTGGGTTAAAACCATTCTAATTAAATCTGGAAACGAAAACGGAGGCAATTGGGTGATGAGAAATAATCAAATTGGCAGTTTGTAGCCTTTTATAAACCAAAAACAGAAATCCACAATTTGGCAGAAAGATTTCAATTCAACATGGACAGATTCAATTCAAGCCATCGACACCATTGACTTACCTTTGCCTTGCCTTGTTCTTGTTCTTGTTCCTGCGTTGTTCCAGTTCAAACAAATTCCCCTTTTTTCTTCTGTAAAAGAAAAAGAAGGGATGGCGAAGACATGAGAAAAAATCAGGAAACCTGAAAAAAAATTTGTAATCGAAACCCTAAAACCCCAAATAACATAGACTGACCTAAAACCCCAAAAATTTAATCGAAACAGAACCGGATGTGCTTACCTATTCAATCGACAAATCTCGCAGCTGTGCCCACCGTCTTTCAAGATCGACTCCGACCACCTTTCTTCCCAGGATTATTTTTCATGATATGTTTTTTCCCACTTCTCTCTGTAATTTCGACACTTAGAATATTTTGTTAAGGGTTGCTGCTGTAACTGGAGGACGGAGGCAAATCATAAGTGAATTTGTCCGCTGACGAAACGGCGCCGTTTAAGTTAAGTTATGTAACTTTTGCGGCGCTTCGGTATAAAACGCCACAAACGAATCTGATTCCCTAATTCACGGAACGACGCCGTATATTGTAATAATTGTGGCGTTTTTGACTAAAACGCCGGTAAAGGATTCCTTTTGCGGCGTTTTTATATAGAAACGCTGCTAAAACTCTCATTTTCTTTTTGTCCTACTTTTAAATAATTAATTACCAATTTATTTAACAAATAAATAATTACTAACTTGTTTATTTGTTTATTTATTTATACCAATTTTATTTTGGTCCTATATTTACAAATTAAATAATTAATAACTATATATATATATATATATATATCCATATATATTCATATATATATCCATATATAAGTAAAAATATATACAATGGACGTTAATTTGGGTTAAATGTTTTGCCAGTTATAACTATTATTAGTTATATTGTATAACAAGTCTCAAATTATAAATTAACCTTGTAATCTTCATATTAACCATTCAATTTATATATGTAGCTACGTACATGCATAAAGTGATCATCTACCTATTATACTCAAAACTTATCTTAATATTAAATTTATTCTGGATATATATTTTACAAATATATAAGAACATATATATTTACCTCCAAAATTAATCAATCTAATATTAACCTATTAAGAAACCCTAAACCCCGGCCAAACCCCTAAAACATCTATAACCCTCACTAAACCCTAAACCCTAATTAACCCTACCTAAACCCTAATTAACCCTATCCTTAACCCCTAAATTCACGTAACCCCTAAAGCATAACCTAGCCCCCCTAAACCCTATACCATAAATACCAAACCTTAAATTCATATATACCGGCCCGTACTCCTTAGAATACCATGCATCGACCAAAATATTCCCTAAATATTCTTTAATAATATCCAAATATAGTGAAAATCTATTAAAATATAATAACTTAATTATATATATATAGTTAAAAATATTGTATAAAGTTGAAATAAGGAAGCAATATTATCTTTATGACAAATTTTCGTATGAATAAGCTTCGAATGTCCTCTTAACAAATGGATGAAATTTGTTATAATAAACTTGGTACAACAAATTTTGTCTCTTTGTATAAAAAACAATTTTTTATTATAAAATTCGATATAGAAAATGTATTTTTTTTGATAATAAGTTCGTAAAGGATGAGGACACGGGTTAAATGGCCTTTAAAGAAACGACGCTGTTTAAATTAATTATAGGTCACATTTGCGGCGTTTTGCGTAAAAACGCCGCTATTGCATGCCTTTTGCGGCGCTACAGGAAAAAACGCCACTAAATTTTCAATGACAGAAAGAAACGGTGACGTTTTCACAAAATTGTAGACATATTTGCGGCGTTTTCCCTTAAAACGCCACTAATATAGTACATCATTCAACTGAAACGACGCCGTTCTGACACAGTTTCAAGAATATTAGCGGCGCTTCAATATAAAACGCCACAATAGAAACTGATTCCCTAACACGTAACGACGTCGTATATTGCAATATTTGTGGCGTTTTTGACTAAAACGCCGCTAAATGCTATTATATTTATACATATATATATATATATATTAATTATAATATAAACTATATACTAAACTTCAATATATTAAATTTCATCTAACTGGATTTATTTTACAAATATATAAGAACATATATATATATATTTACCGTAAAAATTAATCAATAATATTAACCTCTTAATTATTAAGAAACCCTATCATGACCGTCTAAACCCCCCTGACCATTGAAATATGGTAGCAAATTATCTTTATGACAATAATTTTCGTTTGGATCGATCTAAATATAAGTTTTACCATTTTTGAACTTAAGTATCGATATTTTTGCATCTGCTATTGCTATAGCTAGCCATATATATCAAAAAAATCAAATGGTTAGGGTTAAATGTTTTTAAATATACAAGATAATTAATTGTATCATTTAACAAGTCTCAAATTAACCAATCAATAGACATGCATAAATCCATCATGATGATCTACCTATTATATTAATTATATTCAATATATTAAATTTATTCTGGATCTATATTTGACAAATATATAAGAACATATATATTTACCATAAAAATAAATCAAAAACTAATATTAATCTAAATTAAACCCTAACATGACCGTTGAAACCCTAAATCTCAAACCCCTAAACCTGTAACCCCTAAATTAACCTTAAATCCGGCCCAAACCTTAAATCTATACCCAGTCCTCCTTAAAATACCGTCCATATATAAAAAAAATTCCATAAATATTTAATATATATAATCATAAAATATAGTCAAAGTCGATTAAACAATAATTAATTATTAAAATATATTTTGTATAAATTGGTGTTTTATAATTCCTTCCATTTATTTAGTCGAACAGTACTACCAAAATTTATTGGTACAATTAGCGGCGCTTACATATAAAACGCCGCTAAAGGCCAGACTATTAGTGGCGCTCAGATAAAAACGCCACTAAAAACACGAACTTTAGCAGCGCTTCAGAAAAAACGCCTCTAAAGAACCGTTCTTTACTGGCGCTCAGACAATAACGCCACTAATGGTACGAGCATTAGCGGCACTTGTATAAAAACGCCGGCAAAGGCCAAAACATTAGTGGCGCTCAGATATAAACGCCGCTAAAGATCGGAGAATTAGCGGCGCTAAAATAAAAACGCCGCTAAAGGTTTAAAAATCACAAAAACGACGTCGTTGGTCTTAGGTTTTTTGTGGCGCTTTGTATAAAACGCCGCTAATGCCTATCTTTTGGCGGCGCTTCTTGGAAATCGCCGCTGATGGTCTTCCTTTAGCGGCGCTTTGACTAAATCGCCGCTAATGCTCGACTTTTTGTGGCGCTTTCGTTTCAAACGCCGCTAAAAGTGCCGCTAAAGGCCTATTCTGGTGTAGTGACATATTGCTGATGGTCTCAAATAATGGAAGCTTTTTTTTTGTCTTTTCAATTTCACATGAAAAAGGATTTGTTTTTCTTCAATTTCATGTGTTGAAGGAAAAGTTATGGAAGATGGTGAATAAAAAAGCCTGCTTTAAATAGTGAAGGTCAAGCTATTTTGATGGAGACAGAAGTACTTTAATTTCCTAAACAACACTCTTCAAGTCTTTCTTCCAGGTTTTAAATACTATTTATATAGATGTTTAGGCCACTTTATCTTTACTGTATTGTGGAGGGACTATACTAGAAGTTAGATTGTATTTTACTCTTTATTAAATAAAAAAAGTAAATATGTCCTTATATGTTAGATTAAAGAGGAAATTGGTCTTTCCTTTCACAATTCTATCCATTTTTATCCTTAAGCGATAATGTGGTTGACAGAGCAGGTAGACAACGACACATGGTGTGACATGTATACCTCATGCTGACGTGATATTTTATCACATCAATAATTATTAAAAAAATAAAAAATTTTAAAAATAAATATTTTTTTAGTAAAAATTTTTAAACACCACGTATAGGATGAACTTGGATTTTTCAAATAATTATTAAAAATTATAGAAAATTTTTAAAAATTATTAAAATTATTAAAATTAAAATAAATATTCAAATTTCAAATTAATTATCATCACCTTGTTACAATTTATTTAAATATCTAATAATTATTTTGATGAATTACTATAAATATGAAAAAAATGAAATAACAAAAAAACTACAAAAATAATGTGAAAATCTGTTACAAATTTAGAAAAAAAAATAAACATTGAAGGGAATACAATCAAAGTATAATTCTTAATAATTTTCAAATAATTTTATAATTATTTGGAAAAACATGTTTGAGATGAATCTAGATAAACAGTTGTCCATTTTTAAATGAACTAGTTATTTTTTGTCTAGATGCATCCTGGACGTGTTTATTCAAATAATAATTAAAAACTATTTACTTTTAGGATGTTTTAAAATATTTGTTGACATGACACATTACGTGTCACTATCTACTTGTTTTGTTAGGCACGCCATCACTTAACGATAGAATAAATTTTTAACGAAAAGATCAGTTTCTTGTTTGATCTAATGTACATAAATTAATTTGTTATTTTTTTAATAGAGTGAGTAAAATGCAATCCAACTCTTAACGTAAGTCCTCCATAATATATTTTCCCAATTTTTACTTAATTATTGTCATATGTGTAATCTGTAAGGTAGATGGATACAACATTACTTTAATTCACACAATATAACATCCGCGGGCTCAAAAAAAAAAAAAAAAAAACTTGTTTAATCATTCGGACTGAAATAGAGTAGATCTAAATTGTAAAATAATTTATTTCAAGCTCAATCTAATTTCAACATAACTTAAGTGATAATCCACAAACAAATTATTAAATTCCAAAGTTATTAGATATTATTTATTTTTAAAATATCACATGCAATAAATCGGACATCGGAGTTGTAATGCCAAATTCATCGCATACATATAGAATTGTCCATAACTCTGTCATTGATGGAATTTCCAATCTTTGCTTGAGTTTGAATCTCTATAATTTATATATTCTGTTCATAAATGATAAATATAATTAAAATTTATTTTTATATATTATACTTTTGATTTAAATTCAATTAAAATATTTTTTAATGATTAAATAATAATTATCGATTAAGTCTTAACTTGATTAGCATGAACCTTGTTGCCAATGCTGAAGGACATAGGTTCGAGTGCGTTAAAGCATATTGTTCTCCTATTTATAAGTCGACCCGAACGACCCCTAGGGAAAATTTCAAAGTTTTGGGCCCACACGGCCACAGTTTATTCGATCAATTCCGCGGGGCATCTGGTTTCTCCAAGATTGATCTCCGTTCTGGCTACCATCAGTCCAAGGTTAAAAAGACTGATGTGTACAAGACTGCTTTCAAGACTTGTTATGGACATTATGAGTTCCTGGTTATGCCTTTCGAGTTGACAAGTGCTCCGGTGCATTCATGGATTTAATGAATCGAGTGTTCCAACCGTATTTTGATCAGTTTGTTGTAGTCTTTATCGACGACATATTGATTTATTCCAAGACTGAATCTGAGCATGATGAACACTTTTTTACGGTCCTTCAGATACTTCGAGAAGAACAACTATATGCTAAGTTTAGCAAATGTGAATTTTGGTGACTACTGAGGGGATCTGAGTCAATCCCAAGAAAATTGAAGTTGTAGTCGAGTGGAAACAGCTAAAAAATGTGCCTGGACTTCGGAGTTTCTTGGGTTTGGCGGGTTACTACCGAAGGTTTGTCGAGGGGTTTTCCTTGATTGCATCACCTCTGACGAAGCTACTACGTAAGAACACCCCATTTGTATGGTCTCATGAGCAGCAGTTGAGCTTCGAGAAGCTCAAATCCGTCCTGACACAAGCTCCTATTTTGGTTCTGCCTGAATTGGGTTGGGAGTTTGTGGTTCAGCCCAAACCTCGTTCATATTTGCAAAAGATTAACCCAAATCCATTTTAGGTCTGACCCATATTTTAACCAGGTCTAATTTTTTATCCAAACCCATTTTTTGAGCCTAATATTTTTGCCTAAACCCTTCCAAAATTCGGGTAGGCCTTTGGGCCTGGGCGGGTAACCTAATTCATGAACAGGTCTACTTCAAAGTAATTATAACAAAATGTAATTATTAAAATAATGAAAATTTTAATTATAATTAATTATAATTTTTTTTGCCAATACAAAGAATTCTAATTTTTTTTGTCACATAATTTTAAGGTGGTTACTTGAATAGTAAATGTGATTTGTCCTATTTTTGTCACTTAATGTTTTTTAATTTAATCACTTCCCATTAATATAATTGTTCAAATGAATTATTCTACCATTTTTTTTCACTATGAATAAAAATCATTTGCCTCAATTTTCTTTTTTTGAAGCAGAACTGTGGGATATTCTTGACGAACTCCTCATTTTGTTAAATAAAGGATACAGACAGGCCACAATTTAAACAGATAATGCCGATGTGATCAGGGCCTTATCAAATAAGGAGATGGAAGATGCAAGTATTACAATTCTTCAAAAGGTTCAAAGGATCATGTGTTTTGAAGGACAGTGGAGAATCAGAGTGGTCTCTAGAGAAACAAATATGATTGTAGACTGTTTAGCAAAGGTTTGTCTTGCATGGAAGTCGAGCATACAAATATTTGATATGCCTCCGAACGAGGTTTTAGAGGATCTTCAACAAGATAAAGTTTGTGGAGTGATTGAGTATTTGATATGATGTAATTTGTTTTTACTTTTCACCAAAAAAAATTATTTGCCCCTTATATATGCCCTTTTAGAGCCCCTCCAATCATATCGTGTCATGTGTCATTGGATACTTAACCAAAATGTGAGGTGGCTTCAAAAAATGGTATAATAACAAATTTATCTCTCAACTTTTATGTATTGTATCAATTTAGTCATAATTTTTTTAAAAAAAATTAACCCTCTCCGTTACATATTATCTCGGTTCTAATTCTAAAAATATATAATACATAAATATTTTTATAAAAATAATAAATTTAAAAATATATATGTAACAGGCCCAATTTGCCTGGCCCGTTAGACAAATAAACCAAATAAAAAAACACATCAAAATAGTCCAAATTACAAAATAAATATCAACCCAAATTACCAGGCCCAATTACAACAAACCTAAACCCAAATTACAAAAACCCAATTAGCCCAATAACCAAAAAACCTGGTGGCCCAATATGGCCCAAAAACTAAAAATTTTTCAGTAGTAAAAAAAGGAGGAAAAACCCTAGCCGACACCGCCCTAGCTGCCGCCCCTTCCCACGTGCACCTCCGTATGCCAGTTGGCCAACGGCTTTGTACCTGCAAAACAAACACGCAGACACAGAGGCAAAGAAAGGAGCATTGTATTTTCTGTTCTTTTTTTCTTTTCAGCTATAAAAAGCCACAAAGAAATCGCATGTAAATTTTTTTTACGGAGAGAATACGGAATCAAAAAAAACTTCCAAAAGGAAATCTAAAAAAAAAAAATAGAGTTTCTGAAAGGTGATCTCCGATTCCATTTTTTCTTTAGGTGGTTTTCTTCTCTGTTTCCTAAATTCTTCATTTAATTTACTTAGTGTATGCAAAAAAGAAGCAGTAAATAGGCGAAGAAATTACCTTCCTAGTGGAGCTATCGAATCCCTGTCTGCTTCATCGTAATCGGAGTTTAGGCAGGGATTGTAAGGCCATAGAATGGCTAGGCTTCTAAATGGCGAGCGGCTAGGGTTTTTTTTATCTGATTTGAAATGGCTAAACACATGTTTTATTTCTATTTTTTTTTTCGTTTTATAAAAACCATGCAACGGCACCGTTTAAAGTCTGTTTCAATGGCTCCAAAACGGTGCCATATTGGCTATACCTGATGACCCGACCCAGATGCAGCTAGATCCTCATGTTTTGGTCTTGGTAGGGATATTTGTGCCACTGGTCCTTCGGTTTTAGTTCACGTTTCTAATTTCGTTTTCTTTTTTAAAAAACTTACCCAGTTTGTTTTAAATTCTATTGTTTTAATCCCTTTAAACGCAACATTTAGGAGGCCTGGGTTAATTTTCACATCGGTCCCTTACATTTTAGCGCATTTATTGTAATCCTGTTATTTATGCTTTATTAATCTTCCATTTTCAAATTTTGCTCCTAAATTTTACATTATCTTACAAATTAATATTTTATCTTTTTAATTTCATCATTTACATTATCTATTTTGAAGTTATCACACATATTTTTATTTGTTTATTTATTTTCTTTTAAAAAAAAATCAATTGTGTATATTTATTGCAAATTATTCTATTTATTTCAAATTGTAGATATCATTTGCATTATACCGTTTATTCATATATATTTATATATATTATTGGTTTTAATTCGGGTTTTGTATTAAATTTCATCTATATATTATTTATTTTAAGTTATATAAATATATTGCTTATTTTCAAAGACTATTATCATTCATTCCTTTTTCTTTATCTTCATATATGTTATATTTTATATTAACACACAATAGAAGTTGAATCATGTATTTGTAATTTTAAATGAATTTATAAATGATTTATTTAAATTTGTTCCATATAGCATCTATTTTAAACTTTCTTTTACATCCTTTGCTTGTGATTGTTTATATTTTTTTTAGATTTTCTCATTACTCATTTTATTTTGGTATTAATGTGGGTATTAAAGATATCATGTTATAGGATTATTGGTATTATGTATGCCATATTTCTTAATTTGTATTTATTGATTATTTGTCGTTCATTAGTGTACATTTTGTTTTTGAGATGTCACTTTGCATTGTACATTATCATTCTATCGCGTTTTATTCGCTTAAAAAGTTACATTTAATATCATTTAAGTTTTGAAATCATTTTATTCAAAAGCTTTCAAGATAACGCAATACTCGGTATTTGGGGTCTTCGAGAAGATTGTGCCCTAACTTACTGGGTTCCAAATTTCCTCGTTGAATCTAAGTAATCAAGTATCTTTTTTTAAATCAAAACATATAAATAAAAAGCTCATTCTCAGGGATTCGATACGTTATGTCCTAACTCATTGGATATGACATTTTGTTATCTCAAGACGAGGATTTTTTAAAATAAAGGCAATATTCTATGTTTGGAATTTTGAGAAATTGTGCCCTAACTTACTAGGCTTCGATTTTTCATCTGACTTAAACAATTGAATATCATTTTTAAACTTCACTGCATGAGTTTTAAAAATCAAAGGACAAGCTCATTTTTGAGGATGAGAAACATCATATCCTAACTCATTGGGTGTCACATTTTATCTCTTCGAAATAAGAAGGTCTTAGCATGTAATTTGATTTATACAAGTGTCTTTTTAAATAAAAGGGTCGTATTTTAAAATCTTTGCAAATTTTCGATATTAGAACACTAATTAATCAACTAGGTACCAATTTTTGGGCGTTACGAGGGTGCTAATCATTCCTCGTACGTAACCGACTCCCGAACCCATCTTTCTGAATTTCGTGGACCAAAATTATTGTTTTAATAAATCAAATCGTTTATAAAAATAACTATTTTTCGAGGTGACCCGATCACACCTCATTAAAAAAGATTGGTGGCGACTCTCATATTCGTTTTCGTTTTCAAAACTAAAGTCGACCCGTTTTACAAAAAAAAAGGTTTCGACAATAGAAAAAATACATTGTATTTTATTAATCTAATTTTTTATACATTTTACAAATAAATTTTCAACCCCTCAATTTTTTTTTCAAAAAGCCTTAGAACTCTGTACACTTCTCTTTTTAGCGTTTCTGCTGCCATTTAATGCTCGAGCACCAGCATCAATGCTATCGGTAATTGGGGAGGCAACCATTTCTTTTGAACTCGCTCCAAAAGATCGTCACTGCCTATGCCATTGGTTCTCACCGCCTTTAACCACCCATGGAGGGATTAGACTATAGCGTCTCCTTGTTGTAGTCTTCCTCCTAACCGATTCTAATTCTCGAATGAAGCTTGGTTTTGAGAAAACCAGAAAATCCCTTGTTATCTTATTTTCGTTTCTCCTTTAGTTTTTCTTTGGGGGTCTCCTAACTCCTTTCTATCCATTGCTTTGGGGTTTAGGGACCGGGATGCTCACAAAATGGGAGCTAGGCAAGTGGGTTTGGATTATTCACAAGTGTCGCGTATATGTAAAATTAATATACTAAGAAACATTATTTAAATTTTTGAAGTGGGATAAGAGGGTATGGAGGAATTCATTTTAAGGTTCAAGAACGAAAATATTAAATAAAGTTCAGGGCAAAGCAAGTTAAATGAATATAAATAAAACTAGAATGAGAAAAGATTCACTTAAAACTTGTTTGCCATATATATGTGTAAGTGTCATGGGTCGGTTCACTATTGTATAAATAGTGTCCTATGGAGATCTTCATATTAAATGGGGTTCCTTTGACCCACTTGAATTGGCCCTATTTGAAAAATAAGTGACGAAGTCAATTTACTTGAAGCCTTATAGGGGCTTAGCAAGCACTTATGGAAAATTAGAACTACCATGGTAAATAGGAAAAGTCATCTTAGAATATTTGTTATCTAATAAGATTTGATTTTGTAATCTTGAGAATTATGTTAATCCCTTAATTGTAAATATGCTTCAATCTTGTTCGTCGATATAAAGATAGTTATACCGTTGGATTTAAGGGAACTCAACTATAAATAGAAGGTCTCCTCCTCATTTGTAATAATCTATTGTATCCTATTCTTTGAGTTAAAAATATATTGAGAACATTTATTCAAACACTTAACGTGTTTTGCTTTTCTGTAACTATTATATTTTTCGAGCTTTTCTGTTGTCTTTGAGTTGTTTTTGTTTTATAATTCGATGCCTTGGAGAAATTCTGCGAGAATTCTTACTTTGCAAGAGTTAAGCTGATTTAGGCGCATTTAAAGCGAAAAAATTATTTAAGACCGCACGAATTACGAGACAAAAAATCTAACCTCGTCACATAAATATGAAGTTGATTTTTCTAAACTTTCGATAATTACAAATACAATATACTCAGAAATATAATTATATATTTAAACAATTACAACTGAAATTTAATTATTTATGAAATTAAAAATTTCCACTAAAAGCATATTGAATACAAATCCATAAAAAAAATGATTCATATTAAAAGTTGACTATTGAGTCCAAACCATTACATATGATTTAGACTAATTCAAATATCCTAAAATTTAAGCTTCTAAAACTAAGAAAATATAATTGGACTGACAGTGAGTGGTTTCTAACCCAAATGATCCAATTAAACTCACCAAAACCACCCTTTATTTTCCTTTAGACCCATGCCTTTGTTCTCCGGGCTCTTAACTTTCGTACATTGCTCTTTTTCTTTTTTTTACCCATGTTTCCTTCATTCTCGTTTTATAAAAAAGGATTATTAATCTATAAAAAAAAAATTTATAAGCAAGTCTGGATATAGTTATTAAAATTATAATAAATAATTGAAAAACACACTTAACATTTTCTTACATGGAGTTTTTTTTTTATTCTATTGACAATAAAAGGAATAATTACTCTTATAAAAATTCATTTTTTAATTTATAATTATCTTTTTTAAGAATATCATTTTTAAATCTTGATTTGAGGTTTTTTTTTTAATAAGTGAATGGGTAATTTTAGTAAATGTTTACTTTGCTTCATTTCACTTTACTTTATTTTCTTAAATTTATGATTTTACTGCTTAATAAAACAGAATAATTCAAGATATGGTAATTATAATATATTAATAAATACTTAAGGTATGAATTTTATAAAAAAAACTACCGAAGTTTGTATTGAATTTAAATAACAAATTTAAATAGTCGTATTATTATATGAGGTGAATTAAAGTAAATTTGAATAATAAATATTATATTTAAATATGCTTGAATTCACTATGAATAATAAATAGGGATGGATTTCTCTAAAAAGACAAAGTAAATAGGGACCGGAATGGAGGGAGACGGAAGGGGATGTTAAATACATCACTGTGTCATTGCACTATGGATATATAATTTTGACATTTCTATGGATGTTGGTTGTATCCATCACACATTACCCTACTCTATTCCATTTCAATTTAATTTTTGTAACTTATTGTTAATATTTTTCATCTTTTTTAAGGTAAGTAAATATTGCAACATAAGTTTTCAAAAAAAATCATAAAATATATGAGTTTTTTTTTTATAACACAACATTATATTTTTACCCTTTTAATAGATATATATATATATATATATACAATGATAAAATGATACTTTCATATGGTGGGCATGATGGGGTGGAACAAACAATTATCATAACTGCTCTATGTCTATTAATAAAAGAAATCCATTTCACTTCATCTCGCATCTACTTTTTCGAAAAAATGAAAAATTCGCTTCGTTTTAAATTAAATGATTTAAAATTAATAGACTAATTGAGATTTTGTGACTAATAACAAATCCAATTTACAATATTTGAAAAACATATTATATATAATACCGGATATTGAATTATTTCGATTATAATTTGATTGATGAAAACTCATACTACAATAATTGCGAAAGAGAAGTAAATTATGTTTCCACAAAATATTTGTATCACGTAATCAACCATTGATTAAAAGGTATACAAACATGTTGGTGGAATTTAAATTTTTTGGTAACCTTTTTTATTTGCTTTTGGCTATCCAATAGTGTAAGAAGAAGGGCACTCGAGGATCCTTTTTTACTATTATTTTAATATTTCATCTTTTGTTCGTGTACGCAATTAGAATACTAATTTAGTTTTATTTGAATACCTTTATAATTGATTTAATTTTTTTACATATATTTTAAATTTATTCAAAGTTTTGGATGTATGAAAAAAAAAATAAACAAAACAAAATTATTTGATGCATTGTTAGCGAAGTTAAAACATTTTATGTGTTTTCGGGAAATATTTAAATAATTAAAAATAAATTAAAACAGACATGTATCATTTATTGAATTTTGTTTCTGGAGTTAAAAAAAATTCACTAACAGTGGACAGAATAATAACCCTTAAATAAATAAGAAAAAAATAATATTTGATATACTACCAATGAAGTTTTTAGACTCTAAAAGTAGGGCCAACTGGCCAAAGGGTTGACACATGTTTTATAAAAGTATAATAAAATATATTTTTTTAAAAAAAGACACATGACAATTTTTTAAAGTTGCTTGTGGAATAAAAGAATTACATTGTTACTGTACAAAATATTAATCCTAAGAAAAAGGTTACGATAGTTCTAAAACTAATGTAGTTTACACTAGTTTAAGCAATTATCTCATCATTTGTAAGTCCACTTAGTTAGGTATAAAATTAATTTTGTTTTATACACTTTTATAACTTTCTTCTATCATTAATATTTTAACAATTCAACTATCATATTTATGTTTTATTTATATAGATTATGCATGTCAAGTTTGAAGTAATTTTTTTTTAAATATTTTCTTTATGTAAAAGAATTTGATTGAATTTTAACTCATTGCTATTGAAAAACCTAGTATATGTTTGGGTTTAAGCACGCTTAAGTGCGTATTTTCGAGTCTTAGGAGTTATGGGTAGAAGTAGAAATTGATTAAAAAATATTTTAAATATGATAGAGAAATTGGATCAATTTGAAATTTTACATGAATAACAAATATGGTTATATTGATAAAATCAACATAGTGAAAATATCAATTGTAGAAAAAATGATAGAAATATATAAAATCATTTTAGTTTTACACTAATATAGGTATATTTCTCTCATATATATACATGCATATATAAATATGTATAAGTAGACTAATCCAAAGGTTGGACTATCCATTCGATCTGATAGGCCCAACTCACTAAAGTTGTGTTTTGGTTAAACCTTTTAATAATTTGAGTTAATTTAGTTAATTGTTACTTAATAATTAAAAAATAATATTTTAGTTGAATTTAATTAGAAAAGTGACTCCAAGTTGATTGCTAAACGGGAACGGATTGAGTCAAAACCTGATTCAGACTTTCATGTGAGTTCGGATGGTAGCTTGCATTTCCAAACTAGGATATGTGTTTCGAAGAATTCTGATATTATTCAGAAGATTTTGCAGGAAGCTCGCAGTAGTAATCTATTGATACATCCTGATAGTAACAAAATGTACGGTGATTTGAAACAAATGTATTAGTGGCCAGGTATGAAACGAGAGATTTCAAAATTTGTATCAAAATGTCTGATATGTCAGCAAGTTAAAGCCAAGCATCAAATATCTTCTAGTTTAATACAACCTATGATGATTCCAGAATAGAAATGGAAACGAGTTACGATGGATTTTTATCGGGATTGCATTTGTCTCCAACGAAAAAAATGTTGTTCGGGTTATTGTGGATCGTTTGACTAAATTCACACATTTCATTCCAGTGCGTACGGATTATTCACTTGAAATGCTGGCAAAATTGTACGTTTCTGAGATCGTTAGACTGCATGATGTGCCGGTGTCTATTATCTCTGATAGAGATCAACGGTTTACTTCTCGATTCTAGAGTAAATTACACGAAGCTCTGGGCACTCAAAGGCATTTCAGTACAGCGTTTCATTCGTAAACTGATGGTCAGTCTGAGCGAGTGATACAGGTACTCGAAGATATGCTCCAATATTGTATTTTAGAGTTTGAGGGTAACTGGGAGAAATTTGTTCCGTTGGTTTAATTTTCCTATAATAATAATTATCAAGCGAGCATTAGAATGGTGCCGTACGCAGCTTTGTATGGTCGAAAATGTCAAACTACATTATACTAGACTAAGCTGAGCGAGAAAAAATTATTCGGTGTTGATTTGATTTGAGAAACTGAAGAAAAGGTCAAAGTAATACGTGACAGTTTGAAAGCTGCTTCTGACCCTCAGAAATCTTGTGCGGATTTGAAAAGAAGAGATATTAAATTTCAAGTCGGTGACAAAATATTTTTGAAAATATCACCCTGGAGAAAAGTCCTCCATTTTGGTTGACAAAGGAAGCTTAGTTCGCGATTCATCAAGCCGTATGATACCATCGAGAGAATTGGGCCAGCGACTTATCGTTTGGCATTACCATCAGAATTAGAGAAAATACATAACATGTTTCATGTATCAATGTTACGACGTATCAGTCAGATCCTTCACATGTGATCTCACCTGTAGATTTTGAGATTCAACCGGATATGTCATACAGTAAAAAACCGATCAGAATCTTAAGTCGAGAAGTTAAGGAGTTAATAAATAAAAGTAAAACTTTAGTTAAATTTCTTTGGCAGGGCCATGGAATTTAAGAAACAACCTGAGAGCCAAAAGAAGCTATGAAATTTAAATACCCGAACCTATTTTCTGGTAAGATTTTCGGGGACAAAAATTCTTTTAGGGGGCAAGAGTTGAAACAACCCATTTTCAGTGATGTCAAAAATAGTGGTTTCAGACCACAATTTTGATGAGTGAGTTAATATTTTATTATTTATTTAGTGTATACAGATTATACTAAGGTCGTATTAAAATTTCATTAAGAAATTTGATGTTTAAATGGTTAATTAGGTGAAAAGGACTAAATCGTAAAAGGTGAAAAGTTGAATTCTATTAGTTAAAAGGGTCAAATGGCTATAGAAAGGAAAGTTAATGGATTTTAATGGTAAATATACCAAATAAAGAGTTAGTGGATGTTTATGGATAGGATTTAATGAAATTTTAATAGTTTTAAAAGGTTAATTTGGTAAATTGGTAATTAAGTTAAAATGTTGAGTAATTAAAAGGTAAAAAGGATATCATCTTCTTGTTATGTTCATGATTAAACCATTTCTACCATTACAGAAGAAAGCTAGGTTCAGTCAAGCTTGTTTTGTTGCATGTAAGTGAATTCAAGCCCCACTTTTAATGATTTTTATGTTTTTGTGATTGTTTTAGCTTAGTCTAGCTAGCCCGGGTGTTAATTTGCAAAGATGTTAAAGGTTGAGGGAATTTACATGGATGTTTTTGAATAATTTTTGATGTTATTTGATGGGTTATTTATCTTTGTTGTAAAATAAACATGTTTTGTTAAGTGATTTTTGATGAATTTTAGAAATAGGGATTAAATTGTTAAAAGTATAAATCCAAGGGTTTTTTGTGAAATTTTTGTATTTATGAATTGTTTCAAGGTTCCTTGTAACATTTATTAAGTTGGATGTAGGTTAAAATGGTTAGATTTTAAGTTATGAGCTTAAGGACTAAATTGTGAAAAGTTAAAGTATTAGGGGCAATTTTGTAATTTTTCATAAATATGAGTTATGGATTAAATTGAATTCTATAAGTATCTAATTGAATGAAATTATTTATTTAGATCAAGATAAACCACAATCGGACATCAATCGAGGAAAAGCTAAAGCTTCGGATTAGTTTGAATTCCACTTCTACGCCCTAGTTATCAAGGTAAGTTCGTATGAACTATGATCATTTTAATGTTAGCTAAATTGGCTATTTATTATGTTGTTTTAATATAAATGAATATATATATATATAAATGTATCCATGCTATGATGATTTGACTGATAACAAGCCCGATTGAACCTTAAGAATTCTGAGGATACAAATGATATGTCATTAGGGATTTCATGTTTCGGGTGCTGGTCTTGGATGTCCTACCGATGGCTGAGGTCCTGCATTTGTTGCGGACTCTCCACAGCTCGTGTGAGTAGCATCGTGTAGCTTACATTCTGACCCAGAACTCATGTGAGCAGGCCCATTTCGCAGCTCGTGTGAACATTAATGTAAAGGAAAGATTACGGTTATATGTAAAGGCACACTATGTCTGAGCTTTCCCTAGTCTCCGATGTGATTCTATATGGTTCAACGGGTAAGAACAAGAATGGAACGATAAGTAAGTTAATGGACATGTTCATGACTTTATGAAAAGGTTGATGCATATGTAATGTATCTTATGAAATCTATTTATGATATAAGTGAACTTATATGTGATATTGATGAACCTACTAACAAGTGGACTTGATGATGCTTGGATAGGCTTATCCTAAGCTCATGGCATTGGTAATGAATTCTGCTTAATCTATGAATTGTGTTATTGAGATGGTAAATTATGTTTAATGTTATACGAGCTTACTAAGAACTCGTTGCTTACGTAGGTACTTTCTTTCGTTTTTAAATTATTAGAAACTCGACCGATTGGAAGATTGTCGGGGACCTATCACACTATCCAGCAACCATTTTGGTAGCTTTTGAGTATTTTGGCCAAGGTTAATAATGCCATGTATAGGTATTTTATATTGGTAGTTCATGGATGTGTAAATGGATGTTTTGATATGTTTAAACTTTTTAAGTTATGCTTGATTTGGTGATTTACAATGACTTACCAAATTATGTCATTTTGGTCACTTTTAAGTGCTTGTATATAAGGTTCCTTTTTGGCATGTTTATGATTACTTGAAAATGGTCATTTGTGATAAGTTTTGGTAAATGTTTGAACTAAATTTTATGCATGAACTAAGGCAATGTTGACTTGTTTTGGTAATTGATGTTTTGATACAATTATGGTGCCTTTGAATGACATATTGGTTAGGTGATTTAGTGTGTTTGAAATGGTATGTTTATATGTATTTGGATGTTGTTTGAATTCCTTGGATGTGTGCCTAAATGGTTTGAATGGTTAGTTATGAATTGGGTTTGAAATGACTTGATTTTAGATAAATTTTGGGTTCACACGACCTGGGACACGAGCTGTCACATGGCCTGGTGACACGGCCATGTGTCATTTTGAAATTTCTTAGTGTATCAAGTCAGTGAGTTACTCGGCCTAGTACACGGCCTGGCACACGGGCATGTAGGGCAACTTAGTGAGTTACACGGGTGAGGACATAGGCTGGGACACGACCGTGTGTCCCTTGTTTGATTATTACACAACCTAGAACATGTCACACAGCTTGGCCAAACGACCGTATGGTCCCTGTTCTCACATTTTTGTATTTCTTTTCTTAAACTTTCGGTTTTGTTTTAAATTAGCCTCGAATTTCTTCTAAACTATTTTTAGGGCCTCGAAGGCTCAATTTAGGGACAAAATGTATATGATTGATTGGTTTATATTGACATCAAATCTTAATAGGAAGAAACAAAAGCCTTACAATCGTAAGATTCGTCTGATGTTTGATATTTAAGATAAGATTCTCATCGTTATAGAGAAGAAGAAGAGAGATCGAGCATTAAGGAGACAAAAGGGAAAATGAATTTTGGATAGAGAGGAGGTTGTCATTAACGCTTCCCTTTCGGATTCAGATATCAGTAACAAAAAGAAATTTATTCTCAGGGAGGCAAGGAATGCCTGGGAAGTTGGACAAAATTTAGGGTTTAGCGTTAGAGGTGACGAGTGGGATGTTGTTGATGTAATATGTCGAAAATTACTACTGTAATACCCCGAAAATTATTACAGTAAGAAAGTAGGTATCCTTGATAGTAAAATAAGGAAATAAAGTGACAAAAAGGGAAATTTTGAGTTATGGCAACACTGGGAATTATATTATGACATATTAATTCAAGAAAGGATTAAATCACAAAAGTGAGAAAAGTTTTGTTGCCCAAGAGTAAATATTCAAAATTTGAGGGATTAAAGTGTAAATATGAAAAAGTTGAAGGACCAATAGTGTAACTATTTTAACGGTGGAATAATCTAGAAACTAAGGAAAATGGATGAATTAGGACCAAATTGAAAAGGTGAAGAATTTTGAGGGACTAAATCACAATTTTACCAAATTAAGTGATGACTCAAGGATAAATTTTTTAAAGATTATAAAGGGAAAAATGGTCATTTAGAAGAGAGAAAAATCTAGAAGATAATGATGATGTTGGAGATATTTTATATTAATTAAATAAATAAATATTAGTTTATTAATATTTTAATTTGATTTTGAAATGATATTTTATTATTTTATAAATATTTTATTTAGTATATATAAGAAAAGGAAGATGAAGAATCATCCATTCCACCATATTTCCATGCAACTAACGTGAGAAGAGAGGAGAAGAAAGAAAGTTTTGCTTTCTTTACAATTTGGTCCTTTCACCAAAAATTTACCATTTTCACCTAGAAATCAAAAGAATTTCCATAGCTTCCAAGAGAGAAGAATAACAATGGGGAGCTAGAATATCAAGTTAGATTCAAGAAATAGAAGTTGGAGGAGAGAGAAAATCAAGTTAAAGATTGAAATCAATAGCACAAGGTAAGAACATCAAGATTTTAATATATTTTTAAGTTTGATATTATTGAAAAAGCATGGAAATAATGTTATAGTAGAGTTTTTTTATATAAGGTCTTATGTTATTGATATATTAGTGAAGAGAAATAAGTGAAAGTGATGGGAAATATTATAGAGAAAGGGAATAAGGGAGTTATACACCTAGTAATCAACATTTTGCACTAAAACAGTTTTGGACAGCAGCAGTAGGTTAACTTTGAAAAATCACCATAAATTGTGGAAATATAATTAGAGTATGAATAAAATATGGAAATAAATTTTATTGAGTCTAGTTTCTCATAGAAGAAACAGTGTAAGTAATGTAATTGTAAATCATGAGATATAATAAATTTTGTGAGACAAGGTCAGAATGAATTTGGGTTCCCCTATTCTGATTTGGAAAAATCATTAAAAATTGTAAAAAAATAATTATGGGTTATAATTTATATTTTTAAAATACTTAATTAGTCTATTTTCAATAGAAACAAACGGGAACATCATCCGCATTCTGTACAAAGAGATAATTAATTTTTAGTGAAGAGGGGTCGGAACTGTCAGATAGTGAAATAGGGGAAACTTTCAAGAATAAACTGTACTTATTGGCTAAACTAAAAATTATGAAAATTTTATGGTAATAATATATGTGAGTCTAGTTTCAAAGAAAATTTTTTGATCTGAATTCGGAGTTCTGTAGCTTAAGATATAATTAATTTAGTGACTATGACTTAAGTGAATAGCTTGTTATGAGTAAACAAGTTAATAGTGGTATTATGTATATATCAAGGATGTGGAATGGAGTGGAGGAGGAGAAAAAATATATGTGAATATTCAGCTAATATGAGTTTATTTTAAAATAGCTAATTTACATGTTTTAGGTTCAGGGACTAAATTGAATAAAAGTAAAATTTTAAGGGTAATTTTGTAAAAATGTCAAAAAGTGACCAAATTGCATGAAATGAATTGTTTTATTATTTAAATTAATAAATTGAATGAAATATTAATTTATATCAAGATTGGGTGGAAATTCAAGGAAAATAAAAAATTACCAAAATGTCCTTAAATTTTGGTATTTCTGCAATTTAGCCTGGTAAGTTCATGTAACTTGAATTATATTCTTAGATGATTGAAATATATATATTGGATTGAGAAATTGATTTGAATTGTGAACATGAGAAATTGTGAATTGAATGAAATGGAAATGAAGCTTTGAATTACATGAGTAAATATCGGGTCTCGTAGGCCCTATTTGTTATGAATATAATATTTCAAGGATATGCTGTAAAGAATTATAAAAGCACGTTAATAATTTGAAAGTTTTAATTCGGATGAAATTTTGTAACTCGATTTAATACGTATGCAAATGTATGTCTTCTAGAAATGCCTCGTACCCTATTCTGACATCGAATACGGGTAAGGGGTGTTACAATGTGACATCATCAGATTCAGTCATAACGTTTAGACCGGGTTTGGGGTGTTACAGTTGATGAAATAATAAGCTTAGAAGGTCTGTAGTTTCGGGTGCTTGAGGGACGGGTGGGTGTTAGGCTGAACTAAGAAGGTTAGTTGTTGAGTGGTTCATGGTTTTCTTTTACTGTTGTGTTTTTTTCTATGTGGTGGAAGGTATGAGGACTTTGTAGTGGGATATAAGGGGATTGTTTTTGAACGTTAAGAAATACTATACTAGAAGAGTTATGTGTATAGCAATAATGGGTAAGTGTTTTATTCAGGTATCATAGTTAAACTTGGTTACGGTCGATGTTTTTAGGTATGTACAAAGTGATGATTTTTATTTTGATTTTTGGTAGCTGAAGGGTGTGTGAAGGTGTAATTATAATATAGGACTGGGGTAGCTTTCATGTAGGTAATTATCCCATCTCTATGAGAGTTGTTGTTGTGGAAGGAATTTGGATAGGTGACCTTAAAACAATAAGAAACTGAACTGAAAGGAGTAGTGGCATGGGGTTAGCGAATGGATCAAGGGTATTTAATAGTTTCATCGAGGTCTGCAAGCTGGTGGAGTTACATCTGATGGGAATGAATTCACTTGGTTGGGCCAAACATTGAGAGGAGTAGACGGGATCACTTTTTACTAGTAGATCAATGGCTATGGATTGGGGATTGCACCCGTTCAAACTCTTTAATGAGTGATTTCCAAAAAGGAGTGATCGAGACTTATAAATAAAGGAAGGGGAGAGATATGAGGGTATATCCTTCTATTGTCGAGTAAGATGAGGAGTTTGAATTTGGCCGTCAAAGATTGGAATGAAAAATTTGGTGGTAATGTGTATAATTGTTTTTTTGGACTTAATATAGAAAAATAAAATTGGAGTTGGATGATAACGGTAATCATAAAAATCTGAACGGTTCGGAAATGGAAGAGCTTGGTCAGTTGGATATGGTGCTGTGGGAAGTTATCAAGTTCCATGAATCGGTATGGTGTCAAAATACACAGAGGTTCTGATTACAAGAAGACAAATCCAACTCTGCCTCTTTTTTAGAGGGCATTGAGAGACATAAGAAGTGGCTTGTGCTTTGTTATCTGTACTGATTGTATAGACGATGATTATTGGTATGGTTAGCATGGGAAAGTCCCGTTAGCATATAATCTAGTTTGCGTATGCATTGGAGTGGTAGTTGGAAAGAAATTATAGAAGTGGATGTTGCGGAATCTAGTCATTGGTATTGACTGTGGTATTGATCAGCTGTGTTGAGTTTAGTTCGTAGTTGTTCAATGGCAATGAAATAGTATGGTTAATGCTCTGGCAATAGCAGGTAAAAGAAGTCCTTCATTTTTGAAAGTCGGGAGATGATTATTGTGGGCTACATATTAGTTTTAGTTTGAGTTGATGTTGATTGTCTCAGGTCGAGTGTATTTCGAAGCGAAAGATTACTATGAGAATTTTTGTTATGTTTTTGTGTTTGAAAAAGGTTCGTATTTTCCAACGTCCTTCTATCTTTGTCATTTTTATATCGATTGAGCAAAAAAAAAAGAACATAGTAGTAAATCTTGATTGAATTAGATTGGGCTTGAAATGAATTATCGGATAAACTACATCCAAGATTACTAAACTATTAGTAAGTTTACATTTTCGTCATCAACTTCAAAAAATTACAAAATGATTATGAACTATTTGAAGGTTTTCATTTAAATTTCTGACTATTTGAAAGTTTTTATTCAAGTCATTAGGCTGTTAAGTTTTTTTTTTTTTTTAAATTTGATTAGCAAGCTCCAAGCAATGGTTTGACGATCAATATGGTAGTTCAATACACATTGATACCTTAGATCTAAGTCAATCTGGTGGTCAAGGTCGTAGATCGGAGAAGAAAGCTATTTGGATTTTGGTTTGCAAAATCATGATGTTCAAAACTATTTCATGAAAAAAAAACTGAACTGTAGAAGAGAAGGAGAATGAGAGCTTTTAATTGGTGTAGGCGGTGCGAATAGAGAAGACCATACAACAATGATTTTAATAACTTAGTGACTTAAATAAAAACTTTCGAATTATTCAATGACTATTTTGTAACTTTTTTAAAATTAAATGATCAAAACATAAATTTATTAATAATTTAATTAGCCTAAGTTATTATAACTTAGGCTGATTCGGTTGAAAACATAAAATTTTTGAGGCAGCCAATGTTATGTTGTGTGAATTAAAGTGCTGTGGCATGCATCAATTACCACCTTCTTTAAATATATTACTAAAATTACACAAGTTGAATTAAAATTTTAAATATGATATATAAGAATTCAACTGTTAAATAAACAAATTTAAATTTAAAATATTAAATTATGCAAACTAAACTACGAAAATTGAAATATAACAAAAAAATTCAAATAATTATTAATGAAGCGAGAAGATATGTAAAATGGATTGTTGACATGTAAAGAACTATATAAATTTATAATAGACATCTATTTTTTTCTTTAGATTGAATCAGTATTACAATTTATACAAAAAAACATTTTATAAGTTTAGATATGACATAAATAAGTAAATTATTCTCGAAATAACATCATAATAATGAATTATACAAACAAGATATGGAATAACTTTTATTTATTATATATAGCATAATAATTACTTTAATTTTTAAGTTTATAAATTTAGAATTAAAATTATAAATTATATGAGATGAATTAAAATTTTACATACAAATAATATGATAACATGACTGGAAAAAAATGATTACAACACTTAAACATAAGATGTCAAAATCTATATAAAACAGAAATATGATGTGAAATTTAACCTCAATTTTTTTTTATTATCAATTTTACCTTTATTCTTTTTTAACTAAATTTGACTTTCAACTTTTTAAAAGGAGTCAAAATTGACCATTAACATTTAAAAAAGAGACCAAGTACTATGTTATATAAAATAAATAGTGATGTGTCAATAAGAAGTATATGTGGACTGTCACGGTAACATCATTAGAAATTTAATGTTTTAATTAAACTTTCTGTTAAAAAAATTGATTTGACATTTTTAAAAAAATTAAGATTCAAATTGACAAAATATGTGAACATTAAAAACTAAATCTAGCCTATAAATTTTTGTATAAATTGAGGATAGTTTGAACAAACAAAAATAACAAAATTGATGGCAATTTATTCTTAAAATTATGCCCTCACAGGCCTTAAGGGATAACTTTTAAAGGCAATATAGATATATACGTACAAAAATAATTAGCTAAAAAATTGAAATAAATAGTATTTAAAACCTGGAAGAAAGAAACAGTTGAAAAAGAAAAAAGAAAGTTGTTATGACGGATTAAAGTGCATTCGTCTTCATAGCCTAATCTTCACTATCGAAACCTTTACTGGTTTCAACAAAGACTGCAGGCTCTTATATAATAGGACCATGCTCTTTTTAAAAAAAAAGTTATCTGAAACATTAAATACAATTTTTTTTTTAATTCATCAAAACTTAATTAAACACAAAATTAATCCGATTTCGGAGTTGGCATGGTTAATTAGCAGAAACTATAGAATGCTCAAGTTTAACTAAATCTGATGTTGGGTATAAACAAAACTTTGATTTCATTTGATATAACTATACATATAAAAATATAATTTTATTCAATTTACATATGAAGTTTTGTTTTCAATTATACACCGTTGAAGGGAGGTTGATCTCGGACCTTCAACGAAAAGTATTGTCTCACTCGGGGGTTTTGTCTCCCTTAAAGAGCGCTTCGGTTAATGTAAATGCAACCTGAAAACTCACGGAAAAGTGTCAACCTTAGTTGATGATTCGATCCCCACAAACACATTTTTCATATTTAATCTCTAACAATATCGATACTTTTCTTGTGAGCTTACAATTCATATCTATATCAATTGAGGTGCTCAATACATTCTCTTAAGAGTCTAATATTCAACTTCTCTATAGTCTTTTCTTATTTAAATATTTTTTTTTATTAGAAGTGATTCCGTTACATTTTTTAGTCCAACCATTTATTTCGGTTAACAAAAATTCCTTAACCAATAATATTATGACACTTAGTAAAAACTTTAATTTATTTATTTTTCTTTTTCCTCCTCCTCTCTCCTCTCCCACGTTCCTATTTCATCTTCCTCCTCCTCCCTCCATTAAACTCTCCTTTAAAACTCTGTTGATGAGAATCCCAGGTGCCCTTTTCTTGTTATAGCTTCCGCTGTTGAGAATTGCTGTTTTGAGTCTAAAGTTACGACTAAGTTTTTTAATTCCATGCTTAAAGTTTACTGTAATAATGGGAATTTTAGTGAGGCACCGAAGACTTTTGATTATGTGAAGAATAATGGGATTAAGATTTAAGATTGATGAGAGAACTTGTACTGTTCATTTAAATACTCATAAGAGAGCGGATGAATTGGGGCTGGCTTTAGATTTCTTTGATCAAATGGTACAATCAGGTCTTGAAATTTCTGTTGATTCATTGACATGTGTGATTGATGGATTGTGTAGAAATGGAGATATAAAGAAAGCTAGAGAGATAGTGGAGGAGATGTCTGGTAGAGGGATTAAAGCTAAAAAAAAATTTGAAGCATGGCTTATTAAAAAAAAGCTCGTAAGGAACAGAGAAACGGAAACTCAAAGAGTGCAATTTCCAAAATATCTTGAAATTTTATTTTGAGTTCGAAAATCCATATTAACATATTGCAATTAGGAGAGAGCTTTGTGATTGTTCATTATCAAATGCTTATTAAAAGCTATTTTTTATTTTGTTAAGTTTAAAATTTTAAAGGAGAGTTTAACGGGGAGGAGTAAGAAGATGAGATAGGAACGTAGGAGAGAAGGGAGAAGAAAAAAAAGAAAAAACCCTTAAACTAAAGTTTTTGCCATGTGTCATAATATTATTGGTTAAGGAATTTTAATTAATAGAAAAAAACGATTACGTTAAAAAATCAACAGAATCATAGTTTAGATACACTTTTGATCAACAAAAGTTTAGGTACCTAAATGAGAAAAATACTATAGCTTGAGGGCCAATTTTTCATTTAAACCTTGATTCAATTATATAAAATTTAAAAAATATATAATTATTTTCAAATTGCATCAACATAAGTGTTTATATCTATAAAAAAAAGTAAATGTAAAAGTGATGTCACGTAGATAATGGGATTACATATGTTGACTCATTTGAAGGCAATGTTAATTTTGTGGTTGAAATAGTGGCCACAACTTGAGGCATTTTTTTATTGCTTTACTTGTCTATTTCCAAGCCTCAGGCAACTTGAACTATTGAAGAAGAAAAGGCTGCTAATGCCAACTCCAAAGCACTTTATGCTATTTTTTGTGGGGTAGATGCACAATGTAACATCCCAATTTTGCCCGACTCACCATAAACCTAAAATAAATAAATAAATAAAATCAAAATAATAACAAGTTCATTTTCAAAAATATACTGGCCCAAATACATTACCCAATTTACAAGCCCAAACTACTAACCTTAGCCCATAACCTAAAATTTTTTAGGAAACCTAAAACCCTAGTTCCCTTACCGCGCCGCTCCCCAACATGTCAGCAGACATGGCGCCTGAAAACCTTCCCCCTTGCAACAAAATGGTAGCAGAAGCCCCGATGACTTTCATCTTCCCTACAAGAAACACAAAAAAGGGAAAAGAAGTAGAAGCAAGCAATTGAAAAACATATATTATAATATTTTCTTGGTTATAAAAATCGATTTTTGTAACACAAAGAGGAATCTTTTTTCTTTTGAAATAGAAGAACAACAAAAAAAAAAAAATTAAAAGGTAGTCTATTTTATCTCCTTTTTGAAAAATAGCATAATAAATAAAAAATAAATAAAAGTCTTATCGGTCGCCTCGCCTCCCGCCATTGTTGGAGTCCTCCTCTAACCCCGAATGCTTTCGAACCTATTACAGTTTTTTCCGAGGCTTCGACGAAAGGAAACGTGGGGTGTGTAAAGAGCGAGTATTATTATTATTTTTTTCTTTTTAGAAGGCTTAGCCTTCGGATCTAGCCTTGGGAAGTCAAAAGGACTAAAAAAGGAGCCTTTTTTAAACTCTGGCCACTGGAGGCGACGGTCGCCTCCGTCGATGATCGGTGATCATGGCGGAGCGCCGACGAACCTATGGCTGGACATAGAGAGCATTGAGAGAGAAGAGAAACTTTTTTTTAAAGAGGTTTCAAATGATTTTTTAGGATTTTTTTTACTTATATAATCCCCCAAAAACAACATTTTTGGGATTGACTTCAGACACCCAAAACGGCGCCGTCTGAAACTAACCCAATATCTGACCCGTTTATTCAGTAAGATCCATGTGTTTTTGCGAAATGGTCTATTTGCGCTCCTGGTCCTTCCACTTTTGGACCCTTTTTTAATTCGGTTCTACTTTTGCTTTTTTTCTTTTTTAGATTGTACTTTTTGATTTTAATTCATTTTCAATTTAGTCCTTATAACGTTGACCCATCGAGGAATGACACGTGTACTATTTTGGATTAATTGTCCTCAGGGTCCCTGAACTTTTGCTCCGCATTTTAATTTAGACCTTTTTTATCCATTTTTTTAATTTAGACATTTTATTTTCTTGGACCTTTAATTTAGTCCTTTATTCCACATTTCTTTAATTATTTTGCGATTTATGGCTTAATTTTTGTTTAAATTTCAATTTAATCCCTCACTTGATAAATTTTGCCTCTTTCATGTATATTAACACTTAGCATTTATGTCATTTACATTTCTTTTTATTTATACGTTTTATTTTTATTTTATACCTATTATTATTGTTATTGTTATTATTTATTGTACTTAATTATTTATCATTAGAATTAAAATAGTAATTATGGATTGATTGATTGATTTATTTATGTATTATTTCCTTACCCTTTTTGATTTAAAATTTATATTACTCATTTTCTTTTATTTGCACAGTTTTGTTGCCCCTATTATTATTATTTATTTTACTTTGATTATTTATATTAGAATTAGAATAGTAATTATGGCATGATTATTGCCACTGTTATTGTGAGTAGATATTTTATTGCCATTAGAGTTATATAATTGTCATTCACTAGCACGACATTTTCATTTTTCATTTTATATATAATCGTTTGATTTTTAACACAATTCTATTTTATTTTATTTTGCTACAACCATGCCACGAATCGTGTTTAAATATATTTATGCAGTTTTATACTATGCCTAAATAAGTTAAATACACATTGCTTTAAATGTTACATTTGTTTTTACTCGATGCATAAAAAAATTAAAATTAAGGCAATGTTCCGTATTTAGATTCGAGAAGTTATGCCTTAACTTACGGGGTTCAACTTTCTCTTTGAACCTAGATAACCAAACATTCCTTTTAAAACTAAAACACATGTGATTTAAATATTAATATAATAAAGAGCAAGCTTATTTTCGAGGATTCGAGATGTCATGTCCTAACTTACGGGATATGACCTTTTGTTACCTCGAGATAAGAAGGCCTTTTACATACGTTTTGATTTATTTAAGTGATTTTAATTAAAAATAACATTATGCAAAGTGAGATCGTGTTTTTAAATTCTCTTTAAATTTTCTATTCTTGACACTAAGAAATAAATTAATCAACTTTGGGCGTCACGAGGGTGCTAATCCTTCCTCCTGCGTAACTGACTCCTGAACCTATTTCCTGAATTTTATAGACCAAAAATCATTGTTTTAGTAAATCAAACCTTTTATTAAAACGATCAAATTGCAAGGTGATCCGATCACACCTCATAAAAAGGATTGGTGCCGACTCCATCTTTGTTTCTAAAATAAAGTCGTTTTCAAAAAGATTTCGGTAGCTGGGGACAAAATAAAAGAGTCAAGCCGCGGGTTGATTACTTTTGGTCTTTTTGTCGAAAATTGATAATTTGGTTTAAATTTACAATCCTTTTATTGCACTTCATCCTTCATGTTTTGTCTTTTATATCTCAGGTTATATAGCGATCTAGTATATCTGTTTTATTGTTTCGGAAGTTTCTTTTTATGTGTTTTTCGCATATTGCATTGCATAATCATTCGATTTTGTCTTTCTTAAGTGGGAGTGAGAAGCTATTCCTTCGTGAGGTCTTCACTTCCATATAGGATAGTGGATCACTTTCGAGATACATCCGTACCTATGTCTTTGTGAGATCTTCATCTTCGTATAGTCATAGGTAAATGTATTCCCCTGAACTGAACTCGATCCGTATGAGCCTATAATGGGTGAGGATTGAGGAATCTGTTGGTTTAAAACCCTTACTTTAGAATCAAACCGCATATAATGAGCCCTAAGAATCTACCCTAGATAGACTTATTTTGTTTTGTTTTGGCTGTGATTGCATTGCATTTTCATCATAGAAAAGGGTTCGATTCACGTTTAATTGCTAAATAGAGAGCTTATCATGGAAAAAGGATTTCTTGATAAAGTGGAAGACAATGTGCTCGTCCAAATATGGTTCGAGGAGACACAAGAAGAGAAGGGTGACAGCCTGACGAAGGGGCATATGTCAAAATTATGAGATTTCACTCGCATCAGTGTGACTCAGAATAATCTCCAAGAGTTAAAAGAGGTATGAGACCAATGGGATGCCGAAACCAAACATTTATTCTACTATAACTATGGTGAGTTGTCTTATTTACTCGGTGTCAAAGTGGATAAGCACTTATTCCGAGCTCTTGCCCAATATTGAAATCCCGCCTATAGCTGCTTTACTTTTGGGAAGGTAGATTTAGTGCCCACCATTGAAGAGTATACAACTCTACTCCGTTGCTTGAGGATCCAAGTCGACAAAGCTTATTCTAGAGCTGCCAACGTCTCGGCTTTCTTAAAAAAGCTAATGAGTATAACTGAGATGAGTGAGCAATGGGTCGCGACCCAAATTAAACAAAAGGGAGATAACAAATGCGTCCCTTGAAAAAGTTTGCGAGATTTAATCTTGGTACATCTAGATATGAAGAAAAGAGTCGACGTCTTCGCCATTGATCATCTTCCCCAAAGAATTAGGGCACATCAATGAGGCAGTTTCAGATCTATTTGACTAGCTTGACAAAAGGGTCATGCTCGTTTCGATAATTTTGGCCAAAACATTCAAATTTTTGAGTGCATACCGGAGAGCAGGTGAAGAAAGATTTATCGGGTGTGCGCAACTCTTGTTTGCATAGTTCTATAGACACTTTTGGAAGGTAGAAAAGATCTCTTATCGAGAATTCTCTAAAAACTACTCTCCACTGAAAGAATTTGTGGTCACCCCAAGGCGAGACAATATTTTTGAAGAAAAGTGGATGGCAATTCTCCAGAGTCTCCAAGATAAAGACGTCGAATGGAGGCCTCCTTGGATGATCCCTGATGAGATTTTGTATCGATGTGGAGACTTCGACTGGGTCCTCTACTCAGGATATGGGGAGCTATTGGATATGCCCCATTACTTGTATTGAGATAGTATAGGTCGAGACAATTTATACCGGTAATGCAAGGGTTGGCTCAGTGTGAGTTTGCGTACAAGAGTGATAATTACAAGAAGAAGGTTCATAAAATATCAAACGCTTGGAACCAAACCCAAAGAATGAAAAGATTTGTCGCAAATCCCATGACGACCCCTGAATATGATTGCTGGTGGGGTAAAATAGTCAATGACAATGTCCCTGCGTCAAGTGAAAAAACACTTGGCCAATAGAAGAACACCTACAAGTGATCTTGTCTGAGCTAGAGATCATAAAGCAAGACTTTAAAAAGAGGAGTTTAGTGCTGGTGAAAAAGAGAGAACAGTTGGAAAAGGAAAAGATGTGGCTAGGATTAGACGTTGATGCTCAGAAGTTAGAAGCCGAGAAAATGAGAAAAGGAAAGAATAAGGCTGAGGAAGACTTGGACAATCTAAAAATAGATTATAAGAAGTTACGTTTGTCGATAATGACTGCTGGGTTGGGTAAAACATCGGAACAATGACGACAAGAAATCAAAGAAGAAAAGATTAGAGCTGATCAGTGGGAAAAGAAATTCCAGGATGCTCAAGTTCGAGAAGATACTCTAGAAAGGGATTTGTTCGAAAGCTAAAATGAAAAGGTTGGATTAAGAGCCCGGGTAGCAGAATTAGAAAGGTCACTACATCAGTATCATAGTCGCAACTCCGCAATTGAGTTGAAAGCAAGCCTAAATAAGATTGAAGAGTTGAAGGGAAAGATAGAAGGGCTCAAGACTGCACTAAAAATTTGTGAACTTCGAGTTAAGCTTTTTGAAATGAATAATGAACACTGGAAAGAGCAACTCAACACTCTCAAGGTCAGATTAGGGATAAAGATCACATCATGGGTGAAGTTGTGACTCAAGTACGGGAAGTACCCGACCATTTGCAAACCCTAGTAGTTCAAGCCGACATGCTAAGCTTAAAATATGAATCAGAATTAGATCAGGGCTGAGAATTAGCTTGGCTTCTTAGGAAAGTCAAGGCTTTGAGTATTAGGGCAAGACCATATATGTAAAATATATCCGTTTTATGTAAAGAGATTTGTATTCTAGTAACGTTATTCTAATAGAATTGAATCAGAATCAATGCCTTTTTTGTATTCATTTTATGCATCAGCATTACATTTTATCATATGTATTAAATTTCATAAAAAGACCCTAATTAATAGAAATTATGATAAATACCCTGGAAACCAACAAGAATCTACCAATTGAATATTGTTACGGTACCCGCGACAAAACCAAAACAATGGATCAAGGATTAAAAAGATTAGAACAAATTCAGAAAGACATGCAAGATCAGTTAAAAGTGTAGCTATAGGAACAATTAGCTAAAGTACAGCAAGACATGAGGGATTAAATACAGGAATCCCAACAAAATATGATAAGCCAGTTGACATAGTTGTTGGTTAGAGGGATCGAAAAAGGGAAAAGTACTTTGGTTAACTCGGGGATGATAATGAAGACCCTACATACCCCCAGGCTTTACCTCGATAAATGTCTAGGCCCAACCAGATACATATCCATGAAGGGCACCCGTCACCATAAGGCTTCAACTATATCAAGCCAGTACCTCAACACTAGTGAACTACCCAACAGGTTCAGGTTCCAATCCCGGGAATAATCTAACCAACCTAGTTGTTCTCTATTTGGATGACATGGTTGGAATGGATAGAGTACGAGTATAATTATCAAAATAGCTAGAAGATCGGTACAAGTGGTTGGAGGAGAAATTCAGAGCTATAGAGAATGCTAACTACCTTTGCGGGGTTGATGCTAAGGAGTTGAGCTTAGTCCTAGATCTAGTACTCCCGCCAAAATTCAAAACTCTAGAATTGGAAAAAGACAATGGGACTATTTGTCCTAAAGCCCATATCACAATGTTCTGCCGAAGAATACCAGGATACGCCAATAATGGCCAATTATTAATCTACTACTTTAAGGATAGTCTGATTGGGTTAGTTGCCAAGTGGTACAACCAGCTAAGCCGTGCCAAAATCAACTCATGGAAAGGCTTGGAACAGGCTTTCATGAAACAATACAGCCATGTGACTGACATGACACCTGACAAAATTAGGCTGTAAAATATGGAGAAGAAGCAAAGTGAGAGCTTTAGGTAGTATGCTCAGAGATGGAGAGAGGTGGCAACGCAAGTCCAACCAACCCTTCTGGAGAAGGAGACAATAATGCTTTTCATAAATACTCTAAAAGCCCCGTTCATTAACCATATGTTGGGAAGCGTTACCAAGAGCTTCTCAGATATAGTAATTTCTAGAGAGATAATTGAAAATGTAGTAAGGAGTGGGAAAAAAACGCGAGGGAAAACGCCAAAAGATCAGCCTTGAAAAAGAAGGAAAATAAAGTGAACACCGCGAGTGTGTATAATAAAACTTATTCAAAACCAGTCACTGTAGGCTAACCAAAGACCGTAACAACTAATCATCAAGACCCATCAAGGCAAGAATCTAAATCAAGACCAAACACGAAAAAGCTCTATTTTTCACCCATCCCGATGACATATAGGGAGTTGTATCAGAATTTGTTCGATGCGCAAGTCCAACCAACTCTTATGGAGAAGGAGACAATAATGCTTTTCATAAATACTCTAAAAGCCCCGTTCATTAACCATATGTTGGGAAGCGTTACCAAGAGCTTCTCAGATATAGTAATTTTTAGAGAGATAATTGAAAATGTAGTAAGGAGTGGGAAAAAAAAACGCGAGGGAAAACGCCAAAAGATCAGCCCTGAAAAAGAAGGAAAATGAAGTGAACACCGCGAGTGTGTATAATAAAAGTTATTCAAAACTAGTCACTGTAGGCCAACCAAAGACCGTAACAACTAATCATCAAGACCCATCAAGGCAAGAATCTAAAACAAGACCAAACACGAAAAAGCTCTAATTTTCACCCATCCCGATGACATATAGGGAGTTGTATCAGAATTTGTTCGATGCGCATGTGGTATCCTCATTTTACTTAAAACTCATGCTAACCTTCGTTCCCAAAATGGTATGATGTAAATGTTCAATGTAAGTATCACGCAGGAATGATGGGACACTCAATTGAGAATTGCACTGTATTCAAAAAGCTAATTGAGAGGTTCATCAAAATGAGGATTGTAAGGTTCGATAATCCCTCAGAACCTAATGTGGCAGGAAATTTGTTACCTAGTCATTCAGACTAAGGGCTAAGCGCGATAATAGAGAATAGAGAAAGAGGGCCAAAACTAATGTTACAAAAGTGAAATCCCTATTAAAATGGGTCTGGAAAAAATTGATAAACGTGAGATTAATTGTTCAAGATTTAGAGGAAGTACCTAAAGGGTGGGGAACTATTGTTAGTTCCACGCTGAAAAAGGTCATAAGGTCCAAGAGTGAGCTGAGTTCAGGACTTTAGTGAAAAATCTGATGGATAATAAATAATTGGAGTTCTTTGAAGATGTCAAGGGCTTGGAAGGAGGAGATATTTAAGCCTCAGAGGAAGGATCGACGGAGAAAGTCTACAAGTTCAACCACCTGGTGTTGATTATTTCACGACCGATAAATAATGAAGTAGGAACACAAGCTGTGCCAAGAGTCATTATTCAAAAACCCGTGGCTTTTCCCTATAAGGATGGCAAAAGGGTTCCATGGAACTATGGTTGCAAGGTGGTGATCCCAGGCGAAGAGAACTCAGTTAGCACTTCAGAAAAGGGCCAGAATGTTGATTTTTACAAGCATAGTGGGAGGAGCTATGACCCTGCTAATACAAGAACCGAGCCCATTAAAGGAAAAACCTTGGTGGTTGAACACAAGAAAGAAAAGACAACTAGACTTGAATCACCTGTTAATAAGTCGGTAACTGAGAATGAGGCTAAGGAATTCCTAAAATTCTTAAAGCATAGTGAGTATAGTGTTGTAGAACAGCTACACAAGCAACTAGCTCGCATATCGGTATTAGCCTTGCGCTTGAGCTTAGAGACACATCGTAGCGCTTTGATAAATGTGTTAAATGAAACTTATGCCGTTGACGATATCTCTGTAAATAAGCTAGACCGTCTAGTTAACAATATGAATACTGACAATTTCATCTTTTTTAATGACGATGAAATACTGCCAGGGGTATGGGATCCACAAAGGCTCTACACATCACTACCCACTGCAAAGGGTATACGTTGCCAGGGGTGTTAATCGACAATTAATCTGTATTAAATGTCCTTCCTCTATCCACACTGAATAGATTACCAGTGGATAGCTCTCACATGAAGATGTGCCAAAATATAGTGAAAGTATTCGATGGTACAGAAAGGAGGGTAATGGGAAGGATTGAAATACCTCTCCTAATTGGTCCGAACACATATGAGGTGGACTTTTTGGTGATGGATATCAAGCCCTCTTATAATTTCTTATTGGGTAAACATTGGATTCACTCGGCTGGGGCAGTATCATCGTTATTACAGTAAAAATTGAAGTTGGTAACAGAGGGTCGACTGATGATGATAAACACTAAAGAGGATGTCATTGCATCTGTAACTAGTGATGAACTATACATAGGAGTGGATGATGAGGCAATAGAATGTTCTTTTCAATCACTGGAATTTGTTAATGCAACTTTTATTATCGAAGGAAAAAAATCCCAGTACCAAGAATATCCAAAACCACGAAGATGGGCCTGCAGTTGACAGTTGGAAAAAGGGCCTTACTTGGAAGAGGACTCTAAAAATACCTCAAGAGAGGATCGAGGCACCAATGCTGATGTACAAACGTGACCGCTTTGGCTTAGGATACAAGCCAGATGCGAGGCAAAAGAAGAGGGAGCTAGAGAAAAAATAAGAAAAAAGAAAAGCGCGATTAAGTGGGGGAGAGGTCAAATGGGAACCGATGACCTTTCTCCATATATCTAAAATGTTCGTGTCAGGAGAAATCATTTATCCTGAACGAAAGACGTCAAAAAAAGAAACTGCGAAAGAAATGTTGGGAAAGCTGAGCATCAATTCTATATCTGAAGAAAGAATTGGGGAAAACTTATCAGACATTTGTCCTTATATCCTCAGAAGTGTTCTGCATAATTGGACTGTAGAAGAGATCCCTATAATTTTTAGAACTAATTCAGAGTAATGTTGAAAACACACTTATTGCTCTAAGACTGGGAGCAATAAGAATCCTATTGTGAAATAGGCATATGTCTACTATTTTTATTTTAATAAAATACATATTTGCGTCTCATTTTGACAAATATTCTTTTATTCTTTCCATTTCATTCATACTCATACCACACAGATAATTATTCTTAGATTTATTTGTTCTTTGGGTCTTCCTTCGTTCCTATAACAGGTTTCCAGATATCAATGATATGAGCAACGTTGACTGGCTTAGAGTCTCCTTTTGAGAAGGATATGTCTCTAGAGGAACCTTAGAACTTTGAAGATGATCAAAATTGTAACCTATCTCCTGATTTCTTGCTATAATTTGACGCTGGTTTCTTGCAAGTGGTTAAATACTCGAAATGCGTAGCCAATATAGTCACTGTCCCTAAGAAAAATGAGAAAGTACGAATGTGTGTAGACTACTGGGATTTAAACAAAGCTAGCCCAAAGGAAAATTTCCTGTTGCCTCACATCAACACCTTAATGGACAACACGGTAAGTTATTCACTGTTCTCATTCATAGATGGCTTCTTTGGTTACAACCAGATAAAGATGAATCTTGAAGTCTTGGAAAAGACCATATTCATAACCATGTGAGGGACATTTTGCTATAAAGTAATGCCATTCGGAATGAAAAATGCGGGAGCGACGTATCAAAGAGCCATGGTAACCCTATTTCATGATATGATGCACAAGAAAATCGAAGTTTATGTCAATGATATGATCGCAAAATCCTGAATAGAAGAAGAGCATATACAAGTCCTGATGAAGTTGTTCTGGAGGTTGAGAAAATTCCAACTAAAGCTCAATCTAGCAAAATGTACCTTTCGGGTTAGGTCGAGAAAATTACTAGGTTTTGTTGTCAGCGAAAAAAGGATCGAGATAGACTCAGATAAAGTCAAGGCTATATAGGAATTACCTCCGCCGCGCACTCTAAAGGAAGTCTGGGGTTCCTTAGGGAGATTAAATTACATCGCCCGGTTCATTTCACAACTAACTGAGAAATGCGATCACATATTCAGTCTCCTTAAGAAACGCAATCCAGGTGTATGGGATGATGAGTGCTAGAAAACTTTTGACAAGGTCAAACATTGCTTGTCTAATACCCTAGTGCTGATGCCACCTAGTCTAGATAATCCACTGATATTGTACTTGGCAGGATTTGGGAATTCTATGAGATGGATGCTTGGCCAACACGATGAGTCAGGAAGAAAAGAAAGAGCGATATACTGCCTCAATAAGAAATTCACTGAATGTGAGATAAGATATTCGCCAATTGAAAAGTTGTGTTGCGCTTTAATTTGGAAAACCCAGAGACTAAGATAGTAGATGTTGTACCACACAACTTGGCTAATCTAAAAAATGGCCCCCCTAAAGTACATGATGGAGTCGACTGCTTAAAATGGAAGAATAATCCGATGGCAAATTCTGCTTTTCGAATTTGATAGTCTATGTGAACCAGAAGGCAGCAAAAAGGAGTGCAATGACAGATTTTCTAGCTAGTAGAGCTCTAAAAGATTACAAGCCTTAAACCTTAATTTCACACACGAAGATTTAATGTATGTTGCAACTACTGAAGAAGGTGCTCAATAAGAACATCCCTAGAAACTAAATTTTGATGGGGCTTCAAATGCTATAGGTAACAAAATCGGGGTAGTCTTGGTATCCCTAAACAGATATCATTATCCCTTTACTAGTAATATAACGCCCCAAAAATCTAAGTCTTTAATTTTTTCATGATTTGACATTGATTGCTTGTTTGCTTTAATGGCTAAGTGATTTGGGTGTGTATGGGAGTGTTTGAGGAGTCTGGGTTCAAGACTTGGCTTCTGCAGAATTTTTAGTTTTTCTCTTAAATGAATCTGGACATTAACATATAAGCCTTATAAATAATAGTGACTGTTTTATGACACAAAAATAGCTTGTGGTCTAGTGGCAAGGTACTGTGTTGTGTAACTGGGAGGTCTGAGGTTCAAGTCTTAGCGTGTGATGGAGTATTTATTTTGTTGCTTGAGCTGTGTAGGTAGTGGAGTTGGACTAAAGCACAGCTAAGGGGAGTTTGAATGGAATTTGAATAAAGTTGTTGGGGGAGTTGAAGAGAAATTGGTGGAGTGATTCAAGGAGGGATAAGGGGAGAGATTTTAGGAGAAAATCATGGGAATAGGGTGTTGAGGAGTGTGTGTGCCGAATTTGGTCATTAGGCACTAGGATAATCGATGTTGGGGTTTTTGGGGTTGTTTTCTCTCTGTCTGCTTCAGTTTCAGTCAGTAATCTTTTCACTTTTTACTTTTGGTGCCGAATTTTGCTAAGACTTGGTGTACCTCTCGGGTTTTCTTTTGTTGCTCTTCCTTTTTATCTTTTATCTTTTTCTTTGTTTTGGCCGAATAGTATTTTGGGTTTCCTCCTCTATCGAATTCTTTCTTTCTTTCTTTCGTTTATCAGCTTTTGATTCTCCATTCCTTTTTCTTCCTTTTATCATCTAGCCGAATATTCCCTTTTGATTGTATCATTCTCTGTGCCGAGCTTTTCTCTGCTACTTCTTGCTGTTTCCAGTGCTGCAAGTGTTTCTAACTATCGGTAAAGTGTTTATACTCTTCACTTTTGATTAAACCTGTTCTCTTCTTTTCTTCGTCTTAAAACCGAATACTTTTCTTTTTATTCTTTGATTACCGACTGTTGATTCATTCTTTATAAGGTGTTACTCGTTGTGATTTTAGGGTTTCCTTCGAGGAGTGGTGGATTGTGTGTGGTTTGAAGTAGTCGCAACCCTTGTCCTCAACGTTCAAATAAGGTAATATGCTACCTCACTTTTGGGGTTTAGGCCATATGCTGACTATGTTCCTTTAGGATAACTTAGTTTGAGATCATTATTTGTGGTGCAGATAATCGATAAGTGTGTGACCACTTTTGGTTGGCGGTTTTGGAGGAGTAAAGTTGCCCTCTTTCAAGCAAGGTAAGGATGGTGTTTTGGATTTAGTGTCAATAAGAGGGTGTTTTACCCTAATGATTAAAGGACTAACTTTGGGTCTTGATTGAATCTAGGTTGAGGTACGTGGAGATTTGTGCTCTTCTCATAAATAGGTGTGTAAACACCCCATTGCAATCGTAAAATGACAAAAAGCCGAAAAGCTAAAAATACGGCGTTTGAGACCACATAGGCGTGTGATCGCTCGTGTGGTAAGCCCAACCTGCGAAACATGTGCGATAGACTGTAGAGACCTCCATGAGCATTTTTATGGGCTTGGGCCATAATTGGCCACGTTGGGCCGAAATGGAGTGTGTGGGCTCAATCGGCTTGTGGGCTCTATACAGAGGAAATCTACGAATTGTGGCAAATACTGGACTGGGCGTTACAGATCCTTTAGTCATGGTGAATTCTGGGTTGAACGGGCCGACGAACGTGGGCGCCCACTTGGGCCCAATTACACTATTTTGACCATTTAGGTTATCTGAGTTGTTCGAGGCGACTGTGGACCTTTCGAGAGGTAAATAAATAACCGAAATACCCTCATAGGTAAAATGACCGAAATACTACCATAGGGTAAAATGACCGAAATACCCCATAGGGTAAAATGACTATTTTACCCCTAATAGATGGTAATGACCGTTATACCCCTAGAGGTAGGTTGATTGATGTGTTCATGGTTTGTATATGACTATTACTGAGTATGACATTCTACATACACGTATGATTTATGACATGACATACTGCATGATAATTTTTTGTGAAAAAACCCCTACAAACTTAAGGTTTTAATTCTCATTAATTTGGTATGACGATTCTTCTGCTCGAATGTTCACTCAATCTAGTAATCTTGTACTCCTGCCCTTATATGTTTTGGGTCATATTTACAAGTTTGTACTTAATGCTTACCTTAATGAAGATGAAAGTGTTTGATTAGGGAGGAGTTACTTAGAGGGAGAATATGCAACTATGATAATCTTATTTTCCCTGTATATGTTTTGTTTAAAAAGTTTCCAAAAGGAGAGATTTTTTACATATTTGAAGGAAAGGTTGATTATATGGCTATGTTTGTGCCTGAAACAGTGGTCACAACTTCAAACACTGTTTCATTGCCCTACTTATCGATTTTTAGAGTTGACAAATTTTAGAAAAAAAAAGCATCGGGCTAATTATTTTGAAGATATTTGGATGAATAGAGCCCAACACATGAAGATCTAAAGATTGGTTTTTTGCGAATTAAGTCAAGTTACTTGCGGAACAAGTCGCTTTTTATAATTGAAGACTTTGGATTGTACCAAGGCTTTTATGGAAGTATTATCTTATGCTAATTTTTAGCCTTACTTTGTAGAAAAGTGATTAGAATGTAACTCTTATATAAACAAAACTTAAGTAGTAAATAAACTTAAGTTTAGCCTAGGTTGAAGATTGATTAAGAGTAATCGAGAGATTGGGAGCTTGACAGTGCACTAATTTGTTCAAGTTAGGAGTGTTTTATGCATGCATTGTTTCTATAAGCAATCAAGAGAGTTTCTTGAGTTGCAAAGCTAAGCTTTCAAGGGGAAAGCTTAGTGGTAGAGTGATCTAGTCTTTGTACAACAGTAAGGTCACTAAACTGGTGAGTGTTAGATCAGTGTTAGGAATTACATCATTGGTTGTACTATGAGAAAGAGAGTAGATCATTGCTCTGGGCAAGACCCTGTAGACGTAGACTAAAGTCAAATTGCGTAAACAAACTCAATGTTCTTTATTTTCTACTGACTTTTGGTTTCGTGGTTGAAACAGTGGCCACAGATTCAAGCACTGTTTTAGCCACAGTTTCTATTTTACAAAGCTAATACCCCTCGTTTTTACAACACATTTTATGAAAATTGAATCATAATTTTATGTATACAATTGCATTAAATATTAGTTCATTTGTCTCCTTGCACATAAGACTATAGTTTAATATTTTTTATTTTAAAATTAATTATGTTTTGGAGTTCAATCTGAACGAGTAATGAGCACAACAAGAGAAAATAAAAAAGCCTAAACATTAAGCAAATATAATGCCAAAACACGAGTGTTCAATATATATGTGAATTAATTGATACAATTTATATAAATTAGATTTTATCACGATATGAATAGAAAAAAAATATCGAAATATATTTTTTTAAAAATTAATCAATAACGGATATAAATAGAATGGTAACAAATTTGTATTTTAATAATATTAAATATGTGTTTGACCTTTCTATTTATAATTTTTTATTTTTTGTTTAAAGATGATATAAGAGTATGAAAAGATAAAAATAGAAGTGACACCAACCCAATTAAATGCTTAAATATAATATGTATATATATAAGTATAATTTAAAAAAATAATTTTTTTAATTTCATAATTAAGTTGGCAATTTTAATTAAAAGTTATACCAATTTAATAAAATACTTAAATATAATATAGATATATAAAATATCTTAAAGACCGTAAAATTATATAAACACAATACAAAAATATGAAATACTCGTTATTAAAAATAATTAAATATCTGCAAAGCAAGCAAGAAAGAAAAATATACTTATCAAGATCTTTATGTATTTGTGTTTTAATCGTGTCGACAATGAAAACAAAAAAGAAAAAAAAAGAAAAAGCCGCTGCATGCTTTTCATTTCAATCATTTGGCCTCATAACATTTAAATATTTAATTAATCAAGAGTACTTAACAAGCTGGTAAATAGATTTCCTGTCGGATCAAATTCTAATTAAATTAAGCATATTATACATTGTTGTTTAAATCTGATTTAATTTGAAAATATTATACTTAAATTTTATCTAAATTTATCAATATTTGTAAATGATTAATATAAATTTATTTAATTTCATATAATTTTTTTCTTTTTAAAAGTATAATTATTTTGATTTTTATGATTAATATAATTTTATGAAATCAAAAGGAAGATAGGGAATGCATGAATTGATTGGTTTAAGGGAATTTAATTTGGAAGTAAAAAATTGGATCTTTGACCAAACCTTTTTTGAATTTTGATACAATAATGGAATACTTTTTGGTCGATGAAATTAATACAAACTTTATTAGAAGTATGCAATGAGAGAAACGATTGCTTTGCTTTTGTTTAAAAAGGCATCCTCTCAACCCATTTCCCCCCCTTCAATTTGTTTTTTTCTCTTCAAAAATAAATAATGTTTATGATAAGTGGAAGAAAGAAGGTGGGAAATGAAAGAGGCTTTAGTAAATTTGGATCTTTGCAAGGAAACAAAAGACAAAGAAAAGAGGAAGAAATTATTCATGGTTGGCCATTATAGGGCTTTTGAATTTGGAGGGTTGGGAAGGCTACCTAGAATTGTTACAAAGTGCTTTCAGCTTAATTAATTTTAAAAAATATGATGGAAAAGAATACAAACTTTGATTACTTCTTTATTAATTAATAAATTAATGAAATATGAATCTTTTAGGTAAAATCAATTTATATATATGATACCAATAATGCATTAATCAAATAATCGAATGACTAGAATTTAATTGCTATTAAAATAAACAATTTTATTTTTAAAATTATGGTATAATCATTGTCCCATTTGATTTTAATCCATGACAAAAATCTTACATGAATTGAGTATATTTTCCAACAATTAAAGAACCAATATTTTATTTTACTATCACAACTTTTCCTTCAACACCTGAAAAAAAAAAACCCCCTTTTTACTTTTTCATGTGAAATTGAAATAAGTTACTTATACCCTTTGTTAGATGGGAAAAGACCTTCAACTCGATGGATATGGTTTCTTTTTTTGTTTTGTTCTTTTTAACTTTTTTGAGACTTCAAATAAGATCATACAGTAATTTAACTAAGAGTATGAATACTTAAAAGGATTAAGACAATTGAATTTTCAATAAAATCAAAAGACGAAACACAAAAAATTAATAACGAACTTATCGAAGATACGAAATTCTCAAGAAAAGCAAAAGTCCAACTTCCATTTACTTAATTAGCAATACAGATCTTAGAAAGAGAGATAAAATTAGAAATATGTAGATATTCAATTACCAATTAAATTTACACTATGCGATTATGACAGCATTGTTTGCAACTTGGAAAAGTGGCCATCTATCTCTATCATGATGTTGCTCTTAGAAATTCAAGCTTACAAAATCCAGCCGTTGAAGTTTAGGTATTGCTTGCATGATAGAGCTATCTCTTTCGAGAAGAAATTTAACAAAAATACAACTAAGAAAACTTTACTTCGTGGATAAGAGGACGGAAATACTACCTCTCGGAGATAGTTGCATGAATTAGTAAAGTTCAAGTCTTGGATGGATTTAGGGTTGAAGTTGAGTTGCAATTCGATTTTTACAAAACTTTTTTTTTTTATAAAAGATAAATCTATATTATTATTTTTTTAACTTATTTGTATTCTTTAATTTTAATTCTGGCCGTCAATCTCCTATCTAAAGCTCAACTTGTAAGTAGCTCGACTTGTCCACGTACCTATTGAGGAAAGATTATAAATATTAGAATTAGAATATGAAATGTATCACCTCGCGAGTTAAAAAAAAAAAATTGTTTATGACTATCTTATTGAGAAAAAAATATATAGCTAGGTAAATTGGTAGTCCACTTGGTCATGGCACTTTATGCTTTGAGCTTTCTTTATTTCTTGACAGAGTAGGTTTGGTTTGGTTTGACCAAAAAGGTCCTGAAAAATGCGTGAGTTGAGACATACATATTGTTGTTTTATGAGTCATGATAAGAATGTTGGATGGAAAAAGAAAAAAAGAAATGCTTGTCTTTTGAGTGATTTTTATTAATAGCATCGAAATTTGAATATTAATAACCAAAGTAGAAGAAAATGAAAGTCAAATAGTCTTAAAATTAACTCCTCTTATAGAAGCTCAAGTGTTTGAAAATAGGTATGACAATTGGAAAGAAAGAAAGAAAAAAAGAGAGTGGGATATTATTAATTTGCCTTTTTTATAAATTTGGATAGTAGCAATTATTTGCGATAATTGGGAGCAGATTTAAATAGAAAATGCTGAATATTAAATTGAGTTTAGTGAATTCGTTACCTACTTTTTTTTACTTATATAGTTATGATTAGATATTGGAATCCACCCTTCATCAACAAAATATGATTAAAAAAAGAAAAGTGAGACGGTATGTTGTAATATATATTACATTCTAGGTAGTTCAAGTCTTTGAGTTTTGTCCTTTTAGTGGCAGTAATGTGATTTATTTGTAAAGATAGAAATTAGATATTGGTAGTCCTGTATTTTTGGATTTCTTCAGTAAATTAAGAAGATTAACCGAGACAAAGAGGAATCCTTATAAACTATCTTTATCCTTGCAACTGTGGAGGATTCCATCACAATACCTGGATCAGAAGCTTATGTAAAGGACGTTCATCCTTCATTGTTTGGTATGAATTAAACACAAATATTTTCTTTAGGAACATTTCTTTTCTTTTTCTTTTTTTATTAATTCAAAGAGAGAAGTTGCCGAATGAATTTAATTTTGTACAATGAAGAGATCTTTATATATGCTAGTTAAGTACATTCAAATAAAACTCTTAAGTTTATTGAAACTCTAATTAATCTAAACAAAAAGCAATTTAAACTAAACTTTCCTGTTGACATAAAACTCCTAAAAAATATTCAAAATTCGGAATAAATAAATAATAAAATAATAAAACTTAATAAATACAATATTGGACTCATATATAAAAAAATTAAGCCTAAATATCGAACCCAATATGATTTAAACTCGAATTAAAAGCTCAAAACTCGTAATTTCCATAATAATCCCGTCCAGAGATTTTACTTGCGTAATCTTCACTAAAATGGTCATAACTTGAGCTCCTAAATTTGAAATAGAGTGATTCAAAGTGAGTTTCAAAGCTAAGGGATAGATATTTGAACACTATGAGACATCTCAACCTAGAAATGTCTGGATCCCATCCAAAAAGTTGTTGCAAGTTGACTAAGTTCCTAAACTTGAAAATTGGCAACTTCGATGAATAGAATTTAATAAATTTCACCCTATCCGTGCATGCATCATTCTCCCTTTCCTTGAAAAGATTCGTCATTGAATCTTGTATTTGGTTGAACGTACAAGAAAGAATCTTTATCATAGGTGAAATGGACTAATTAAGCTCCTCTTAAAGGATCAACAAATTCCTGAAAGAAAAAAACAAGTCCACCAGACAAATTCAAGTTAAGGTTAGTGAAAGCATAATCATTCCTCTCCTTTTCATGGGTATTTTCTTACTTTTCATTTTCTTTTCCCACTTGAGATCTCTCCAATTTTACCTCATTTGTATTTTCCCTCATCAAAAGTGGGTCATCAAGTCGGCTTTTACCACTCAAGGTCTCTTTTCTCTCAGTTTTTTCACATGATTTTTCCTCACTTCTCCTATATTGCTCACAAGTATTATGAATATTTAATTCAATACAATACGTCTCAGTAGAAGAATATGACGTTTCTAACTCATCTAACTCCATAGATTCGAGGAAAAAATTCTCATCATCATCTTTTTTTGGTTCACAAAGTTTGACATCACAAATCTCATTTCCACTAAAGTAAGAAGATTCCACAAAAAGACACAAAGTCATACTTACTTTCTTCTCTGGTTGGATATTGAATTAGGCATCGAAAATCCTTATGATCTTTTGAACTACATCACTAACATTTCATAACAGGTGAGAGATCAATTATTCTCCTCCTTTCGTTTGGCCACCTCCCCTTGAATTGGCATCCTAATTTATGCCCAACTTTCCCATCACAATAAGCCTCTGGGTCATTCTTTCCACAAAATTGTGGAATAGAGAACTTTGGTTTAGCCAAAGAAGGTTGTCCACGATCATTATTGACCAAAGTCTCATCATTCGTGTAATGTGCACGTCTAACATTATTTGCACGAAGACGAGGCTACTCAACCTCATCTCTCCAATTACGATTAAGATGCTCAATTTGGGTACTTAGATGAGCCAAATTTTTGTTGATCATGTCTAGAATAGTGTCTTGTTGCTAATCTCAAGCATCTCGAACTTTTTGATCCATTTACAACTTTCCAATTATAGTATCGAATTTATTATTCATCGCAAAACCAACAAGGTTTTTAATGGTACCAAACAAAAAATAAAATAAAAACAATAAGAACTGAATGAAAATTTGAAAAAGAAAAGAAAGAAGAAAGATGGAAGAAGATGAAGATGGCGTATAGAAGTTCTAAAAAGCCTTGAAAACCAGATGAATCCACAACCCTATTCAAACGACTCTAATTTTTCCTCTAAGAAAGAAAAGTTGGCAAGAAAAAACTTGATGATAATCCTCACAAAAGAAAAGTTGGCAAGAAAAATAATCCTCACAATCTGAAAAGATTGTTAAAACTCTTCTAAAACAAAACTCAAGAGAAATTTTTGAAAATAAAAACTCAAAGAAAATGTTATTAACTCAGAGAGAAGTTGCTGAATGAATTTGATTTTGTACAATGAAGAGGCCTTTATATAGGCTAGCTAAGTACATCCAAATAAAACTCTCAAGTCTACTGAAACTTTAATTAATCTAAACACGAAGCAATTTTAAACTAAACTTTCTTATTGATATAAAACTTTTAAAAAGTATCCAAAATTTGGAATAAATAAATAAATAATAAAGCAATAAAACTTAATAAATAAAATATTTGTCTCATAAATAATAAAAATTAAGCCTAAATATTGAAACCAATATGATTTAAACTCGAATTAAAAGCTCAAAACTCATAATTTCCATAATAATCCCGTTCAGAAATTTTGCTTGCCCAGTCTTCACTAAAGCGATCATAACTTAAGCTCCCAAACTCGAAATCAAATGATTCAAAGTGCGTTTTGAAGCTAAGGGATAGATATTAAAATGTTATGAAGACATCTCAACCCAACACTTTATAATTCAATTCAACCCAATACATGTTTTTCTGTTTCCCAAAATAAACATTATAAATTAATTTAAATTAACTAATTTTTCAATTAAATAATTTTCTCACCCCGATTTTGATTCTGTTAAAATCATGACAACTTTACCGTAAATGAATCTATGAAAAAATATATTTAATTTTTCTTCATTCAATGGATTCAGAATGACCAATTAATTTAATTCCATATTCAAACTTTAATTAATTAATTAATAATTTAAAATAATCATATGTTAATTCTCAGGTTATTTTCATATTTAGTGAGAAAATCACATTCATTTCCGAATGCTATCCATTTCTCTAACTTTATCATTTCTATCCATTTTTAGTCATTTGATTCAACATGCAATTCATTTCTAGTTTCAACGAGCTAGCGAAGGGACCGATTGAATATATGTAATTAGGGCTCAAATGATTTATAATTAAGTTCCAACTTTTCGTCTATTAATTATAAACTTATTTAGCCACAAAATCATTCCACTATAGTATCATGACTAAGCTCTCTTTAGTGACATACCATTACGAAAACTACTCGATCAGTACTCGTCCAATGACCTTGTCAAAAGTGTGATACCTTCATAGAATATCCTTAATCTCTTTGGGATAAATCCATTCTCCCGAATGATACGAAAGCTACTCGATCAGTACTTGTCCAATGACCTTACCATAAGTGTGTTACCTTCATAGAATATCCTTAATCTCTTTGGGATAAATTCGTTCTCCCAATATGATCCTATCTTATTTCATGATAACCATTACATCATCCTTCATAAAAAGTCAACTACTATCAAATAGTAATTAAGTCATTTATCACAAAGACAAACAACCTATGACCACGTTTGATTTTCATCTATCATGTAATGCCAATGAGAGGATATCATTTACTCATGTCTTGGGCTATGAATTCCATTATTGTGAATGATGTCACATACTGCATAAACCCTATACCTGACGCACCTGCTTTCAGTTCCTTATTTATTTGAACTCAGGTTTTTACTTATGTTAAAGTATGCGAGTCACGCGTACATAGTCCATCATCCACTCAGGATTAAGGTATGTTACACTATGAATGTCACAAGTGAATAAATTCATAAACTGATTTAGATATATTCAACTTGGGTCCAGCCTGATGTACTGTCAATCGAGTCAGTCACATCTATGTCTCTATCTTCTAGAGTCATCCGCTCCGATGCCCAAGACAAAGCATCTCCTCAATTGAACTTGATAGGCTACATATTAGTCTTTCAATCGGTTTGCTCATTTTCGATTAGAATAAAGACATGTTTAGATTCATCTATTAATATAAGTTGTCGTTTCATATTACAATACGACCATGTAATATTACTTAGTATTAGTTAAACATTAGACTACCAGTGAGCTAATATTTGTTTCTGTTTTGTTTTACATACAAAAACCACGTGAGAACATTCTACAAAGGATATTAGATAATTCATGAATAATTTTATTAACGAATCTATTCAAAAAAAATTACAAATATACAAATAAATATATTACATTTATGACACTAATTCCAGCACCAATCACCCTTCAAGGCAAATCTAGAAAGTAAAAGTTTGAGTTAGGAGAGTTTTTTATTCTTACACGTTTTTCCTTAGAACTTCTCTTTTTTATATATATATAAAAGTTCTTTTTAAAGAAATAAATATTCAAAGGATAGGAAAGAAATGTAAAAGTCGAAAAGAACTTGAAAAAAAATCATTTATAGAATGAAGGCAAACCTGAAAATATATATATATTTTTTTTATCTAAGTTCAACCCAACTCATTTTAGTATTAGTTATATAATCTTTTTAAAAATAAGATTATGTTAAGAGTAGTTGATCATCCTATGCAAAAATAATCGATTTTTTTTTTTTTTGTGCTTATTAGGTCTAGGGGCAAACTTTGAACATTAATTCTGAACTAGTTGTATTTTAAACCTTAGAGCTTAATTTATGTACTCACCATTGGGAAATAATATAATAAATATAAAATTTGAATTCTAACATCAACAAATTTTATTTTATCCTCCATCCAAACAAATATTTATATTCATATAATTTTTTTTTTCTTTAAGAGGTGACATTTAGTAGGTATATGGTTGGAATCTTAATATTTGGGTAAAAATATCATAAATATATTGTCCCTTCAGCTTAAAAAATAGATAAATTATTCTTTATACATTAGATTAAAGAACAAGTAAAATTTTTTATTAAAAATTATATATATATTTACTGTTAAAAATTAGTCTCTATACGTCAACATAAGGTACAAATAACATGCCACATGTAACCGTTTGGTTATTTCGTCAAGCATACCATTTTTCAATAGAAGGAATTGATGAAAATTTTAACTGAAAGGGTTAATTTTCCATTTGACTTAATGAACTAGAGCTAATTTACCTAAATTTTAAATAAAAAATTAAAATATAATCTAACTCTTAATATAAAAACTTTCATAATATTTTACTTAATATTTACTATATTGTTTTCCACATCCTCAATTGCAGAATCGGGGGACTACTGTACAAGGAATGGGGACAATAGCTAACGGAGCATGAAGTGAATAGTTGAGACGAAGCAACAAAATACATGTATGACCCAAATGACATGATATGACCCATCCACTCATGCTCCGACTCACTTTCAACTATAAATTATATATGCAATTTGCCAAAGCTCCCCTTATATATTTAAACCTTTTATTCACTCTCCTTTGTCTTTTTCCCCACCTCTTAAAAAGAGAAGAAGAAAAATAATTCCCCTTTCTTACTATTTCTCCCTCCATTTGCATATATTACATGAGATCAAGTTGTGTTATAGGAGTAAGTTCGTTCCACGTTGGATGGATGATGGGATATGCTTTTAATCATTTGATTTGGACTACTATTTAAGTAATAAAAATGGTATTTATATTAAATTTAATTATAATATATAAAATTTGTTTTAAAAATCTTAAATAATAAAATAGGTTTTTGAATTTGATGAAACTTAAATAAAATTTTAAATTTATATTTAGTTTAACTCAATCTTCCATATCAACATAATAAATTCAAAGTTTAGATTCTATTGTGAAATTCTAATTTTAATTTCACTTGTCAATCAGAATATGTTTCATATCAAAAGTTTAGACGCTACAAAAACATAAAACATAGTATATATTGAGGAATTGGAAATTTTGTGAAGAAATTGAAGCATTGGTAAGTTAAACCAATAGTTGGGAATAACGTGACCAATCTTGAAACCCACTAAAAAAAATCTTTGTTCCATAATATTAAGACACCATTTTGGGATGAATATATGTTTTTGCCTAATTTCAAGATCATGATTCTTTTTTCTTTTTTGTATTCTTTTTTTACAATCATATATTGATAAAATTATACAGTATTTTATGATGTAACAGATAAAAATACCACTTTAAAAGCATTCTTAAAATAATATCTTTAACAGAAACTTTAATTATTACTCTTCATTTAAATTTAATTTAATTAACTATTCTCTGAAAAGATTTGAATGTTGATATTATAAAAAAAATTTATATAAAGAAAGTGTGATATGGTAGCAAATAGTAATAATGTCACTTTAAGCTTACATCACCAACACTCACCCTGTAGAAAGTGACTCAGATACCCCCCACTATTTGCCACGTGTTCTCCACTCTCTCTCTTGCTTTTTATTAAATAAAAGTTTAATAATGTATCTTAACTCGTACGGTTTTATGTCACCGCATCATTTTTACAATTATGTAATGTTTAATTACCTGAATTTCTTCCTTTAGTTGAATATTCCATATATCTCTTTTCTTTTTCTTTAAACATATCAAAATTTTAAATAAAAATTTAAACTAATTACTAGAATTTATTGGTATCTATATCTTTTATTGAATTGTAATTACTCATCAATCGAGTCTCAATTCAATTAGAAAATTTATTTTCATGTCCCTTCACTTTAAAATAATTTCTATTATATGAAGGTGCTTTACTCTTTTTTATTTAAAAAACTAATGAAAATATACATATAATTGAATTTGAACTCATACCAATTATGTTCGCAACTAAAGTTTTATTTTGATATTTTTCTATATTTAAACTTTATTACTTTCATCAATATCATAAATCAACTCAAGACCAACTTAGGATTAATGGTAACATCATAATAAACAATTGTATTCATTTAATAACCTTAATATGATGTATTTATGTGTTTAAATTTCGTTTTACTTATAATTTAGTCTAATTGTTTATTTTAATATTGTGTATATTTTATATGTTATTATTATTACATTTTATTATTTATTATATGTTATTTTTAAATACAAATCTATATTTTAAAGACATATTTTCCACAAATATACGTTTTTTTTTTAATTTTTGATGGAACTCTTAATCTATGCTTTTAACTTATAATCCCTATATACTTAAAAGACAAAATTAAAATTTCTTAAGCACATAGTTTCGATAAATCTGTTTGAACACATGCAATCAAAAATCGGTTTACACTAATCTCAAATTCCATCACTACCTCTTATTAAAAAAAAAAAAACTAAAACTTGGGTTACGATTTTAAATAGAAAATCAGCAAATTAAAAGAGGAATGTGAAAGAATAGAATTTTAATTAAGTCTGTGCAAGGGTCGGATGAAGACAAATTTCTTTTTTTTTTTAATAATTTCAAGCCTGTTTAGCCCAAATTAATATTTAATAATACAAAAAATAGTTTAAATTTAACTAGAATTATATATAAAAAAAATTATGATCACACGGACAAGTTTGAAAGGAAAAAAGGCATGGTAGGAGTATCAAAGTTGGCCATATTTTGGTTTGCCTTTATGTAGGCTTTTTCCACATAAAATTCTCCACTCCATAGACATGATATATAATAAAGTACGATAAGAAATGCCAAACTCAAATGAAATTGGACAGTTCCCTCCAAAGCCACTATAAATATATGTCCAATCCCCCACCTTCCCTCTTAGGGAGAAACCAACAACACTTCCTCTCTTTCAAAACCGCAAACCCTTTCGCCTCCTTTCTTCATATTTTTCCAAAATCTTAAGGAAAAATGGAGAAGTTGAGATGTTGTGGCAACTTCCTTGAGAGTTCCAAACCTTATTTTGCAATGATTTCATTGCAATTTGGGTATGCAGGCATGAATATCATCACCAAAGTTTCACTTAACAGAGGCATGAGTCACTATGTTCTTGTCGTCTACCGCCATGCTTTTGCCACTGCTGTCATTGCTCCCTTTGCCTTAATCTTCGAAAGGTTCCACGACCGTTCCATAAACACATATTGTACTATATATATATATATATATATATATATATATATATATATATATATATAGCATCTGAGATCAATTCATAAGAATTTTGTGTGTTTTTCAGGAGAGGGCAGCCAAAGATAACATTCCCAGTTTTCATGCAAATTTTCATCTTGGCTCTCCTGGGGTTAGTTTTTTTTTTTTTTTTTTTTTTTTCATGCGTCAACATTAGTATGGAATCTTAACTTTAACTAAATATATCGTCTCTTGATGAACAAAAATGCAGGCCTGTGATTGATCAGAATTTCTACTATGCTGGGCTGAAATATACTTCCCCAACTTTTTCATGTGCCATGAGCAATATGTTGCCTGCAATGACTTTTGTCATGGCTGCCATGTGCAGGTATATACATAAATATGGTGATATGATCTTCTAAAAACAAAAAAACTTAGATAAATCTAATCCAACCCTCACAATTGAGTTTGAGTAACAAATAAGATGATTTAATTGATTGAAATCGAATTTTTGGTTTAGGATGGAGAAGATTGATGTAAAGAAAGTGAGATGTCAAGCAAAGATAGTGGGAACAATAGTGACAGTAGCAGGGGCAATGTTGATGACATTGTATAAAGGACCCATTGTTGAATTGTTTTGGACTAAGAATATTCATCCTAAACAATCTTATGCCGATACAACTGGAACAACTGACAAAGATTGGGTCAAAGGCTCCATTCTCCTAATCTTGGCCACCCTTGCTTGGGCTTCCCTCTTCGTCTTACAGGTACTAAAAATCAGGATTTAAACAATCATTATCGTTTAATCTTTACCGTAATTGACATTTATGATTTTTGGAGCAGGCAAAAGCATTGAAGACATACAAGAATCATCAGCTTTCTCTAACATCATTAGTGTGTTTTGTGGGGACATTGCAAGCTATTGTTGTTACATTTGTAATGGAGCATAAGGTTTCAGCTTGGCAAATTGGCTGGGACATGAACCTTCTAGCTGCCGCCTATGCTGTAATAATCTAACATCTCTCTCTCTCTCTCTCTCTCTCTAACCTTTTATTTTTCTCCTTTACAGACAAGGAACTAAAAGTGACTCCTTTCTTTTTTCTATTTGTGAATTTTAATGTTGTATAGGGAATTGTGACATCAAGCATATCATATTATGTTCAAGGAATGGTGATAAAGAAAAGGGGTCCAGTTTTTGCTACTGCTTTCAGCCCTCTGATGATGATCATAGTTGCAATCATGGGCTCTTTCATCTTGGCTGAGAAAATCTTTCTTGGAGGGTAATCATCTAATCTTAATTTTTGCTTGCATTCATCTCGGATTTTGAGCATTGAATACAATCTTCAGAAAAATTATAAAAATTCTCTAGCTTAGGGACACCCCCAAAGCATAAAAATTGCATAGCTGTTTTTCACTTGCACTGGCTGCCTAGTCTTTAGATACAATTTATGTATGTACTTTTGTGGTGCATAGTACAATTGAATATTTCATAAATGATCATGTTTCTTTCTTTTCAATTTTTTTTTTTAAATATGTTAAAAGAAAATCTGTCGCTTACGTTTGATTTGATTTTAATTAATGCAGGGTGATAGGTTCGATTTTGATAGTGGTGGGGCTTTATTCTGTCCTATGGGGAAAACACAAAGAAAACAAGGAGAGAGAGGGTGAAATGGAGATTGAAGATGAGCCAATTAAACCTATTCAACCAAATATGTTGCTAGTTGGAGATATTGAAGCCAATCAAGTGCTTGAATTGCAAAAGAATGAAGCTAATGATAAGCTCTCAACTCTTGTCTTAACCATGCCAATGCCTGAATCCCCCATTAAACACAACAGTGACCATAAATAATTCAAGTTTAGTTTAGAAATTGGAACTCTATGGGATGGTTTTTTTAAGGACTTTTTGCTCCTTATATCTATCATTTGTAAGAGAATCTTAGATACTAATGTTATATTTGGTTTTCTTTTCTTTTTTCTTTTAAGTGAAAAGTAATTAATGTTGTAAGCTAATGCTGCTAAGGGTTTTATACTAAAGGAAAATTTGATAGAACCCCAGAATTTCTTCTTTTTTGATATTGTCATCTAACTTGAAAAAAATTGGAATTACCCCAAAAAACTCCAACCTGAAATTTATAAATTACAGAGATAATTCAAAACTTATCTGATATATGAAATGACAAAATGTCTGACGTGTGATCCTGATTCCACTAAGGTATGCTAGTGGTTTTGACCCTTTTTTCATGTGCTGAGTTGAGTCCATGAAATGACCAAAAATTTGTTCCATAGAATCTGAATTTTTGAATCTGATACTCCAAATATTAATTGTTATACCAATAGTCATTAAATAGACTTGTGTTTATCAATGGCAGACAGACAGATACAATCAGGGTTCAACTGTATTTTCAACTTTCTCCAATTTATTGGAGAGAATAAAAGCATAGATCATTCAGATGGCTGCTGATAAGCTAAATCACTTTCACAAGCTATATTCTTTAGAATAATTTATTTATTTTTGAAATTTCCCTTTTACATCATATGGGATCCAGAGTGTGGATGATACTGATGTCTTGGATTTGCAAAAAGGGATTGTTATATAGATAAAGTTTGATGTTATAGAAGATGTTGGCATTTGCTGATAAGTAAGCAGACATTAATATTGCTAAGATGGAATATGCAATTGAGGTATTGAGAATTTTATGACATAAACGTCCTTCCTAAATTAACCTATCATCACCTAGTTGATACACAGTTGACAAAACACCACCAATATGAGACGTCATATATTCCAAACAACGCATGATCTGCCTAACTATTCATATTCTTTCAACATGCAACATATCATAGATTCCACACATACATATTGTGTCATTTCAAGGAGCTGTTAACTCAACACCCATATTTTTCCACAAGATAGTGTATCTTAAATTCCACAAGATAAACTGTTTATATAGAACTAATCCTTTTAAGTTTACGATGGGATATTTTAATCATATAAACTTAATTTTATATAATAGGAAATATGGTGCAAAATGAATATATGAATGTATTAAAGTTTTTATATCATGCATGCATCATTAACGTGTATATATGTTCATACTCAACCGATATTCATTACTTTAAAAATCTAATGTTTGTACAATTTTTAATTTAAACTTCTTGGATTCGATTGATTGAAGAAATTGATACTATCTATTAAAGGAAAAAAAAATATACATTTGTGACAATAAGTTTCATTTTATTCATCTCTAATTTGTTTCCGATTATATATATTTGTTAAAATTAAAAAGTTAAAATCCAAAATTGTTTGCATGTTGAAATTATTTATTTAATTAAAAATTCCATCTCAGTTTTAATATCTAATTAGAATTGAATTCCAATCTGAATTATAAAAAAATTATCTTAAATTCAAACTTAGATTCGACTAAAAAGAAACTGCTAATTTTTGGATTAAATAATCAAATATAATAGTATGAATTCATATATCATAGCCACGGTTTCAAATTTGTTGAGACAATTTTTTAGCAATGTCAAGGAGTAGTGTTTACTGTTTGGCATTGCCCAGCTCAAAAGTTTGTCATGTTTCTGTTTGCAAATTTTGTTAACAAAAATTCTTGGGCTTTAATTCTTGTTGATAATTTGGATTACTGCAAGCCCGTCTATGATATCTAAACTGTTTATAGTAACATATCTTGGAGATTAGTTTGGACTAGATCAAGGAAATCGACTTCATGACTTTGGTGAGATTTGATTGAATCGTGTAAAACTTGGAATCGTATCTTGAAGATCCAAGACTTATCTTGAGCTCTTACAAGATATTATTTATGCTTTTTATCTTGGTCATTTCACGGGAAGATTGATTGTAATTGATAAGTGTCAAAAGAAACATATTTTGGCCTTATTCTTAGTGCATTTTTAGGAGATTATGTGATATTAATTGTGAATTATAGATTCCTAATCCTTTGTGTTCATGTTTTGATTCTTAATAGGGTGCTTAGGAGCAACAGGAATGAAAAACGGTGGAAATTAGAACATTGGAACATTCCAAAAGCTGCACACATGCAACAAAATTTCACACAGGCAACCCATATGGCCATGTGATACAGTTGTGTATCTAGGGTGCGTCGATCTTAGGAATTGTGTGCGCTGACAGTTGAAAGTTACAACTTTTAGGATTTTTAACACTTTAAGAGGATATAAATAGGGAAATAAAAGGGAAAAGAAGCAGTCACCAAGGGAGAGCATGAAATTACCTTGAGAACACCATTGAAGTCAATTTCTAAGCAATTTTCCACCAAGATTCAAGAGTCCAAGTTGATTTTCAAGGGAGTTATCATGGATTTCTTTTATTCTAGTGGTTATATTGTATTTTTTGTGTTTTCTTTTGTCATTATATATGAACTAATTCTCATACTACCTATGGGAGATAAACCCTAAGATGGATTCTATAGTTTGATTTCTATTTTTATGCAATAACCATTTTTATGCAATAAAATCTTAGTCTTTTTGTTTCCAATTATGAATGCTTTATTATTTTTGGGTTAACAATTCTAGATTGTTAATTCATGTTTGATGTGCATAAGTCTGAGGTTGAATAGACCCTTCTTGTGATTAGATCATACATAATTAAATGGACTTGCATATAATCCTAGAAATAGGACTACATAAATCTACCGGATTAAAGTCAAACCCAATAGTGGGATCCGTAAAGCGAATTAATGCAATAATAGGGGTTTTAATTAGAAAAAAAAATTAAATTAATCAACCTAGAGTTAGTTGCTCTTATGCTCAAAACAGATATTCCAGAAGTTTTACACACGCAACAGATTTTCACACAAGCAACCCACACGGCCATGTGACACGACTGTGTGTCTAGGGTGCGTCGATCTCGAGAATTGTGTGCGCTGACGGCTGAAAGTTACAATTTTTTCGATTTTTAGCACTTTAAGAGGATATAAATAAGGAAATAAAAGGGAAATGAGGCAACCACCTAGGGAGAGCGTGAAATTACCTTGAGAACGCCATTGAAGTCAATTTCCAAGCAATTTTCCACCATGATTCAAGAGTCCAAGTTGATTTTCAAGGGGGTTATCTTTGGTTTCTTTTATTTAGTGGTTATATTGTGTTTTTGGGGTTTACTTTTGCCATTATGAACTAATTCTCTTAATACCCAGGTGAGATGAACCCTAAGATGGATTCTATAGTTTGATTTCTATTTTATGCAATAAAATCTTAGTCTTTTTGTTTCTAATTATGAATGCTTTATTATTTTTGGGTTAACAATTCTAAAGTGTTAATTCATGTTTGATGTGCATAAGTCTGAGGTTAAATAGACACTTCTTGTGATTAGATCTTGCATGTAATCCTAGAAATATGACTACATATATCTATCGGGTTAGAGTCAAATCTAATAGTGGGATCCATAAAGCGAATTAATGCAATAATAGAGATTTTAATTAGAAATTACTTCAATTAATCAACTTAGAGTTAGTTGCTCTTATGCTCAAAAGAGATATAAGTATAAATTATGGATTCATATGGATTAAAGAGCTAAGAAAATAAATTGCATAAATTAAATTGGGATAAAATCTAGGTGGATTCTTACCTAGGTATTGTTATGTCACTTGGGTGATACATGATTTTTTTTTCATTCTTTGGTGCATTCATTAGTTAATTTAAAAAAATTGATTTAATTTTAACCAATCATTTGAATTATTAGGTTAAAGAATAGGAAGTTGATAATTACAAGTAATTGTAGTCTTCGAGGGAACGATATCTGTGCTCACCATAGCTATACTATTAATTGGTAGTTACAGTTGCCTTGGCTAATTTATTAGTTAGTTTAGTTAACATCAAGTTTTTGGCGTCGTTCACAGGAACTAGGATATTAGGAAAATCTTATTTTTGTTAATTTAACCAATTTTTAATTTTTTATGTTATTTTATTTTTAGTTTAATTTTGAGATATTGATTACCTTTCATCTGGTTTTTGGCAGGTTCTTTTGGTTTTTTACTAAAGGCAACCCATTGAATCAATCATTTTTTATAGTGAGATTGAAAGAACTGCTCGTAGAAATCGAAGAGAGGTTAGAGAAGCAAGGCAAGATCAACATCAAATTATCATAGACAATCAATAGGAAGAAGATATTATTGAAGAAATGGCAGATCCTCCATTGACTATGTATGACTATTGACCGCCCTCCAAGTCTCCCTTGTGAAGGATGAGAGGAAATCAGTAATTAAAGACAACAATTGAGTAAAATACTAAGTGCGGTGTCTGCAAGTGTGACTGGTCAATTGTAATATTTGTAGCGTTACAATAGAACACTGGAGTATTCCAAGGATCGAACCTAAGAGAGTTAGCAATTTAGTGATTTCTATTCAAGAAGCATACAAGAACAGAGTCTAGCTAGCTACTATCTAATTTTTATTTTATTGTAAAACATAAATGAAGTTAATTAAAACTAATTAATTATCTAAGATAGAAAAAGACTAAATTGTCAATAAAACAAAATATAAAACTACCAAATATGACAATAGGCAGCGCTTGGTTGATTTCCATGTTGTTAATTAACCTTTGAACTAGGGATCTAAATCTTTAACACTCATAAATTGGCTCCATTTTACCTCTCAGTCTCAACTTTACCAACTTAGACAAATTAGTCTAGTTTATCTCCCAATCTCACTGGCTAACCCGGGACTACCGATTTGGTAGCCAACAAGATTACCTCTCGGTCTCACTTATCTTGATTTTCCCTTAGGGGCGTCGATCCAAAGTTTTGAAGTTTATCAAATTTAGTCCAGATTTTATGATTTAGTCCCTAAACCCTAAAATCAACTACCCAACATTTTCATCAACCAACCACCTTAGATTTAGCTACTCCTACTTATATCTAAACATACAAAAAAACAAATAATCAAGCAAAGAAAGCATTAACTTAAACTTAATTAAAGGTGAATAAAAATTCAAGCTTTCTTGCAAAAGCTTGGATAACGCAACAATGGAAGCAAGAACAATAAATAAAAATGCTAAAGAAATTATTTTTAATAAAATAAATTAAAGGAAACTGAATAACATTAAATTGAAATTAAAATGTAACTAGAAGAAAGCTTAAAGGGTTACTAAACAAATAACACCTAACTACAGCAAAAACTAACTTAACTAACTAAGAAAATACAAGAAGTGAAACTTAATTGTAAAAACATATTGTGTATTCTTTGTTTTCTACCTTGTTCATACTCAATGCTCGAAACAATTGACACTGATCTTAAGCACTACTTCTAACACCGCTTGTATTTGGTTACAAATATCAATTTACATATTTCAAAATTGATAAATTTATGTGCTTTTAGAAATTATTAGCTTTTGGAAAGATGGTTTAGTGCATATATTTTAGTAGTCAACAAAGTACTAGTTAGTTGTGTGTAGTTGCCAAATAATATAACCATTAGACTTTTTTAAATCTCTTTTGCTCATGTAATTTTGTTCATCATCCTTACATTTTATACACAGTTTCTACGTAACATCCCAAAAACTAAGTTAGAAGAAATTGGGTTTTGAAATCAATAGTGGTCATCCCTTGATTATGAGTTTAGATTTTGGAAATTTTTGACAAGTGAATTGATCTGGTTTAGTGGTTAAGTGTTCTGGTTATGTATGTGAGGTTATGGGTTCGAACCATATCTCTTGAAATTTTTCTACTTTGATTAAACCCTTATTTTGGACATGTGGGTTATAAGTTAAATTTAGTCAACTGATGGCAAGAATGAGCCTGCTGGTTCAATGGTTAAGCTTCTATATACTCTTTGGTCTTGTGTTCGAGTATTTACGAAAGCAATATGAAAACATTTTTATTCTGTTGCCTCGTGAGGTAGGTTTGGTTGGTTTTAAATTAACTAATTCCCTCAACCTCTTTTGTTTTGTTACATTTTTTTATTTCCTTTTATTTTGGCTATCATCTCAGTGTTTCCTCTTTTTATTTGTCAATTCTTCCACCAATAATTTTTCGTTGAATCTTTGAGACATCTATCCTTCTAACTTCTTGCACTATTCATCTGTAATTAGTCGTGTAAGTATCCTCTATCAAGTTCTTGCGTGAGTTGTTGTTAGATCGGGTTGTAATTCGTCTCTATGACGAAAACGTTGACTTACGTGATTTTGTTTTAGACGAATGTTTTGAGTTTAACGTTCTCTTGACGACATAAGGTCTGCAAAGTTACAGTTCGATTATCGACAAGTGTGTAGTCTGATTTGGAGTTGTGCATCTAAATTTTTTTACACAACTTCGGTTTTGGATGCTAATCTTAGTGATTGATTTTGAATAGGTCGTTTGATATGTTATTGTAATGTTGTTTAGGGATAAGAATTCATCCTTATTGCTCCTGTATCGAGTCTGTATTAGGTGGGTGCCAAAACTCTTCTTTTTCTACATTTTAAGTTGTTGAAAAAGAGGACTGTCGATGCCATACGGCCAGGGACATGAGCTTGTGCCCAGGCCGTGTAACTCACTGCTTACGTTTTAGAACCACACGGCCAGGAATATGGGCGTGTGCCCAAGAAATGTGAGCCGCACGGGCAAGGACATGGGCATGTGCCCAAGCCCTGTGAGTTACACGAGGAAAGACATGGGCATGTTTCCAGGTCGTGTAACTCACTGTTTATGATTTAGAACCATACGGGCAGATGAAATGGGCGTGTGCCCAGGCAGTGTGAGCTACATGGGCATGTGTCTAGGTCGTGTGGCATATGAATAGGATCTGAATCTTATTTTTTTAGGTTGTGAGTTTTCCCAACACTGAGTAGGACCTGAATGTGTTAGACTGATGATGAACAACTTGTGATCTATACATATATCTGTTATGTTTGAACCTAAGTGAGTAGGACCTGTCAGAATATAATGTGCTATTGTCTATGTGTGTAAATTATCAGGTACGATATGTATTCTATTAAGTTTGTTGGTACACCTGTGCATTGCTTTGTTAATGAAGAATATGAGATATGTGAACATATTAGACTGATTATTACTGATTCTAATTTATAACCCTGTATGTGACTTAATGGCAAATCTGATTTGGTCCGTTGAGGTTTGATAAGTCTGTTTTACAAAACATGGACTCCCATATTTACTGATTCTGTTATTGAGAGATAGCATGACTTACATGTTCATTACTCTGATTCTACATAAGCATACCATGACACACTACATGAGACTTGGGTTGATGTAAAAGGAGGAAGTTTCTGGCAGTTTAATGATATGTATTATCTAGTGGTTTATCCACACTTCTGTTCTGACAATTCGACTGTACTATAGTGGCTTGACCACATATATTCGATCTGGCAGTTTTAACTGCAAAATACTGGTGGCACTATCCACAGTTATCTGTTGGTGTGATCTGGCTAGACGAGTTCTGGGGGAACTCTATTTCGGTGTATAGCGAAGTTGGGTAGGATGTTTTTGATGAATTTGCATTCTGATCTGTTTGAAAAATATTACATCTGCATAAACATACGTGCTTTGTTCTGCTCTATCCCATTCTGTTCTATTCAGTATTACTATGCTCTATTCCATTCTGTTCTGTTCTATTTGAATTGTGTTGTTTTACTCTATTCTATTTTTCTTTGTTCTATTGTACTACCTTTGTCGAAATCTCTGCAATACTTTAGATCTGTTCTGTACTGGTTATAGAACTGTTACCAAATGCTTGCGTTACTACGATTTATATATATTATGCTATGTTTATTTGTATTTGAGTTTGGTTATATGCGATGCTTGGTGACTCACCCTTTTGTCTTACTTTTATCTGTCAGGAAAACATCTGATTTAGGATCGGACGACGTGCGGGAGCTCGAATTGTTTTGCACTAAGATAACTACAATTTAATCCTTTGGAATTGTAATATGTTTTGGACTTGTCTTATTTTTCTTTTTATAATCTCATCAGTATCTGCCAAGTCTAAAACGAAACTACAAAATCATCTAAATCGACTAAAATTAATTTCTGGTTTTCCAAGTCAAAACTTTGAAAAGAAGTATGTTTTTACTAATTGGTGTAACTCGTCCAGATTCAGCTTAAACTTCTAGGCTGGGTTTGGGGCGTTACACTCTACGTATTTATACTTTAAAATATATCTTGACCGAGTTAGTGTTACGAGTTAATAATTTACTAATTTAGTTGGGTAATGACGAAAATTACATTAAGACTTCATAAAGTAAATTCTATAGTCTTCTAATATCTTTTATAAAAAAAAATACACACATTATGAGATTTGAACCTAAAATATTATAATTTTTAACACCTTTGCTTTACCATTCCAACCAAAACCTCTTTTATTTTTTATGTCAATTTTTTAGAAATATATTTGTTACACAATTATGTTTTTCACCCTTGTGTCATATTTTAGTATAAAAATAGTCATAAAATATTTAAAAAATAATATATTATTTATTTTGATAATCAAATATATTCAAATATAAAAATATTTTAATGTTAAAACTATTTTAAGGATTTTACAAACTATCAGATCTTTCGTGTTGAAACCTTTTTTGGGATATCGACTTTTTATTTAAAAAAATGAAAATGGGAGTCGCCACCAACCTCTTTTACTTAGGTGTGATTGGATCACCTCAAAACTTGATCGTTTTAATAAAATGTTAGATTTGTTAAAGCGGTAATATTTAGTCTTACAAATCTGGAAAATAGATTCGGGAGTCGGTTACGTATGAGGAAGGATTAACATCCTCATAACGGCAAAAATTGGTACCTAGTTGATTACTTGATGTTTTGATGTCGAAAGTTAAAAATTCGAAGAGAAATTAAACTACGATTCCTCTTTGCATGTTTGCATAATGTTCTTTAAAATTATTTAGATAAATTAAATTTTACGAAAAGCCTTATTACGAGTTAGTCGAGAAGAAAAGATTGTACCCTGTGAGTTAGGACATGATGCTTTGAATCCTTGAAAACAAAAATAATCACCATTTGATCTTTATTTAAATCTTGTTTTTATTTTTTTTAGAAAAATAAATAAATAAAATGGATATTCAATTACTTCGGTTTTAGAAAGATGCCATACTCCGTAAGTTAGGGGCACAACTCCTCGAATCCCAAAAATAATGAACATTGCCTAGATTTTAAATATTTACTATGCATTATGTAAAACGAATGTAACTTTTAAAGCCATATACATTTATTTGGCAAAGTAAAAAAAATGATAAATACATTTAATATGACCCATGGAATTGTGATAGCAAAATAAAATGAAATAGTCATGTAGGTAAAAAAATGAAATGGTGACATTAGGATAATAAGCAGAAAATAAAATAAAATAAAATAAATAAAAGAAACATGTTGGTAAATAATAATTCAACTATAATAGTAATAAGAATATCAGTTTATATTAATAATAGCTATAATCATATCATAACTACTATCATAATAATAATATGAGTAAACAAAATAATAATAACAAGGATAACATAAAAATAAAGTGTATAAATAAAAGGAAATATCAATAACATAAATTTCTAAAATAAATAATATAGTAAAGAAAGAGGCAAATTAACCAAATAAGGGATTAAATTGAAATTTAAGAGAAACTTAAAGCATAAATCACAAAATAAATAAAGAAAAGGGAACAAAGGACTAAATTTAAAATATAACAAAACTAACAGTCTAAATTATAAAGAAAAAACTTAAAGGATTAAATTAAGATAAGATAAAAAAATTTTGGCGGTCAACTGGCAATTATCCTCATCATATTGACATGTTTCACTCCCAAAGGGGTTCACAGTGGGTCAAAGGACTAAATTGCACAGGAACTTAAATTATGGGGCAAAAATTAAAACAAATAAAATTAACAGGACTAAATTAAAAAGATGGAAAAAAGTGGAAGGACCAAAGCTGAAAATATCCCCTCTCCTTTAAATAAACAAGCTGGTCGAGTCAGTTTTGGCGGATCATGCCTGAAACGACACCGTTTTGGCGTTTGTGGAACCAGGCCAAAACGACGTCGTGCCCACACTCTATTTAAGTTAAAAAATTTCCAAAAAATTTTATTTTTCCCTTGATTTTAAAAAATATCCGTTCCTTTCTTTTTTTTCCCTGAATGTTTTTTTTAGGTCGTCGACGACGGTGACCGTTATCCCTAGTGGTCAAAAAATTTCAAAACCCCCTTTTAATCCCATTTTCTTTTAAGGAATCCTATTTTAGGGTTAAAATTGTCAAAAAAGTGGCAAAAACGGGCCAAAGGTCAAGAAACCTTTTGTATTCAGTTTTTTTGTATATTTTTTGATTGCTTGTCTCTGTGTGAAAAAAAAATTACATGGTGGTAATGACTTTTATAGCCAAATGTCTTACATCGTACTGTTATTTTTTTTACTATTTTTATATTGTTCTTTGCGTGTTTGTGTTTCTATCCTTTTGTTCTTTCTGTTTTGTAGGTGGCGGTGCACGGTCAATAGTGGGGAGAAGTGCTCCTTTGCTATTTTGGTGAACGAGGCAAACGAGGCGTCAGACCTCGAGCGATGAAATCACTGGCAAGGTGGAGGCGGCGGTGCACAGAAACCCTAGGGTTTTTGGTTTTCTTAAAAAGTTTAGGTTTTGGGGCGACTAGGCCTTTAGGGTTTTTTTTTTTTCATTTGGGTCATTTGGGCCTGTAATGTATCGGGTCATATTTGTTCTAAATGGACTTTTATTATTATTTTTTATTGGGTTTATTTATATGTGTTGGGCCGGGCAAAATTGGGCCCTTACAGCTGCCCCTCTTTGTTTGTTGTCGTGTAACGAGAATGGAGCAAAGACATTAAGAAGGGCCAATTTTGTCTGGCCTTGCCGAATCTTGACTTCTTTGGTGCATCTCTTTTTCAAGTAGTTTCATTCTAACCTAATGCAACTTCTGGGGTATAGGAATTGTAGTTTCAATCTACTCTGCTGCAACTTTAGGGAGATGAGATTCGTAGCTTCAATTTGTTCCACTACAACTTCTGGGAGATAAGATTTGTAGTTTGTAGCTTTAATCTGTTTTACTCCAACTTCAAGGGAATAAGACTCTCTGTGGTAGATTTAATTTGACCCACTGCAACTTCAGAGGTATAGATTTGTCGCTTTAATCTACTCAACTGCAACTTCAGCGAGATAAGATTTGTAGCTTTAATCTGCTCCACTGCAACTTCAGGGATATTATATTTGTAGCTTTAATATGCTCCACTACAACTTCAGGGAGATAAGATTTGTAGCTTTAACCTGCTCACTGCAACTTCAAGGAAATAAGATTTGCTATGGTAACTTCAATCCGACTCACAGCAACTTTAGGGGTATAGGATATTTTAGCTTCTATTTGTTCTACTACAACTTCAAGAAGATAAGATTTGTGGCTTTAATCTGCTCTACTGTAGCTTCAGGGAGATAAGATTTGCTTTGGTAACTTCAATCCGACTCGCTGCAACTTCAAGTGTATAAGATTTATGGTCTCACTGATCTTTTACGCCGTTCTCTGAAGAACATGGCCTGTGGAATCTATTTCATAGGCCTATATTTATGCCAAACGATTAGGATGTTATGATCAGAATGAATCAAATGCTCCTAACTAGATGCATAAGAATAATATTTGTATGAATGCAGAATGTCATTTTCGAGAATGATCCCTTTTTAGTGCTTAGCTTGACATTACTCATTGTTCGTCAAGGTTCTATCACTGGTCTGTTACCATGCCTTCTTGTTCAGATTTGGTATCTTTGACAGGAAACCCGAAGAAGTGATTACAATTTAGACTATTCGTTTTTAGATATTTCCCAACCTTAAATTTGGTTAGATCTAACTAGTGGTCTTATTTCAGGTCCTTGTACTCTTTAGAAACCTTTTAGAGTAATATGCATAAATCCTTTTACTTGAACATTATTAGTCCATTAATCCTTATTTCAATGTAAAAATGCTTGAAAAAGGTTGTAACAATGGACAAGATTGAAACTTAGTGGGAGCAAAGCTCGAGATGAATAAATTAATCAAAATAGCAAACATTGCTAAAATGCAAAGTTAGTAAGATGAAATTAGGTGCCCTAAATATCGTAGTATGCTTCTCTACACAAATTTCTTAAAGATCATTTTGAGCCTGATATGTGTTCAGGAGATCTAGAGTACTTTGTTGATGCCCCAAGATGTAACGTTTCTTCTTCTGAGTAGACTCGACTACCACATATTCAATCTTCGATCTAAATTTGAGCTACCATTTCCTGGGTTTTCAACTCAAAACCCCTTTGGTCTCAAGGTGCCCTTTGCGGGTTTTCACCTTGGCCTCTCCCTTTTTTTTAGGTGAAGTATTTCTTGACTGAATCCAAATTCACAGGGTTAGACAGGTTTTTTTCCATCCATCTCAGTCAAAATCAGCGGTTCTCTAGAAAAGGCCTTCTTTACCACATAAGGTCCTTTCCAGTTTGGCATCCACTTTTCTCTAAAGTCATTTTGTATGGGAAGGATTTTTTTCAATACCAGGTCCTCCTCATGGAATTCTTTGGGGAGAACCTTTTTGTCATAAGCTCGCATAATTCGTTTTTGGTACATTTGACCATGATAGATAGCTTTCAACCTCTTTTCTTCAATCAAGTTCAACTGATCATATCGAGATTGGATCCATTCTGCTTCATCTAAATTCAACTCTAATAAAACTTGGAGAGAAGGAATCTTGACTTCAATGGGCAAAATCGCATCCATTCCATAAACCAATGAGAAAGACGTTGCCTAGGTGGATGTTCTGACAGATGTTCAATAAGCAAAAAAGGTAAATGGTAACTACTTATGCCAGTCTTTATAAGTCTCTGTCATTTCCCCCACGATCTTCTTAATGTTTTTATTGGCTGCCTCAACTGCATCATTCATTTTTGGGCGATATGGTGATGAATTGTGATGTTTGATCTTGAATTGACTGCAGGCTTCTGATATCGTGCTGTTGTTCAAATTCAATGCATTATTAGATATGATTCTTTCTGGCATTCTATACTGACATATGATCTCTTTCTTCAAGAATTTGCCGACTGCCGACTTCATGACATTGGCATAGGAAGCGGCCTCTACCCACTTGGTGCAGTAATCGAATGACCACAAAGATGAATCGATACCCATTAGAAGCTTTTGGCGAGATCGGCCCAATGATATCCATGCCCCACATAAAGAAAGGCCATAGAGAAGTCATAACATGAAGAGGTGAAGGTGGCACATGAATTTTATCTCCATAAATTTGGCACTTACGGCATCTCTTGGCATAACCGATGCAATCCCCTTCCATGGTGGACTAATAATATCCAAATCTTATGATTTTCCTAACCATCGTAAAACCATTAGCATTTGTTCCACAAACACCCTCAAGGACCTCTTCCAAGATTTTCTTGGCCTCAACAGCGTCTACACATCTCAGTAGCACCTGATCCTTTCTTCTTTTATATAGGATTCCACATCTAAGACATAGTCATTGGCCAATCTCCTCAGCGTCCTTTTATCATTCTCGGTTGCTTGATCAGGGTATTCACGATTCTTTGGATATCGCAATATATCATGGTACGAAGGGTGATCATCCTTTTCTTCTTCCTCGTTGTTGTAACAATGGGCCGAAGCCTCATAAATACTCATTTAGATAGGTTTTAGATCCTCTTGTTTGTTCACTTTGACCATGGAAGCTAAGGTAGCTAAGGCGTCAGCCATCTGATTTTCATCTCGCGAAAGGTAGTAGAAGGTGATGTAAGTAAACTTTTAATTAACTTCAGGACCAGCCTTCTATACTCGATCAACTTGGGATTTCTTATCTCGCATTCACCTTTGAGTTGATAGATCACTAGTGCAGAATCCTCATATACCTCCATTACTTTGATCTTGCATTCTATGGCTGCACGGATACCCATGATGCATGCGTCATATTTTTCTATATTATTCGTACAATCACAATCCAATTTACTAGTAAAAGGATAACGATCTCCGTTTGGGGATACCAGGATTGCCCCGATTCCATTACCTATAGTGTTTGAAGCTCCGTCAAAATTTAGTTTCCAAGGATGTCCTTCTTGAGCATCTTCTTCAATGGTTGCAACATACATTAGATCTTTATTCAGAAAATCAAAGTTCAAAGGCTCATAATCTTCTAGAGCTCTTCTGGCCAGAAAATCTGTTATTGCACACCATTTTACTGCCTTCTGGTTCACATAGATTATATCAAATTCGGAAAGCAGAATTTGCCATCGAGCTATTCTTCTCTTCAAAGCAGTCGACCCCATTATGTACTTTAGAGGGTCTATTTTTTAGATTAGCCAAGTTGCATGGTACAACATGTAATGTTTTAGTCTCCGGGTTGCCCAGATCAAGGCGCAACACAACTTCTCAATTGGTGAATATCTTGTCTCACATTCAGTGAATTTCTTACTGGGGTAGCATACCGCTCTTTCTTTCCTTCTTGAATTATCGTGTTGGCCGAGCATGCATTCCATAGAATTCCCAAATATTGCCAAGTACATATCAATGGCTTATCTGGACTAGGTGGCATTAGTACTGAGGCGTTGGACAACTAATGTTTGACCTTGTCAAAAGTCTTCTGGCATTCTTCATCCCATACACCTGGATTATGTTTCTTAAAGAGACCGAATATGGGGTCGCATTTCTCGGTTAGTTGTGAAATGAACTGGGCGATGTAATTTAGTCTCCCTAAGAAACCCCGGACCTCCTTTTGAGTGCATGGTAGAGGCAGCTCCTGTATAGCCCTAACTTTATCCGGGTCAATCTTGATCCCCTTTTCACTGACTACAAATCCTAGCAATTTTCCTGACCTTGCCCCGAAGGTACATTTTGCTGGATTGAGCTTTAGCTGGAATTTTTTCAACCTCAAAAATAGTTTTCTTAAGACTTGTACATGCTCTTTTTCTGTTAGGGATTTTGCAATCATATCATCGACATAAACCTCGATTTCTTTGTGCATCATATCATGAAACAAAGTTACCATGGCTCTTTGATACGTCGCTCCCGCATTTTTCAATCCAAATGGCATTACTTTATAGCAAAATGTTCCCCATATGGTTACGAATGTGGTTTTTTCCATGTCTTCAGGATGCATCTTTATCTAGTTGTATCCGGAGAAGCCATCCATGAAGGACAACAGTGAATAACCTGTCGTGTTGTTCACTAAGGTGTTGATGTGAGGCAACGGGAAATTATCCTTCAGGCTGGCTTTGTTTAAATCCCTGTAGTCTACACACATTCGTACTTCCCATCTTTCTTAGGGATGGAGAATATATTAGCTACCCACTCTGAGTATTTAACCACTTGTAGGAAACCAGCGTTAAATTGTTTCTTGACCTCTTCTTTTATTTTCAACAAGACCTCGGGCCTCATCCTTTGAAGTTTCTATTGAACCGGCTTGCATTCTTTTTTTATGGGAAACCGATGTACCACGATATCAGTACTTAGACCAGGCATGTCTTGATACGAATGCAAAGACATCTTTGAATTTTTGGAGTAACTCAATGAGGTCTCACTTTGTCTCTGCAGTGATGCAAGCTTCGATCTTCACCTCTTTTTTTTCTTGTTTGTCTCTCAGACTCACAATTTCTACTGACTCTTTGTAAGGTAAGATTTGTTTCTCATCTTGTTCTACCATCCTTAACAAATCAGGAGATAGGTTACAATCTCGATCAACTTCAAAGTCCTGAGGTTCCTTTGGACACATATTCTGCTCAAAAGGAGACTCTGAGTTAGTAATAGCGTTGCTCGTATCATTGATATCTAGAGACCTATTATAGGAATAAAGGAAGACCCAAAGAACAAATGAATCTAAGAATAATTATGTGTATGGTATGAGTATGAATGAAATGGAAAAAATAAAAGACACAAGGATCTCTTCGCAGTCCAATTGTTTAGAACACTTTCGGGGATATAAGGACAAATGCCTGATAAGTTTTCTTCCCCAATTCCTTCTTCGGATATGGCATTGATGCTTAGATTTCCCAACATTTCTTCCGCAGTTTCTTTTCTTGACACATTTCATTCAGGATAAATGATTTCTCCTGACACGAACGTTTTAGATATATAGGGAAAGATCATCGATTCCCACTTGACCTCTCCCCCACTTAGTCACGCTCTTCTTCTTTCTTACTTCTTTTCCAAATCCTTCTTTTGTCTCGCATCTAGCTTGTACCCTAAGCCAGAGTGATCTTGTTTGTCCATCAGCATTGGTGCCTCGACTCTTCCTTGAAGGTATTTTCTGAGTCCTCTTCCTAGCAAGACTCCTTTCCCAACCGTCAACTGTAGGCCCATTCTCGTAGTTTTGGATATTTTTGGCATTGGGATCTTGTTTCCTTTAACAATGAAAGTTGTATTAACAAATTCTAGTGATCAAAAGGAACATTCTATTGCCTCTTCATCCGCTCTTATATATGGTGCTCACTAGTTAAGGATGCAATGATATCTTCTTCAGCATTTATCGTTACCAGTTAACCCTCCGTTACCAACTTCAATTTTTGGTGCAGTGACGATAGCACTGCCTCAGCCGAATAAATCCAAGGCCTACCCAACAAGCAGTTATAAGAGGGTTTGATATCTATTACCAACAAATCTACCTCATATGTGTTTAGACCAATTAAGAGGTATTTCAATCCTCTCCATCACCTTCCTTTCTTATCATCAAATGCTTTCACTATATTTTGGCACATCTTCATATGAGAGTTATCCATTGGCAACCTATTTAGTGTGGATAGAGGCAAAACGTTTAGTGCGAATCGATTGTTGATTAGCACTCCGAGAAATGTATATCTTTTGCAGCGGGTAGTGATGTGTAGAACCTTCGTGCATCCCATGCCCCATAGAGGTATTTCATCGTCATTAAAAATGATGAAATTATCAGCACTTAGATTGTTGACCAGACGATCTAGCTTGTTTACAGAGATATCATCAACGACATAAGTTTCATTTAACACATTCATCAACACGCTACGATGTGTCTTTGAGCTCAAGAGCAAGGTTAGTACTGATATGCTAGCTGGTTGTTTGTGTAGCTGTTCTACAACACTATACTCGCTATGCTTCAAGAATTTCAAGAATTTTTTAGCCTCGTTCTCAGTTACTAACTCATTAACAGGTGATTCAAGTCTACTCGTCTTTTCTTTCTTATGTTCAACTACTAGGGTTTTTCCTTTAACAGGCTCGATTCTTACACTTGTAGGATCATAGCACCTCCCACTGCGCATGAAGAAACCGATATCCTAGCCCTCTTCTGAAGTGCCAACATCATGTTGCAGTCATAATTCAATAGAACCCTTTTGCTATCCTTGTATGGAAAAGCCACGAGTTTCTAAATTATGACTCTTGGTACAGCTTGTATTCCCACTTCATTACTTCTTGGTCGTGAAATAATCATCACCGGGTGGTTGACCCTGTAGACTTTCTCCTTTGATCCTTCCTTTGAGACATAAACATCTCCTTTTTCCGAGTCCTTGACATCTTCAAAGAATTCCAACTATTTGTTATCCATCAGACTTTGCACCAAAGTTCTAAATTCGGTACACTCTTGGATCTCATGACCTTCTTTAGCGTGGAACTCACAGTAGCTCCTCACTCTTTTAGGTACCTCCTCTGAATCTTGAATAATTAATCCCATGCTTATCATTTTTTTGCAAACCCATTTTAGTGGGGATTTCACTTCCGTAACATTGATTTTGGTCCTCTTTCCTCCACTCTCAATTATTACATTTACCCCTTGGTCAGAATGACTGGGTAACGATTTCCTGCCACATTAGGTCCCGGGGGATCATCGAACCTTACAATCTCCATCTTGATAAACCTCTCAATCAACTTTTTAAATGTAGTGCAGTTCTCAATTGGGTGTCCTGTTATTCCTGCGTGGTACTCGCATTGAGCATTCGCATCATACCATTTAGAGAACGGAGGTTGCATGGGTTTTAAGTAAAATGGAGATACTACATGCGCGTCAAACAAATTTTGATATAATTCTCTATATGTCATCGAGATAGGTGTGAATTAGAGTTTTTCCGTGTTTGGCCTTGAGTTAGATTCTTTCCTCGAAGGGCCTTGATGGCTGGTTGTCACGGTTCTTGGTTGGCCTACAATGATTGATTTTGAATAACTCTTATTACATACACTCATAGTGTTTACTTCATTTTCTTTCTTTTTCGAGACAGACCTTTTAGCGTTTTCCCCTGCGTCTATTTTACCACTCCTTACTGCATTGTCAATCATCTCTCCGGATATTACTATATCTGAGAAGCTCTTGGTAGTACTTCCCAATATATGGTTAATGAACAAGGCTTTTAGAGTGTTTATGAAAAGCATTGTTGTCTTCTTCTCCAGAAGAGGTGGTTGAACTTGCGTTGCTACCTCTTTCCATCTCTGAGCGTATTGCCTAAAGCTTTCACTTTACTTCTTTTCTATGTTTTACAGCGTAATTCTATCGGGTGTCATGTCAGTCACATGGCTGTATTGTTTCATGAAAGCCTAAGCCAAGTCTTTCCATGAGTTTATTTTGGCACGCTTAGCTGATTGTACCATTTGACAACTGACCTAATCAAACTATCCTGGAAGCAATGGATTAATAATTAGTCGTTATTGACGTATCCCATCATTCTTCAGCAGAACATTTTGATATGGGCTTCAGGATAACTAGTCCTATTATATTTTTCGAATTCTGGAGTTTTGAATTTTGGTGGGAGCACTAGATCTGGGACTAAACTCAATTCCTTAGCATCAACCCCGCAAAGGTAATCACATTTTCCATAGCTCTAAATTTTTCCTCCAACCACTTGCACCGATCTTCTAGCTGTTTTGGCACTTATACCCTTGCTCTATCCATTTCTGCTATGTCGTCCAAATCTGGAACAACAGGGTTAGTCGGATTATCTCTGGGATTGGAACCCGAACCCGTTGGATAGCTCATCGGTGCTAAGGGGCCAGCCTAGTATTGTTGTGGCCTTATGGTAACGAATACCATTTGTGGATATGTATCTGGTTTGGCTTACACATTTACTGGGGTAAAGCTTGGGGGTATGTAGGGTCTTTCTTATCATCCCCAGAGTTAACCACAATACTTTTCCTTTTTTCAATCCCTTCGGCCAATAACTGGGTTAACTAGCTTATCATGCTTCGTTGGGATTCTTGTATTTGATCCCTCATGTCTTGCTGTACCTTAGCTAATTGTTCTTGTAGCTACACTTGCAACTGACATTGCATGTCTTTCTGAATTTGTTCCAGTCTCTCTAACCTTTGACCCATGGCTTTGATTTTACCGCGGGTACCGTAACGACATTTGGTTGGCAAATTCTTATTAGTTTCCAGGGTAACTGTCATAATTTCAATTAATTAGGGTCTTTTTTATGAAATTTAATGCATATGATGAAATGTAATGCTGATGAATGAAAAATGAATGCAAAAAGAGGCATTGATTTTGATTCAATTCTATTAGAACAACTTTACTAGAAAACAAATCTCTTTACATAAAACAGATACATTCTACATATACGGCCTTGCCCTAATACTCAAAGCTTTGACTTTTCTAAGAAGCCAAGCTAATTCTTGGCCCCGATCTGATTCTGATTTGTATTTTAAGCTCAGTATGTCGACTTGAACCGCTAGGGTTTACAAATGATCGGCTACTTCCCCTACATGAGTCACAGCTTCGCCTATGATGTGAGCTCTATCCCTAATCTAACCTTGAGAGTGTTGAAGTTGCTCCTTCCAGTGTTCATTGTTCGTTTCAAGAAGCTTAACTCGAAGTTCACAATTTTACAGTGTGGTCTCGAGCTCTTCTATCTTTCCCTTCAACTCTTCAACCTTATTTAGGCTTGCTTTCAACTCAATTGCGGAGTTGCAACTACGATATTGATGCAGTGGCCTTTCTAATTCTGCTACCAGGGCTCTCAATTTAATCTTTTTATTTTGGCTTTCTAACAAATCCCTTTCTGGAGCATCTTCTCGAACTCGAGCATCTTGGAATTTTTTTCCCACTAATCAGCTCTAATCTTTTCTTCTTTGATCTCTTGCAGCCGTTATTCTGATGTTTTACCCAACCCAGAAGTCTTCATTGACAAATGCACCTTCTTATAATCTGTTTTTAAACTGTCTAAGTCTTTCTCAGCCTTGTTTTTTCCTTTCTTTATTTTCTCGGCTTCTAACTTCTAGACATCAACGTCTAATCCTAGCTGAATATTTTCCTCTTCCAACTTTTCTATCTTTTTTTCCTAGCTTCGAACTCCTCTTTTCAAAGTCTTGCTTTACAATCTCTAGCTCAGACAGGATCACTTGCAAGTGTTTTCTTGACTTGACACAGGGACATTGTCATTGACTCTTTTACCCCACCACCAATCATATTAGGGGGTCGTCATGAGATTTGCGGGAAATCTTTTCATTTGTGAGTTTGGTTCCAAGCGTTCGATATTTTATGAACCTTCTTTTTGTAATTATCACCCTTGTATGCAAACTCACATTGAGCCAACCCTTGCATTGCCGGTACAAATTGCATTGACCTATACTACCTCAATACAAGTAGAGGGGCATATCCAATAACTCCCCATATCTCGAGTAGAGGGACCTAGTCGAAGTCTTCACATCAGTACAAAATCTTATCAGGGGTCATCCAAGGGGCCCTACATTCAACGTCTTCGTCTTGGAGACTCTAGAGAATTGCCATCCACTTTTCTTCAGAAATGTTGTCTTGTTTTGGGGTAGCCACAAATTCTTTCAACAGAGAGTAGTTCTCAAAGAATACTCGATAAGAGACATTTTATACCTTCCAAAAGTGACTGTGGAACCAAGTTAGCAAGAGTTGTGTACATCCGATAAATCTTCCTTCACCTGCTCTCCGGCATACACTTAAAAATCTAAAAGTTTCAGCCAAAATTGTCAGGACGGGTGTGACCCTTTTGTCAAGCCGATCAAATAGATCTGAAACTGCCTCATCTATATGCCCTAGTGCTTTGGGGAATATGACCAACCCGTAAATACTCAAGGTGAAGACGTTGCCTCTTTTCTTCATATCCGGATGTACCAAGATCAAATCCCGCAAACTTTTTCAGGGGATACATTTACTATCTCCCTTTTGTTTAATCTGGGCCGCGACTCATTGCTCGCTCATCCCAGTTATGCTTATTAGCCTCTTTAAGAAAGTTGGGATGCTGGCAGCTCCAGAATAAGCTTTGTCGGCTTAGATCCTCGGGCAACAGAGCAGAGTTGTGTACTCTTCTACGGTGGGCACTTAATCTACCTTCCCCAAAGTGAAGCAGCTATAGGCGGGATTCCAATATTGAGCAAGAGCTCGAAATAAGTGCTTATCCACTTTGACATCGAGTAAATAAGGAAAATCACCATAGTAATGGTAGAATAACTACTTGGTTTAGTCATCCCATTGGTCTCATATTTCTTTCAACTCTTAGAGATTATTCTGAGTTACAATGATACGAGTGAAATCCCATAGTTTTGACATATATCCATCCATCAAGCTGTCGCTCTTCTCTTGTTGTGTCTTCCCAGACCATATCCGGACGGCCACATTGTCTTCCACTTTATCAAGAAATCCCTTTTTCATGACAAGCTCTCTATTTAGTAACTGAACGTGAATCGACACCCTTACTATGATGAAAATGCAACGCAATCACAACAACAAAAAAATGAAACAAGTCAGTACATTTCATATAAAGCTAGAATTCAAAGCAAGAAATAATAAATAGAACATCTATTCGAGTGACCACTCGGGGTTTGGTATGGTTCTACCTAGGGTAAGTTCTTAGGGCTCATTATATGCGGTTCAGTTCTAAAGTAAGGGTACTTGAACTAGCAAATTCCTCAATCCTCACCCATTATAGGCTCATACGGATTGAGTTCAGTTCAGGGGAATACATTTCCTTATGGCTATATGGAGATGAAGACCTCATGAAGGAATAACTTTTCACTCCCACTTAAGAAGGGAAAAATTGAACGATTATGCAATGCAATATGCGGAAATATACCAAGAGAAACTCGAACCAATAAAGTAGACTTATCATTATGTAACAAAATGTTGAAGACGTGATTTACCACCAAAATAAAATATGAGGGATGGTATGTAAGGATAGGATCGTTAATTTAAACCAAAGTATCAATTTTCGACAAAAAGACCAAAAAGTAATCAACTCGTGGCTTGACTCTCTTATTTTATCCCAGTGGAGTCGCCAAGCTGTCGAAACCCTTTTTTGGATATCGACTTTTTATTTAAAAAACGAAAATAGGAGTTGCCACCAACCTTTTTTAGTTAGGTGTGATTGGATCACCTCAAAACTTGATCATTTTAATAAAATGTTAGATTTGTTAAAATGGTAATATTCAATATTACAAATTTGAAAAATGGGTCCGGGAGTCGGTTACGTATGATGAAGGATTAACACCCTCATAATCCCTATTTGCATGTTTGCATGATGTTCTTTAAAACCATTTAGCTAAATTAAATTTTACGAAAAGGCCTTATTACGAGTTAGTCGAGAAGAAAAGATCATACCCCATGAGTTCGGACAAGATGCTTTGAATACTCGAAAAAAAAATAACCATTTGATCTTTATTTAAATCTTGTTTTTATTTTTTTAGAAAAATAAATAAATAAAATGGATATTCGATTACTTAGGTTTTAGAAAGATGCCATACTCCGTAAGTTAGGGGCACAACTCCTCGAATCCCAAAAATAATGAACATTACCTTGGTTTTAAATATTTACTATGCATTATGTAAAACAAATGTAACTTTTAAAACGATATACATTAATTTGGGCAAAGTAAAAAAATGATAAATACATTGTAATATGATCCATGGAATGGTGATAGCAAAATAAAATAAAATAGTCATGTAGGTAAAAAATGAAATGATGATATTAGGATAATAAGCAGAAAATAAAATAAAATAAAATAAAATAAAATAAAATAAACATGTTGGTAAATAATAATAATGCAACTATAATAGTAATAACAATATCAGTTTATATTAATAATAGCGATAATCATATCGTAACTACTATCATAATAATAATATGAGTAAACAAAATAACAATAACAAGGATAACATAAAAATAAAGTGTATAAATAAAAGGAAATATAAATAACATAAATTTTAGATACTAAAATAAATAATATAGTAAATAAAGAGGCAAAATTAACCAAATAAGGGTTTAAATTGAAATTTAAGTGAAACTTAAAGCATAAATTGCAAAATAAATAAAGAAAGGGAATAAAGGACTAAATTTAAAATATAACAAAACTAACAGTCTAAATTATAAAGAAAAAAACTTAAAGGATTAAATTAAGATAAGATAAAAAACTTTAGGGGGTCAAATGGTAATTATCCCCATCATATTGACACGTGTCACTCCCAAAAGGGTTCACAGTGGGTCAGGGGACTAAATTGCACAGGAATTTAAATTATGGCGCGAAAATTAAAACAAATAAAAATGAACAGGACTAAATTAAAAAGATGAAAAAAAGCGGAAGGACCAAAGCTAAAAATATCTCCTTTCCTTTAAAAACACGTGGGTCCTAAAGCGGGTCGGGTAGGTTTTAACGGATCATGCCCGAAACGACGTTGTTTTGGGGTTTATAGAACCAGGCCAAAACGATGCCGTTCTCACACTCTATTTAAGTTAAAAAATTTCCAAAAATTTTCATTTTTTCCTTGCTTTTAAAAAAAAATCTCCTTCCTTCTTTTTTTTCTCTAAATTTTTTTTAGGCTGGCCATGGGGACGCTGTAGCTTCGCCACGGCCACCCGTCATCGGCGATAGCGACCTCGTCCTCTGTGGTCGAAAAATTTCAAAACCCCCCTTTTAATCCCTTTTCTTTTCAGGAATCCCATTTTGGGGTTAAAATTGTCAAAAAAATTGGCAAAAACGGACCCAAGTTCAAGAAACCTTTCAGTTTCTCTCCCCTCCGACGAGGCCCTAAATGGAGTCCTAGAGGGACTCCGAGGCTTCTCGAGCCAGAGGTGGGTCTCCGACAACCGACATAGGTAAAAAAAAAAAATCCCTTTTTTTTACTCTTATTTGTTTCAAAAGAATAAAAATAAATCGGAAAAAAAAAAGAATCACCTTTTGTATTCAGTTTTTTTTTATATATATATTGATTGCTTGTCTCTGTGTGAAAAAAAATTACATGGTGGTAATGGCTTTTATAGCCGAATGTCTTACATCACACTGTTGTTTTCTTTAAATATTTTTCTACTGTTCTTTGCGTGTTCGTGTTTCTATCCTCTTGTTCTTTCTGTTTTGCAGTTGGCGGTGTGCGGTCAACGGTGGAGAGAGGCACTCCTTTGCTATTTTGGTGAAAGAAACAGACAAGGCATTAGACCTAGGGCGACAAAATTGCTGGCGAGGCGGAGGCGGCGGCGGCAGTGCATAAAAACCCTAGGGTTTCTGGTTTTTTGAAAAAGTTTAGGCTTTTGGGCCACTGGGCCTTTAGAGTTTTTTCATTTGGGCCATTTGGGCCTATAATGTGTCGACCCATATTTGTTGTAAATGGACTTTTATTATTATTGTTTTTTATTGGGTTTTTTTATGTGTGTTGGGTAGGGTAAAATTGGGCCCTTATATTTAGCAAGCAATTTTTTTTTACTATATTTGAACTTTTATTTTTTATTTTTTTAGAATACACTTGTGGCTTAAGGTTTGTTAGGTTTTTTTCCACTGGATCAATTTTATAAAAGGAAGTGACTTTGAGTTGTGCATGGTTTTAATGCTAGTAGAAGGGGTGGGGTTTCTTCAGTTTGTGCGGGGTGCTAGGAACACGTTGGGGCGCCAACGAGGGTGCTTTTCACTGCATGCTGGGGCACTGGCTTGGGGCAAGGGCGCCCCGCTCCGCAAAGTTATTCGTTTTAGTTTTTAACAGTACTCGAACTCAAATTTGAAGCTCCCATAATCCTAATTCAATTATAAAACACTTTTGATTAAATATCAAATATTAAAATCCTATAAAAATAAAATATAATTAAATAAAAACTTAAATAAAAGTAAATGAGACATAATCATGCAAGTAAGTTAATATGCAATAAATCAAACAATATACTAAGCATAAGGTTTAAAAAGTATGAAATATGAGTAGTTAATATTAGACATGTCATAATATGTTTACCGCATAAGATTTTAGAAATAATACAACTTAATAAATTTAACATTTATTATTTAGTTAAAATTAAAAATTCAAATTAATAATGACAAAATTAAAAAATAAAAATAAAAATCCTATCAGTAGAACTTGTACCTGATTCTAGTTTCCACTTTGCAGGCAGAGATTCTTTGTTTTCCTTTCCAAACTAGAATTTGAAGTACTGAAATACGGTTTAATTTAGTTTTGATCAATATTCCTACCCATCTCATATGCTTAGAACTGTTCATATCAAAAAATGATTCTTGGATATATATATATATAAGTCAACTTGCATTTTTATTTCAGTGGTTTTCATTCTGGATATGATTCTGATTTAGAAGGACAAAAAAATCAAATATAATACAATAAATATAACATGAAAATACGAAGATATCAAATTTTTTATAATACAAATTATTTTTTTATCAAATCTTGTTTATCTCTCCTCTTCCCCAATATTATAATGATTAATACAAACACGTAATATCTTTTAAAAAAAAATCGAACATGTGATACTTTTTTTATCATTACAATATTAGGAAATGGGATGGGGATAATAAGCCATGTTTGATAAAATTTTAAAAAAAATTAACTAAAAATTAATATTTTTAATAATTTAAATTTTTAAACAGGTTCGATAACTCACAATGAAAATTACTAAATATAAAACAATCATAAATTCAGTTATTTTTTATTTTATTTCTTTTAAAATTATATTATTCTTTATCTACAATCTAAATATAATATATCAAATAAATTTTATAAGTTTTCAATTTATAAACATATGAGACTCCACTTTATAAAGATGATATAATCCAGGTAGGAAGGATTAATATTAATGTTAATCTGCATGGAAATCACTAAATATGATTAGTTCTTATCTTAAACAGTAACACCAATTGTTTTGGGAGAAAAAGTGAACATCGATTCTCCACATACAAATTTTATACACTCTAGATAAGATGTTGTGTTCCACTTAATCCTGGTTTAGAATATTAATAAAGCACACTCGACAAATAAAGTTGTACACCAAATACCTTCCATTCAATCATTCATACATTATTCTCTCTCTCTCCAAATAAATCATTTTATTTACTCCCCTTTTCTCCACCTATAAATTACACCAGCATGTAGATTTATTTTGAGTACACTAGAATTGGGCAAACGTCTTAAAAATGGATGAAAAAGTTTAACGTTTCTTCACTTTGATGATGTGGCATCAACGTGTATACTATATTAGCAGTTAATTAATTTTTAAAAATTTTAAAAAATTAAAAATAATTTTAATATTATTATATTATTTTAATAAATTTTATTTTTAAAAATAATTTTTATAATGTTCTTTTAATTTTTTAAATTTTAAAAAATTAATTGTTTACGTGGTATCCACGTGTATGCCACTTCAACAAAGTGGATAGCCGTTAACTTTTTAATCTATTTTTGAGTGATTTGACAAACAACATAAGCTTAAGGGATAAAAGAGATGACAAGTTAAACTGAGGGATAAAATGATTTTTTTAGAAAGTTGGAGAGCTAAACAAGCCTTCCTCATAATTTTGGGTATTCCTATTTTTGATACTTCCTCGTAATTTTGGCTATTCCTTTTTTTTTTTTTTTTGTTTTCTCTCATAAGTTTTGGTACACTTTTTTTTTTTGGTATTCTCTCATAATTAACTTTAATTATAATTATTTATTAAAAACTTTAATTATAATTAAATAAACTTATCAATATTTATTTATAAGTTCTTAAAATATTTTATTATTTTGCTCATTGATGAGGTGACTTAATATGGTTCATTGATGGTGCATAAAACTTATGCATAGACGATGCATCAAATACTGTCTCATTATACTATATATAATGATAATTTTTAAAGATTAGAAAAATTAAATAAATGAAACAAATTAATAAGATCAGCTAATTTTTGGTATTCTCTCATAGTTGTTTTTACTTCCTTTTTTTTTTTTCCTTATAATTTTTTGGTACTTTCTCATATCTATTTTATATTCCCTCATATTTTTGGTATCTCTATCTCCTCAGAATTTTTGGTACTCCCTCATATTTTCGGTACACCCTTGGTATCCCCTCATAATTTTTAGTATTTTTCATTATTTTTTATATTCCCTCATATTTTTTTTATTTTATCTTCATAATTTTTTATATAATTTCAAAATGAGGATTTCAAATGAGATATAATTGTGGTGTTAAAAAATTTATTATTTTTGCATATTAGGAAAATTTAATGGAATTTTGGAGACAGAAAAAATTAATAACTTTTAAAATGTTGTTTTTCATTCTAATATTTGGTACGATATTGGTTGATCTTATAAAATATGTTTTATTTTTTTTTACTATTTTTAAATTTATCCTTTTGTATAATGTTTTTAATACCGAATATCAGTATACAAAATTAATAATTTTAAAATTACCAATTTTTTTTTCCATCAAAATCCCATTAAAATTTATTAATATGTAAAATAATATTTTTTTCACTAAAAAATATTTCTAATCATTTTGAAAGCATACTAGAAACCATAAAGGATTACCAAAAATATAAGTTGATCTTATAATTTTTTTTATTTACTTAATTTCAATTTTTTAAAAAATTATTAGTATATAATATAACAAATTTTATTAAGTATACAAAAATAAATTTTTTTTACGGAAAATTGATTTTTCATTTTAAAATTTAATTTTAGAAATATATCAAAAAATTTTGAGGGTATACCAAATATTACAAGAGAATATAAAAAATAATGATAAATTACCACTAATTATGAAGGAGCTCCAAAAATTATAAAGAATACAAAAAATTACGAGAAAATATCAAAAAAAATATAAAAAAATTTATAGAGAATAAAAAAATTAATCGAATTACCCAATAAAAATTAGGCTTTACAAAAAAAAGCTTATGGAAGCTGAGTGTAATGGATGAATCAGTTTGTAATATAGTAAAAGCAATTTTCAAAGAGGAACAACTAGATCCTAACATCTGGGTTTAATATCTAAAAGTTTTGAATTATAAATCTTTCACTCACATTCGAGCTAAGATCCTTGTGAATAGATTGAAGTGGATCATGCAACATCTTTTTGCTCCCAATCAAGTCAAATTTGTAGTATGAGCAAAAATCACTAATATTATTGCATAAAAGATTATACATCTTATGATAACACGTATTAGTAAGAAAGGTTGGATAGATATTAAAGTGAATCTTGATAAGATATATGATTGCGTTCAATGGAATATTTGGAGGACTCAGCTTTTGGAGGATCATTTGTCCCAAAATCTCGTCAATGTTATTATGCCTTGTGCTTCATGGACTTGGTTGCAACCATTATGGAATGGAAGTGTTACAGAAAAATTTAAGGTAGATTCGATAGGGTGATCTTTTATCATTATATTTATCTATTATTGGGATGGAGATCATGTTGGGCTATAGCATTAATAAAGCAGTATTGGAGAAGCAAGGGAAACTTGTTTTTCTATCAAGGGATGGTCCTCCTTTATCACATTTGTTCATCATCGATGATTAATGCTCCAAAGACACAAATTTTCTATCAAGTTGATGTGTGGAAGTATAAAGGAGTGTCCCTTAATTGCAGAGTTCTTGGGAACCCGTGGACAAATCCTGGTTAGTCGTGTGGAAGTATAAAGGAACGGATAGAGTTGGACAATTTTTTGTGGGTTGTATGCAAGGACTAATTGTTAAAGAATAGTGAAAGGCATAAGAGGGGATTGACGGAAGATTCATCTTGTTCAAATATGGGAGTCAACACGAAACTATAGGTCATGTATTGAGAGACTGCCAATCTGCAAGTGTAGCATGGAAAAAGCTCATTCCAACTATTCCCCAAAACAAGCTTTTCTTGGCTAATTGAGAACTCGTTGAATATACTCTAATTTGGACTCGAGATGGCACTCCCAAATGGATTTTACTAATAGAACAGCAACAAAGAAATTTGAAAAATAATTAAGCAAAAATAAAATTTAAAAAAAAATGCCAAATGCATCATCACATCTAAAAGGAAAATATTTTTGGAAAGACCCTTCCCTGAATATTCTATCTAATGTTGAAGTCTCTTTATCCCACATCTAGCGTGAATTCTCTCACCCAATCAACATTTCCAACTAAATACAGTAAACACTCGCTATAATTAGCATTCAATAAGTGTTGTTCCCAATAAGCTAATTGAAACCTGGAGCTTCCTTTGTGTGCATAGTTTTGTTTTGACTTCCTTGAAATGTGAGAAGATAATTGTGTTATCCTTTATTAGAGCAATCCCCCTTTGTGACTCGCCCATCTTTTTGTTTAAAATGTCTTCTGAAAGTTTGGACTTCAATGCTTTCCTAGTTTCACCTTTTACAAATATTTACCCTATATTTTACTACGTATTTATAATATAAATACAAATAAGAAAAATTATCAACGCTAGAAACTGTAAAAACTATTCAACTTGTTAACAACCTATTGCTAGTAATGTTATAACAAGCATATAACAATCGTTTAAATCAACGCTTATTATTTCCTTAAAAGTAACTTTTATCTATTGAGCAATGACCCTTTCATCCGGCACTATCAGATCTTTAAGGCCAACTTTCATCCCTACTTGACAAGTGGGTCCTGCAATCAAACTTTTTTATGCCTTTGCACTTGAGGGCCAATCTCCTTCTGATCCGAGGAAGCCTTTATATGTTGCAGTTACCTTTTCAGAGGCCTACGCTCTTCTACCCGTTCACCCGGCACTGCCGGATCTTTAAAGCCGACTTTCATCCTTGCTTCACAAGTGGGTCTTGCAATCAAACTCCTTTATGCCTTTGCACTTGAGGGCTAATTTCTGTCTAGCCTGAAGAAATCTTTGCACGTTACAATTATCTTTAAGAGGCCAACTTTCATCCCTAATTGACGACTTCCTTTTGCCTTTGCCCTTCGGGGCCAAACTTCGTCTGCCCCTAAAAAAACCTTTGCACGTTGCTTGCGATTACCTTTTATGAGGCCTACGGACATCTTACCCTGAAAAAGCAGGGGGATTGGCCTACAGGAACCGTGTGGATTAATTTGGCAAACAGCGAATATATTTGGAAAGCCGAAACACACTTTATATAAATTATTTAAAAATGCATACAATACAAATTATTAACTTATCAAGTTTCATATAAACATGAAAAATTTTAATCACAAATATGAGACAACATGACACGACAACTTGTCCCGCCCATTTACAAGTGTAATATGCGAGTTTGATGTAAAATTTTTGGTTATATTCAACTTGATAATTTTTTTTTTTTTTTTAAATTGACTTCACCTAACTTTTCATTGAAATATGTATGGGTAAGGCACATCTGAACATACTCATTTAATACTCACATAGGACTTCGACAGCCCTGAGTAACAAGATTTTACACCTACAGCTATCTTCACTCCAAGAAGAGGGGCATACTCCCGGATTGTTTCTTTACATCTGAAATCTGTACATTCATTTCTAATGATCAATGAAATAAGGTTCAATTTGTCAACATCTAATATAGATCATATACCAAAAGGTTTTCGAAATTCAGCACCTGTCACTCATTTCCACCACCAAAACTGACGAAACAAATACATCTTCCTCATCCGAACATTATATGTCATGAATGCCCTAGCTTTGATAGGGTCGGCATTCAAATACTCAAATGCATACATCTGTTTAGCTTCTTCCAGACCATCAATCTCCAAAACAGCCTGTAGCAATTCAGAGGGATTGATTGCAGTTTTACTTTGATCCATTGCATCAGCCAGCCGCCGAATGCTGGATGCCACTGCCAACATTGCCTCCTGAAGAACATCCGACTCACGAGGCCGCTTTGGAAGTTGTCTGAGTGGTTCCATTACAGGAGGGTCTTGACTACCTTCATGTAAATACTCTGGTTGCCCAGAATATGACTCAGTCCCATCTGTATCACTTAAATCATCTGAGCTTGGCGATACGAAAGAAGCAGAATCCTCTTCAAAATTCTTGTATCCCATTGGATGACTTCCGTCCTTCATCTTAGCCCAACGACTCGGGGCTTGATAATTTCCGCAAACAATCTTTAGCTCATCATACATCTCAATCTGCTTTCCACGGAATCCTTTTGCATCGGGATGTGCCTGCTCAATACATTCATACATGTGAAGTAACATAAAGAAGTATGTACAAAAAGAAAAAAAAAAAGAGGGAAAAATGCAGAACATGCTGACCACTATATATCTTTTCCATAGATCTTCACTGTCATATTCGATCATCTTTGTATTTGGATTCCACCTAAATCCATCTTGACTTAGCATATCCCTCATTACCTTGTACCTTTTCTTAATTGTCTTAAGGCGATTAATGACTTTTTGATTGTTCAAGTTCAAATTAAAACGAGAATTCACAGCAATACAAGCAGCAGTATATGCATTTTCATTAAAGCATTTGTCAATTTTATTCCCATTTTTAGCCTGAACTGCCAGAGCTTCAATTAGACACTTGTCCATTGCAATTGACCAGACTACATTTCTTCCTTTGTGCTTCATCTCCCTTCTCTGTGCCTGCAGGTCATGGTGGTTCATTCCTAAACCAGTATGAGGAAAAAGGAATGGCTGTGTCATGATACAGTGCAAGAGAAAGCATTGCTCAACAGAAATTAAATAGAGGTCCAAAAAACAAAAACAAAGAAAGAAAAGGAAAGATGATCAGAGCACATTTTGTCTCCAGTCAGACAACAAGGTAAGAAAAGAGTCGCATTGCATTCCGATCATATAAATATATAAAACAAGAATAACCTGAACTGATGGCACAATGTTGTATCAATAAACATTACTTTGTCAAACAATAACTGAAATGAAGTCCCAAAAAAGCAACTTCAATAAAAAACCTATAGTCTATGCCTCATGCAACCCCCTCATTTCCCCCTTCATTGGCCTGCAATTGAGAGTGTAAAACAATAACTGAAATGAAGTCCCAAAAAATCAACTTCAATAAAAAAAACTATAGGCTATGCCTCATGCTACCCCCCCCCCCCCCCCGGGGGGGAAATTTCCCCCTTCCTTGGCCTGCAATTGAGATTGCTCTAAGTACCAGACATTTTAATGGAGCATTCGCAGCTATCATCTAAAAAAATATATTTAAATGGGATTTAGTCTATGAAATGTCTACACTGGAAATTTTATCTCTATATTATGAAATTATTTACTTGCCCTCGTATCTGTTCAGTTTCATTAGGCATGTGTCAGTTGATATGCTCTCGACTTTTCATATGTTACCCTAGTTTCTTGCAAGTTCCAGAGTACATAACAGAGCGGGTAATTTTATCATGTTTTGTTGAACAAAAAGGCAAATTGACAGTCACACAGAAGCACTCAATTGCTACGTAAATGTAAAAAAATTCATACAAGGAAAGACATAGCCAAAGAAGGGTCATCGGTATCATCTGACATTAACCATTTTGCATCTCATCTCGGCCCGTTATGGCATACAATTATGCGTCTTCTAAGTTCTAATGAAAGATTCAAAATTCAAAAGTCAAATACTGAACTTTATGGCTCCCTATGCCTTATACTCAGAAAAACTCACGGTTAAACCCTATTCGTATAACCATAAATGCAACCATTCTAACAGGACTTGTAATCCGAAAAACATGATAGAAGCACATGCAAGTGCACAAAACCATTCCAACCTAACAGCAAAGAATGATGCTTTTGAGGTTTAAAATACCAGGACAGTAAACGGTGGGCAAATTAGGATCAAACAATAAGGATGAGCAGTGTCATTCTGTACAAATTGGATGCTTAAAGCATTGGAAACTAGGACAAAACAGAAACTTGCTTCCTATCATAGATATGAACCCTATCATTAATGATTCAGTAAATGGAAGCAAAGAGTTTTAAAATTATACTCATACAAAATAAACAGATTCCTATTTATGATAACCAAAACGAAACAATAAAAATCTATCCAATCATACTTCTTAAAAGAGATAAGATTTGGCTGGATTTTCTCCCATCATAGATATGAGCACCATCCATGGATGCAAAGAACTGCTTAAATTCTAGCATTCATACAAGTAAACAGACTTGTTCTTACTACAATAAAAAAGAAGACAAAGCCTATTCAACCATGCTTATTAAAAAGATAATATTCGGCTCGATTTTGCCCATTCAAATCCAATAAACTGAAAGACCTTAAAATGCCATCAATGAAGCCCAAAGTACTCCCTTGACCACTGCTTGTAATTTTAAATTGAGTTGTCATAATTATATCTCAGTGTTTATATAGACATTAGCATCTGAGCCACTAAATGCTTTCAAATAATGCAATTATAACCAGTTTATAATGGCTGATTTAATAGAAAACAGATGTACAATTGAATCCGAATATCGAAACATATAAGAACATTAACAACTTCTCGATCTTTCCTGGCATTCACCATCAATGATATTGGCATGGCTAAACCTCATACTAACAAGCTCAATACCTAACTTTCACACAAACACAAGCATTCAAAAATGAACCTTTTGGCATTGATTTGAGCTCACCAAGTCCTAAATTACTCTAAAAGAGCCTACACTAAGAGTGGCCAAATTTTACCTTCTTTACTAAAATTCATCAAATTAAAACATAACCATTGCTCCTCTCATTTCAAGTAAGCGATCAACAAGTTGAAAGACACAAAATATCCACCAAAAAACTTGAGGAAAATCCAATAGTTTACACTTCATATAACAATCAAGCAAATAAAGAAAAAGTATTTAGACTGAGAGAGAAAGGAAATAAACCTGGGAATCGTGATAATAAACAGTAGAGAAAAGACAGTGACAATCTCTCGCCGGTGAGAGGCCTGATCTGATCGGCGGGAGAGACGAAAAACGACGACGCTAGGGAGATGCTATACGAGATAGGTAGATGTGACGGTGCATTTGGGAAGCTTATTATTTGTTAGGGTTTTCCTTTTGAACTTTTTGCTATTGTGTTTGTTTTTTTATTATTTCCCGAGAAAAAAAAAGGGAATAGAGTCAAAAAATTTTCTCGAGGGGAGGCACTTTCTCGAATACCAAACGCGTGTAGAGGGAAGTCCTCTGCTTTTTTTTTTTTTTTTTTTTGCTAAACTGAACCATAGTACTCTCATAAGAATGTGAAGGTCCTTTCACAATCTTCCACGTCATCCCAAATCCGGTCTCTTTCTTCCTTTGTAGGAAACATAGAAAATTTGGCCAATGATGCCTACAACTATGAGAACAAATATATTATCAATTCTTGGATTTTAAATAATAGATTTATCACTTATTTACTTAAATAAAATTTTTAACTTCTAAACTTTTTTTTATCATTTAAATAAGAATATAAAAATGCAGAATTTTAATTTTCATTATTCTTCTTGAATTTTTCTTTTTCATTTAAAATTAAAATTTTGGACAAAATTAAATACATAAAGAAAGCACATCAATGTTTATTTTTAACTGGGCTGATTAGGTTATCGATTTTTAATTTAATTGATTAATTTTTTAATTAAAAAATAAAAAATTCAATTCAACCAGTTCATACTAATTTGCGAATCAATTAATCAACCTCATTTTTCAAACTGATTTGTTTGTTTTTTTAAAACACATAAGCTTTGTTTTCTTTTCAAATCTATACTCCATTTTAATTTAAAGTTCTTCAAATTTTTTATATCCTTATTTAAATAAATAATAAAAAGAAAACAAAAGGGTTATTTCATATTTTATTTTAATGAGATAAGATAAATGATAAATCTATGCTTTAAAAATATTCATTTTTTTATTCAAGAATTGATAAAATTTTAGTTCTCATTATAAAAATTCTCACCAAAATTGTTGCCTATGTATAATATAATTTAATTATGATACGAGCAGCTCGGTCCAATTCAAAGGTCATAATAGAGATGAGATTAGTTTCCCTCAAGGCCCAATCACGATATCTAAATCCAAGTACAACTTGAATTCGATCCTTCTTTAGCTTCCTCTATTCATTCTGTATCATTTGATATTAGATTTGGCATTTTAGGTGGTCTTTGTGTTCTTATAAACTGATTTTCAACGAACAATCTCAAAACAATTTTTTTTCCTTTTATCCATAAAGTTTTCAGGAAAAAATATTTTTCAGTGGGTAAACGTTTTTCAAACGATCTAAATTTTACATAATATTTCTTGGCACTATTTTAGAGTATACAAAAATATTTCCCACAAAAAAAGATATCAAAAAAAGAAAAAAAAAGAAAATGCAAAAAAATATATATTAAAAAATTTTGTGGGTCGAATTTTGTGCTGAAGTTTTCCAGATCAAATCTGCATTATTTGAGGAGATTCCGGTTTAAATTTTGTGATTTTTGGAAATCGGGAATACTTCAAACGAAAAAAATTTCTAGTTGTTTTTCATTGTTTCAAGTTTTCAGTTGGGTAGTTTATTTTCTTTGATTCTAGCATTAGGTTTCTTTTGTTTTAGCTTTTTTTTTTTATTCTATTATGCATTCTAACATATTTTCATTTCTTGTGTTAATAGGTCCTTTCTCCACCCAACTTACTTCTTTTGGAGTCGAGTTCTTCTTCGGCTTCTTAGAGCCTTAGGTCAACTTTGTTAGAGGGTGATCCCACATCTTTTTTAATATTATTGAGTTTGATTACGCTTTAAAAGTTACAAGCGAGAAAATCTTAATTTCTTTTCTTTGTCTCTTAGTGTTTTTTTTATTGCGAGTGTATCATGGTGATGTTTAATTTTCTTTGATCATTTTTTTCTAAGTGTTTTTTATTTCAGCCTCTAATAATGGTATGTACACATAGTAAGGACGATGAGCATGATCTATCCATGGTTACCATGGACCAACTTACAACAATGCTTAACGAACTTCGACAAGAATTCAAAGAGGCGCAACAACGCTTGGAAAATAAGTTCACCACATTGGAAGCTCAAGTCCTTCATCACAAAGCGGTCCAACAAAATTTCAGTCAAACTTTAGCTCGAATGGAAACTAACAATGATGATGATAATAAGTAGCCTCTTCACCATGATGATAAGACTGATGATTATGATGATAGTTATGAGCCGCGACAATCTTCTGGACGTATTAAACGTGGCTCGCGTACTCGTGATGCAACCTCCGGTACTAATTCTCGTAGCCACTTTTTTTGTAAATAAACCAAAATTCAGTGTTCCACCATTTAACGGCAAGTGTGATCTTGACATCTATTGTGATTGGGAGAATAAAATTGAGCTGTTGTTTGAATATTGCAAATGTTCAGAGGAAGAGAAGGTTCTATTAGCTACTTTGGAATTCTCCGGCTATGCTTTAAGTTGGTGGACTCAACTATTATAGTCCCAACGAATAAACCATGAGAGATCCATTGACTCGTTAGATGATTTACAATGAACCATGCGAAAACAATATGTACTACTTTATTACTATAGGGACAACAAACGGAAGCTTCAAAATCTTGTTCAAGGTAATAAATCTGTGATGGAATATTTTCATGCAATGAAAATTTTGGTGCAACAAGCTAATAAAGATAAGGAGGCAGATACTATAGCTCGATTGGTAAATGGGTTGAATGAAAATATCACTGAGATTTTAGATCTTCAAACTTTTATTGATTTGGACGAAGCGATTCAAAAAGCTTGTACGATTGAAGAACGATTGAAACAAAAATCTAAAAATCGTTCATGGGGTCATGTGTCTAATTTGAGTACATCAACCTCTACCTTTCAGGGCTCAAAATTCATTCCGTCATAAATGAATCGTCTACCTCCATCTAAAGATGATACTAAATGACTTAGTTGGAAAGATGGGGCGCCACCTAAAGGTACTTCTTCTATTGTACAGGTACCTTCTAGTACTTTTTCTAAACCTACTTCGAATCGTTCTCGTGATGTTAAATACTACAAATGTAATGGAAATAGACATTATGCTCGTGATTGTCCCAATAAAAGGGTAATGTTGATAAGTAATGATGGTACCCTTATTTCTGATTCTAAGAATGACGATTTAAATGCTACTAATGTTGTTTGTGACTATGATGACGAGGAAGAATATGAAGAGGTTTTGGAACCTCCTACTGATGGGGAGGATTTGCTTAAGTCCCATTATCTTGTAGTGTGACAATCCCTTAGTATTCAAGTAAAGGACGATTCTAATGAAGTGCAACAGACTAGCATATTCCACTCGAGGTGCTTGATTCAAGGAAAGTTGTGTTCTTTTATTGTTGTTAGTGGTAGTTGTGCCAATGTGGTGAGTAGTTTTTAGTGGATACTTTATCTTTACCTTGTCAAAGACACCCTAAGACATATCACTTATAATGGCTTAATGAAGATTCAGAAGTTAAGGTAGTTAAATAGTCCTTAATTGCATTCAAAATTAGGAATTATTCTGACGAGATTTGGTGTGATGTAGTTCCCATGCATGCCACCCATTTGCTTCTTCGTAGACCATGGCAATATGATCATGATGTGGTGTACCATGGCAAATAGAATCGTTACTTCCTTGTGTTTAAAGGGAAGAAATTTACTCTGGCCCATTTGGATCCAAAAGATGTACACAATGACCAACTCAAGATGAAAAAGTTTTATGAGGGGGTTATAGGGAAGAAAGATATAATTGAAAATACAGAGAGAAAAGAAGCCATTAGTGATAAAAGTCAAAATACAAAGCCCAATGGTGAGTGAACCCTCTAATGGTAAAAACAGAGTACAAAATTTATTTACAAGTAAAAAAGATGTGAGGAGAGCCCTATATCACAAACAACCTTGTGTCCTTGTGAAGTTTAGGAAAAATTATTTATCTTTAGCTAACCTTAATGATTTGTTGCCTAGTGTCTTTACATCTCTTTTGTAGGATTATGAGGATGTTTTCAACGAGGCACCTGAAGGTTTACCATCTCTGTAAGGCATAGAGCACCAAATTGACTTAGTACCCGGTGCAACCATTCCAAATCGTCTAGCTTATCGAAGCAACCTAGAGGAGACAAAGGAGTTACAAAGGCAAGTGAAAGAGTTATTACAAAAGGGGTACATTAGAGAAAGTTTGAGCCCTTGTGTCGTCCTTGTCTTATTGGTGCCTAAGAATGATGGTTCATTCTGAATGTGCGTTGATTGCTGTCCAATCAACAAAATAACAGTAAAGTATAGACATCTAATCCCTAGACTTGATGACATGCTTGATGAGTTATAGGGTTCAATAATTTTTACTAAAATTGATTTAAAAAGTGGTCATCACCAAATTCACATGAGGGAAGGGGACGAATGGAAAACAACCTTTAAAACTAAGTTTGGATTATATGAGTGGCTTGTTATGCCTTTTAGTCTAACTAATGCACCTAATACTTTCATGAGATTAATAAATTATGTTTTAAGTCCTTATTTGGGTAAATTTGTAGTAGTATATTTTGATGATATTATGATTTACTCAACTTCTTTAGATGATCATGTTTTCCATGTTAAATTTTTTTTGGACATTCTGAGAACTGAAAAGTTATTTGCCAACCTTGATAAATGCACTTTTTGTTGTGATAAACTAATCTTTTTAGGTTTTATAATAAGTGCTCAAGGCATTCATGTTGATAAGGACAAAGTAAAGGCAATTAGGGAGTGGTCCACTCGTAAATCAATTACCGAGGTTAGATCTTTCCATGGTTTAGCAAGTTTTTATAGGCGTTTTGTGAAGGATTTCTCCACTATTTCCGAACTGATGTTATTAAAAAGTTTGTGGGTTTTATGTGGGGAGAACTTCAGGAAAAGGCTTTTCAAGCCTTAAAGGATAAATTATGTTATGCTCCGGTTCTTGAGTTACTTGATTTTTCTAATATTTTTGAAATTGAATGTGATGCTTCAGGTATTGAAATTGGTGTCTTGTTGATGCAAGAAATAAGACTAATCGCATATTTCAGTGAAAAACTGAATGGGGCGTAATTAAACTACTTAACTTACGACAAGGAGTTGCTTGCATTAGTTCGAGCTCTACAAGTTTGGCAACATTATTTGCTGCCACGTGAGTTCATTATCCATACAGATCATGAATCCCTAAAATGGTTACAAGGACAAGGTAAGTTGAGCAAGAGACATGTTCGATGGGTAAAATTTATAGAGACATTCCCATATGTAATTAAATACAAAACCTATAGAGAAAATGTAGTTGTTGATGCCTTATCTCGTAGATATTCTTTGATAGCTACATTAAATGCTCAAGTCTTAGGGTTTGATCATATCAAATGATTTATACTTAAATGATGTTAATTTTGCAAATATTTTTTTCCAATTGTGAGAATGGTGCCTTTAACAAGTTTTATCTTGTAGATGAGTTTCTTTTTCGCCTAAATAGGTTATGTGTTCCACAATGTTCCATGAGAGAGTTATTAGTTCGTGAGGAACATTGTGGAGGCTTAATGGGACATTTTGGTGTCGCCAAAACACTAGATATTCTATAAGAACATTTTTATTGGCTGCACATGAAGAAGGACATTGAAAATGTATGTTCTAAATGTATTGGTTGTAAACAAGCAAAACCAAAGGTAATGCCTCAGGGGCTCTATAATCCTTTGCCTATTCCTTCTTTTCCATAGGTAGACTTATCCATGGATTTCATTCTTGATTTTCCATGAACTAAAAAGGGTTAAGATAGTATCTTTGTTGTTGTTGGAAGGTTTTCAAAGATAGCTCACTTTATTCCTTGTCACAAAATAGATGATGCTACACATGTGGCTGACTTATTCTTTAGAGAAGTGGTGTGCTTAGATGGGATACCTTGCACCATTGTATCTGACAGAGATGTACAGTTCCTAAGTCACTTTTGAATAGTGTTGTGGGGTAAGCTTGGTACTAAATTATTATATCCTACTACATGTCACCCCCAAACCAATGGAGAAACTAATGTAGTCAATCGAGTCTTAGGTGCATTATTATGAGCTGTTGCGGGTAAGAACCTTAAAAATTGGGAAAAATGTTTACCATTTGTTGAATTTGCATATATCAATCTATTCACTCTACAACTGGCTATTCCCCAGTTGAACTTGTTTATGGTTTTAATTTGCTAACTTTACTTGATCTTGTGCCATTGCCTGTAGAAAACATTTCTAATTTAGACGGAGAGATGAAAACTAAATTGTTGAAATCCATACATGAGAAAGCAAGACAATGAATCACCAAAATAAATGAAGCAAATGCCAACAAAGCTAACAAAGGGCGCAAGCAAGTTATCTTTGAGCCTGGTGATCGAGTTTGGGTCAATATGAGAAAAGAATGATTTCCAACTAAACACAAGACTAAGTTAAACCCATGTGGTAATGGACCTTTTCAAGTACTCAAGCGCATTAACGATAATGCATGTCAAATCGATCTTCTCAGTGAGTATAATGTTAGTGCCACTTTTAATGTTGTTGACCTTTCTCCTTTTGATATTGCAGATTCGAAGACGAATCCTTTTGTGGAAGAGCGGAATGATATGAGTAGCTCCGTCCAATTCAAAGGTCATAATAGAGATGGGATTAGTTTCCCTCAAGGCCCAATCACGAGATCCAAATCCAAGCAGCTAAAGTCAAACCTCAACTTATTTGTTCAAGACTTTATCAGAAAAAAATTCGAGAAGAAGAGTTTAAGCTTCAAGACGATGGATTTTGGAGCAATGATGAATTAGAAGGGATTAATTTTGTTTGTGGGCCTAAAATTTCAATCCTATGATGACAAGCCCATGTGGAGAATGTTAACAAGCTTAGGCGTCATTATAAGGACCCTAATCAATCCCACAAGCTTAGGCATTTCATATTGGGTTCGGGTCCTAGGCTTAATTTTTTATTATACATGAGCCAAATATTGTATTTATTATCTCTTATTATTTTATTATTTTATTATTACGAATTTTTTATAATTATTAAGTATTTTAAGTTATTTAGGAGTTTTATGTTAACAAAAAAGTTGTGTTTAAAACTACTTTTTGTTTAGATTAATTAAAGTTTTAGTATACTTTAGAGTTTTATTTGGATGTACTTAGCTAGCCTATATAAAGGCTTCTTCATTGTTCATTAAGTAGACAATTGTTTTCATTAATAAAGTTTTTAACTCTGGGAGTTTGTTTCTTATGCAAGATTTCTTTCTTATGGTTTTTAGAAGTAGTTTTCTTCTCGATTTTCTTCAAGGAGTCGTGGGAATCCATTCTTCACCCTTCAATTTGCCAAGGATTATTTCTTGGAGGGTTGATTAGAGGCATTAATTAAGTTTGTTGGGATTTTGTAACACCCCAAACCCGGTCTAAACGTTATGGCCGAATCTGGAAGAGTTACGAAGAAATTCAAAAACAACTTCTTTATTATTCACAAATCATTGTAACCATTGTTACTTAGTATGTCTTATTTGTTTGGAAAGCTTATTGATATACTTATTTGATTTAAGATTGTAGCTCGTTTACACCTTTCTATTAAACTGAAAGTTTTGCAGCAGGGTTTCTTTAAAATGTCATATTTTGGCAAATCAAATTGTTTCTTGAAAACCGTTATTTCAGAAAAGTTTTCATTTTCAGAAAAATTGTTTATTCATTTGTTACGCTTAGAAAACCAAAATGAAATCCAAAACCAAAAATAGTCCCAAAAAGTTCGAAGAGCCCCAAAATTACAAAACTCTCAAAAAAACCAGAAAAGTTTAAACTAATTTTAAAAGAATGAAATTTTACGGACATGTTGTCACCACTAAGCTTTTGTTGCACCAACCCCCTTAAATCTGAGGGTTACCTGAACAGAACAAACAAATAGATAGTGAGTTTTGAAACTCAGTGTATAACGCGCATATAAACAGAGATTCAGATTCAATCTCATGCAGAACAGATACAGATGCAAACCTTTTTTAGAATTAGAATTATATAGATACAACTATGCAAAATCCTATCCCCATCCTCTACACACCAACTCTGACCATCCCATCACACCACGTGGGGTATAAGATACCTACCCAGCCTTACACATCGCATAGTGTCTATATGATACTTTACAGAATAATCACAAGAATGCTGCCAGTATAATGGCGAGATATCGCCTCACACAGAACACTTCCTCTTCATAATACAAATCTCGCCCCATAACCAGATACAGACAGAATATCAAATAAAACAGATTAACAGATATCAATATTAACATATCATGCATGCTTGTATAACAAATATTACACATGCTTACACATAATAGAACAAATCATACATAATGTATTTCATAATACTCATATTAATGTTATTTACGTCAATTTCAATCTAACAGAGTAGCAGATTTCATGCTTTAAGGCTTATACCACGCATATCGACCCTACAGAATGCCCACAGTCGATCGAGACTACATGGACGACCCTAGGGAAAAATTTTGAAATTTGATCCCACATGTCCGTGTGGGCCCACATGCCAAAAATGGCCTTGCCTGTATGGCCCACATGGCCTCACACACACCCATCACATGGCTGTGTGTCACACACGGCCTACTACACGACCGTGTGGCATCAACAAGCCCAACTTTTAGCTTTCACAAATCGCCGTTTTCTCGCATTTTCATTACACACCTGGTTCGATTTTGATGCTAAAACTTCCACGAGTCATCCAGAACCTAAGAACGACTATTAGATCACCAAATCAAACACTTAAATCAATACCAAATCTGACTCGCAAAAACGTTACAATCAACCCAACCTATTTTCAACCCTTAACAACTCTCCAAATCAATAGGAAACACTTACCCTTGAGAGAATGATGGGTCGTTGAGAGCACCAAAAATATCCTATCCCTATAAAATAACGAAAACAATAGTATAAGGGAAGTAGGGTCAAATCCTCAGGGACTGGGTTTGTACAAATTCCTATTCCTTGAGATCCCGAGCAGAGTCGTACCCAGCAAAAACGGCGTACCTGGAAAAAAATAAAAAAATAGAATTAAAAGTTTGGATGAATTAAGATTGCATAAATTGAAATTGAAATTGTAAAAATAAATAAAGTTGAGAAAAAAGAGTATTTGATGGAGAGATTTCAGCCTCCGGTTATCTTGATTCTCCTTGGTTCAATCTTAGGCTTTTAGATGATCATTCTCATAACAGAATAAGCTAGTTATAGTGGAAGAAGACGCCTACAACCACTAGCTCCACTTAGATTTTAGACTTACGATATAAAGGAACCTGACTCTAGCCAATCGTCACTTTTGTGGGACCGTCTTACACTAGATCATCACTTCTCAATGGTGAATGCCACGCCATTTTGTCTCTTGGGCTCGACAACCAATGACGTAGTAAGCTAACGAACTGACTGTGCAACCTTCCCAAAACAAACAAAGCGGCTGCCTTTGCACAAAATAAAAAGATCACTTCTAAAGGGACATGGACGGAAACATTAGTCCCGTAGTGCAGAGAAACAATGAATATTCATTGAGAAGGCTAATTCCGGATTCTAAGCCTCATGAACCCTTTTTGGGGAATCTTGACAACTTTTGGCTAGATGAATTTAGTGGCTTATGCTTTTTTGGGGAAAAAAATAAACTTAACAAAAATGGAATTTTATTGAATAAATGAAAGGAACAAAAGCTAGAGCTTTTTGAGAGAGGGAGCTTTTACAGAAAAGATGAGTGAAATTTGTGTCACTCCATCCCCTATTTATAGTACTTAGAAAACCTAGTTTGTTCCTATTTAAATTCTAAAAGATAAATAAACATAAATATAAAAGCTGAAATTAAATCTAAATAATAATCTTAACAATAATCCTAATATAATTCAAATTTAAATAGAGTCTTGTGTTTATAAAATCTCTTCTTTAAACTTTTGTCCCCAAGTCTTCCACACTTTGTATTTTTGGCACCACTTCTTTCCTATGATAAAATTTAACAAATCCAAGCACCTTTAGCCACCAAACTAAGCACTTAACTATGACAAAATTTAATAAATCCAACTTATGATTATTGAGGCGTTACAAATTTATATCTCAAAGGGTTCAATTGGACATTTATCCTTCTATCCATCATAACCATCGGTTTATTCAATCCATCTTCCACTTTAAATTTCGTCTATTTATTTATTTTTATATTATTATTTGTTATTTGTTTTCAAATTTCTTCTTTTACTATTTTCGACTTCTTTATTACTAAATTTGTTTATTTTTTTCCAAATCAAATCCAAATCTTTCCTTTTCAAGTCAGACAACTTGAATTCGATCCTTCTTCCGCTTTCTCCATTCATTCCGTATCAAATTATGTACCCTAAAAAAATATAATATAATTTTTTTTAGAAGTGCAATTGAGCCTAGTAAATTTAGGCTCCATTTGTTTACTTGTAAAAGCTTTTCCGTAAAAGCTTTTCAGCCTTTTCTAGTGTTTGTTTAGCTAAAAGTAATTTTCCTAAGGTAAAACCTATTACAAAACACGGGAAAACAAGCCTTTATTTTAGGAAAATGACTTACCCTTTTTATTTCAGTAAAACATTTTTGAGAAAAGAAGCCTTTTCCACTTCCCCTTTCCCCATCCTTGACACCCTAATCTTCTGCTTGCTGTCAGCCAGCAACGGTTCTTAACACCAGACACCGGCGTTCATCTTTGATTTTCCCATCTTCGCCTTTCGTTGTCAAAATCTACACTGCACCACTAGTCAAGGACGACTTTCATCTTCCTCTTTCGAAGGTAAGAACAAAAAAAAAAGAAATATGAGATTGTTTTTGTTTATTTTTGTACTTATTGGGGAAAGGCTGTGATTTATTTCAAAAAAATTATATGAAAAAGAGAGAGAGATATGGAGAGAGATTTGGGTTTGAATCCAACATTAACAATTTACCAATTAATGACAGAGATAGTGTTATTTCTTGCTTCTGATGAGTCTACTTATATCAGAGGCCAAAACTTGGCTGTTGATGGAGGATTTACTCTGGTTACTCATAGCCTTTCAGCATTTACTGATTAATGGTTGTGGAAGCCAATTTTTTATATGATTCTCTGTAATATTTATCAGTAAATTTTCTTTGACTTGCGAGTCCAACCTTGTTACCAATACATTCCATGTGCATTTTCCCTATAATCTGCATTCTGTAGTGCCTTTTTAAATCTTTTTTATATTTTATACTTGACAAATGAATAAGTCTTGTCTGCCATTATCTCCAATCCTTCCACAAACAGGCAACAGAGTGACAAAAGTAACCATATTGGGATTAGTAGGCAAGTTTTGTTTGTTGAGGATTATACTTTAGTTTTTTTTTTTTGTAGATTTTGCTTTAGTTTTGGTTTTGTCTATAAATACAAATGTATGTATGTATGTATGTATGTATGTATGTATGTATGTATGTTCAGTAATAAAGAACCTTTAGACTCCATGTTTTATTGGAGATTTTAGTGAAGGTGTCGTAGCTAACTTTGGGTTATCTCTGTTATTGAAGCTTACAAAATCTCCAGAATCATTGATGACTTCATTCTAGAAGAGTCCAAGTAAGGGCAAGTTGTGTGTCAAACCTGAAGATTGAATTTTGTAGATGTTCAAATTATAAGCACCCATTCAAGCATTTATAGCAGAAAATTAAGTTAAATTGTTGTTAAGGAGAGCTTTGAAGATTCATCACATTAACTTCTGTAAGTACTTTGAATGAAGTTTTAGCTTTTCTTGTCGATAATCAGGAGAGTACGACTCTTTGTTATTCAGTTATTGTCTTCGAATTTTCCAAGTAATAAAGTTGAGTCATATAACTATAGTTTACTTCATACATATTTAAGTTTGAGGCTTTGACATAATGATAATATCAATGTTTGATTTGAAATGAGTTGAGGGAAAAATTGATTACTGTAACTAAAGTTGCATTGTTTCTCCCTCATAACAAAGTGTAAGAAGATGATGAGTTGTTTTACAATTGTGTTCAGGAAATAATATTGATGCCTTGAATCTTTCCTGACATTTATTCACATACTTTTCACTTGCTACCATGGTCCCGGTTGCATCCTTTTGTTTTGCTTTGTTACTTGAATTGTAAACATTGTTCTTGTTGGTTCCGAATATTGTCAAAATTCAAGACTTATGATCCATGTCTAAGTGTAATTTAGTAGTCTGTTTCCAATTTTTTTTTCATTTTCTGTTTGTTTAAGAACCTTTTGTTTTATCGAAGAAAATCAATATGAACATTTTGTTGCAAATGCTGTTATTTTAGGTAGCTTAGGAGTTCCAAATATTTTTCCAAAGTTGTGTTTCGGGAAAGTAGGATTTGATAATTCAAAGCTGAATAATGTTAGAATTTGTTTAAGGCAAAGACCATTGCGATATACTTTCCAAGTTAGACACTTGGAGCAGGCATTCAACATAGGTTTGAGACAATTTGTTTGGTTTCTAATATAGTGCTTTGGAAACCCAGGGTAAGTAACTTTTTCTAATATAGTGCTCACAATTATAAATTTGTTTGATAACTGTTGTTTGAGACAATCTGTTTGGTTTCTTGTCCATAACCATGATGTTTTTTTTTTTTTTTTGGGAGGGGGAAATTTGAAAGGGAAAAAAAGAAAAAAAGTGAAGAGCTTTTTAACTATTTTCTAAAATTATAATCCATTCAAACAAACAAAAAGCAAAACCACCAAACGAACAATGAAAGCAAATATACCAAAAACATTAAAGTCATTAAAATTTTAATATTCTGTTGTAAAAAACTAGTTTATATTATAGATAGATATAAATACTGTTAAAATTTTTAGTTAGAGATAATAGATAAAAAAACAAAAGATATTTTTGACTTAATAAATTTATTAATTATCATCATTATAATTTAAAAATAATGTTAAATTTTTAGAGATATTTAATTGAATAAAAAATAAAAAAGAAGACAATTTTGATCCTATTTATTTCTCTTATATTTCGCTATTACTTAAGTCATTCCTCGACAAAGAAAAAAGAAAAGCAAATGGATAATGCTGGACTCAATGACGAAGGGAGCAAAAAGTCCAGTCTTTATTACATACATGTAATTTTGATTTTTATATTATATAAATACACTCACTTTTTCTCCATCTCACATGAAAATTTTGCCACTTCCATCCATGGTGGATGTACTCACATGTCAATAAAAGTCCTTTGGATATTATAATCCCTAATAACTGCAATAAATGTTAAATGGCATGATCTAGGAAGTAATAATTTACAATATTAAATAAGAATTAAATATAAAATATATTTAGTAGAAATATGAATTTTGCTAAATAGTATAGTATAGATTCAAAGGGTTAAAAATCTAAATCTCGTAGTATAAAATAAATTTAAAAATTAGGTTTAAAACCAGTTTAAATCCTTAATAAGTCTTTAAATTCAGATTTCATTATGCCATTTCTTTAAGGTAGATCATATTATTATTAATTTTCAAATTAATTGCACATTGATTTGTAATAATTGCATATTAATTTGTAAATTTTTGTGTGATCTTATGGAAAGCTTGCATCTTTTTTGTAGTGATCAAATATTTGTGTGGCATTATTTTGTGTAGATGGATCGTAATCAAGATCAAAATGCAATCGTCGGAGTCGTGGCTTCAGTTTTAGCTTTTGGGGCTCTTTGGATTAAAAAATTAAAAACTAGAAAGGAAATTGCTTCTTACCCTCATGTGAATAGAGATTATGAAAGACAAAATTATATTAATAGTATTTTATATAGTGGTGACTAGCATTGTATTGATGTGATAAGGATGAGACCGACTGGCTTTTTCAATTTGTGTGATATTCTTAGTAGGAATAATTTGTTTTAATCAACTAAATTGGTGAATATTAGGGAGCAAGTAGTTATATTTTTACATATAATTTGTCATAATGTAAGGTTTCGAGTGATTGGATCTAGATATTATAGATCAATTGAGATATTTCACCATTACTTTAGGGTTGTATTGAGAACTATTTTGAAATTGTGTAAACTAATTATTAGATTACCTGATGAGTCAACTCCTAGTGAAATCAGAAACAATCCAAGGTTTTATCCTTGTTTTAAAGATTGTATTGGACCATTAGATGGAACTCATGTTCGTGCATCCGTTCCACTTAGCATTGAAGGAAGATTTCGTAGCCGCAAAGGGGGGACGACACAAAATGTATTGGCTGCCATTACATTTGATTTGAAACTTTCTGTGTTCTAGCTAGTTGGGAAGGTAGTGCACATGATTCTCGTATTTTAAGTGATGCACTTTCACGCCCAAGAGGATTAAGAATTCTGGAAGGTAAGAATTAACATTAAATACCAAATAGTTCAAGTAAGCTCATAACTTATTAGTAATAATTATGTTTTGTAAAATTGTAGGTAAATATTATCTTGCTGATGCTAGATATGGCATCCAAAATGGATATATTACCCCATATCGTGGTGTCCGATATCATTTAAAAGATTTTAGTGCTCAAGGGCCAAAAAATGCAAAGGAACATTTTAATCTTCGTCATTCATCATTGCAAATCACTATTGAACGTATTTTTGGGATTTTGAAGAAACGATTTCGTGTGTTAGATGCTGAACCATTTTGGAATTTTCAAACTCAAGTAGATATAGTTTTGGCTTGTTGTATCATTCACAATCATATAATAGGAGTTGATCCTAGTGATTTACTTAATCAAGGATTATACAAGGAGCCTGAGTCTGATTTGATAATACCAACTCTTACGGAGTGAGAAGAAAGAGAAAAAGCAAGAGAATGGTCTGCTAAGAGAGAGGAAATTGCACAAACTATGTAGACTGATTATATGGCTAGAAATATTAGGTAGGTTTAGGGCTTAGGGTTATTGTTTCTATGTTATGTATGTTTTAGTATTAAAATTATTTTTTTAATATTGATTGGGTAATGATATTGAAACTAGTTTGTTGGATTTTGAAATTATTATGTTTTAAATTTGTTAGACATTGAATTTATTATGTTTTAAACTTGTTGGATATTGAAATGATTGACAATGACAATTATTAATGTAGAATGGGTAAGGGTAACAAAGAAGGGACATCCAAGCAATTCAAGTGGACAAAACCGATGGAACATCTTTTTTCTCGAAATTCTAGCAGAGGAGGCCCAGAAAGGAAATAAGCCCTTAAAACTTTCAAAGCAGTTTCTATTAATTGAGGTGCCGTAGCTATTTCTGAAAGATTTCAAGTCCAATGCGATGTAAAGCATGTGGAAAATCATTTGAGGACTATAAAAACCAATGGAAGATTATATGCACAATTCGGGCTGAAAGTGGTTTTGGATGGGATGATAACATGAAAATGATCACATGTGATAAAGTGACATATGATGCAGCAATGATGGTAATATATGTATATATATGATAAGTATATTTCAATTATTTTTTACTTGTTATTCTAATTGTGTATAATATCCAACAGGCACACCAGAAGTATGAACTATCTTTGAATAAAAGCATTGATCATTATGATGAAATGACTTTGGTTGTTGGCAAAGATATGGCAACAGAGGGTTTTGCCAGAACATTTGCTGACATAGATTTGGATGATGGTAACCAAGATTTAGTGCCTATAGACTGCGACAATGAAGAGATTGAGGAGGTAAGAACAAAAGTATCTTCATCTGGCACATCTAAACATAAAAGAAAAAATATTCAAGAAAGTGTCGCTGATGAACAAATTAAATTTGTGGGTGAACAACTCGGCAAAATTGCTAATGCTTTGGAACAATGTATTGCGGATAAGACACCATTTCTTTACGAAGAAGTGATGTCGATGGAGGTAGAAGGGTTTGATGATGACTTCCTTTGCAGTGTGTTTGATTATCTTGTAGGTCATGAATCCGAGGCCAAAGCTTTTTTAGTTAAAAGTAAGAAACATAGAAAAATTAGGCTTCAAAAATTTTCTCAAGGTTGAAGATATTGATACTTTAATGTGGTGAAATATTAGTTATGCACTTGGATAATGTTGTTGTTATCATGTAGTGTACTACTAATTATGCACTTGGATAATATTATTAATTTATAGTATTAATTGTGGTTTGGAAGCTAAATTATAATTATTCAATCTTTGTTTTTATTTTTTTATAACACAATTAGGAATAATTTATTTGCTTTGGTTGTTTTCAATTTATGACAGTTAATATTTTAGCTTAATAATTGAGTATTATTATATATTTAATATTTAATAAATCATTGCAATATATTTAAAAACAATGTAAAATATAAATTTATTAATATATATAAAATAAACTCAATTAAACAATGAAAAGATACTAAATTCTCAAATATATATTTGTTTATTTTAAAACAGCCTTTATGAAATATTTTCAGGAAATCTGCCAAACAACAGAAAATATTTTACACAGATTCATCTAAACACCATAAAAGTAAATCATTTCCAGAAAAGTAGATCATTTTTCAAAAATCATTTTCCGAAAAATATTTTACTGACAAACAAATGGAGCCTTAACTTATTCAAAATTTGAGCTCCAACTTGACTCAAAATTAGCTAAAGTTTTATAAAATTTCATTTTCAAAATTAAACTTGATTCAACACAAAAGTTGAATTATTTGAGGAGGTTGTCAGGCCTTGGCCCTTAAAAAAAAAAACTTATAGTTTAGTCTATATAGAAATAATAAAATTTTAATTTAATTTATAGTAAAATTATACTTTGATCCTCTTAAAAATTAAAAAAATTTTTATTTAGTCTTTTAAAAAATAACGGAATTATAAGTTAATACATGATAAAATTATATTTTGATTTCTTAAAATTTTATAATTCAATTCCAACCTGCTAAAAAAGTTTCTGGCTTCGCCTCGATTATTTCAGCTCACTAAATTAGATTTACAATCGCAGATTAAAAAAACAAATAACATATTTGTTGCTATAACGCAGGTTTTGGCAATCATGAACATCGCTTTGTTTGCAGACCAAACATTCGACATATAGGGTTAATAAAATAGGAAAATAAAAATAGAACAAGTAAGAAAAATATGATTCATAACTAAGAATCATATTAAGAATAGGAGATTCAGATTCATAACCAAATATGGGAAATTAAAAGTATTAACATCAATAGCTTTCTAGTGGGTCGATAATGTTTGGATTTGTTACAATTGTTGAGAACACAGTTTGGTAGGTATTGTTCCCTACCTTATATCATGAAATTGGTATTAGGCGACGACATTGGAACCGCAGTTGGGAAGGCAACATGAGAGACAACCCCTATTCAATTACGTTGTTGTTGCACGGTAGTTTCACTTACGGCCTGTAAGTGGTAATCCAAATCCATCTTCCTCTCTTGGTCATCACTATTTTGAATCTGGTTGCCCTTGCTGTTCAACTCGTTGCTTTTCTCTCTTTCTATTATTTCCACTCATTGGGTTTCGAAACAGGATATTGACAAAAACCTCATCTCTTGGGCTAGCTTCACATATGTTGCTTAATAAGGATTGGACCTACAAAGATATCCTCCCAGGCCCCTTTACAACTAGATTCATCACCTCACGTTTCGCATAATAATTTATTTTGTTATCCAATTTTATATAAAAATAATTATTTTTACTTTATATTTAATTTTTCACCTCTTCTAGTTTTTAAATTTATATTGTTTGATAAATTACCTCAAAATAGATGGAGAAGTCAACGTCTATTAACTTTAACTTGTCAGCAAGTAATTATTTTTTAAACTTTTTAAAAATTATTTGATTGTTGACGTGTCATACATGTGGACTGCCCGTCAATAAAGTTAAATAACTAAATGAGATAAAAAGATTAAATAAAGGGCTAAAAATTGTTGGAATAAATCAATATAATTTATAATTTTAGTAAAATATTTAATATTACAATTTAATTTTAATAATAAATTTTAAAATTAATAATTTTAAATTTTAAATAATATTCTTAATGTATTATTGAAAAATATTTATATTAATATTTTTCTAATAAACATAAATACTACAATGATAAATATATTAATAATAATTTTTTTAGTGTATAAAGGTTTTAATATGTCATAAGTCCTTGTACTCTTTAAAAAACTTAGAATTTAATTCTTGTAATTTTACTTTCAAGAATTTAGTCCCTCTACTTTTCATATTTAAAAATTAGGTCTAATTGTTAACACTATTAAATTTTTTGGTCAAATTTACTGATATGATATTTTTACATGAAAAATACTCACTTGGTAGTCATGTATTAAAAAATGGCGTTGTAATGAACTTGAATTCAACAAAATATATTTAATGGCATTAATAGTGGGATCTAAATTTTAAAATCTAAAAGGTCATGAATACTCACAAGGACTTGCGGCATTGTTTAACCTAGCATTGTTTAAATAATGCTCAACTTCATTTATCTCTTACAAGTCTAATGTGTCAATAAGTACTCTCATATATAGAATATATGTAATTTAAATTAGGCATTATTTATTATCAAGTTTATACATGATATTGATTATTCTAAAATATTATCTTATTATAAAATAAATTTCAATTGTCAAATAAAATTCTATTATAATATTTTGTAACAAATATATTTACATCATGTTCGTTTCACAAAAAAAATAATTTTTAAAAAATGATTTCAAAAAGGTTTACTAAATAACGAAAATATTTTACATAAAACCGTCCAAAAACCTTAATATATCAACTTTTAAAAAAATCAATTCTTTCCTTAAAATTCATTTTCCGAAAATTGTTTGCAATTAAAGAAACTCGACTTTGATAGTTACTAAGATAAAGTAAGATGTGTTGGAATCTTAATGTGGAAAAGTCCCCTAACATAGTCACGAAAAGCATACGATACTCCTTTTTTTTTCTATTGCAGCTAAAGCATAAGATACCTTTTAAGTTAAAATCATGTTAGATTACATGAATGATTGAAAAAATATAGATGAAATTTGTACCTTGGAGAAAATATAAAATAAATTTTTAATATCAAATTTTGATATTTCGTATTGAACTTTTGTTTGAAATAATTTCTTTATACTTGTATTGTATTGGTATTACTTTTTATAACTTATCATATTTAATGTCATATTTAATTAATTTTTAAATTTCGTACATGCAATTTAGCATGTATAATATTAATGACATTCTAGATTTTAATTATTTTTTTAACTTTGAATTTTTCTTCTTTTACTTGAAAAATCAAATATTTAGAATTTAACTAAATGAGACTTTGGTTCACTTGACAAAAATTTAAGTTTAAGATTTACTATACATAATTATATGCGCAAAATTTTTGAATTTTAATTTAATTAATCTTAATTTAATTTTAGTCTCGACTTATTAATACAATCGGTTTATAGTTATTTATATTTGTAATTATATTATACTTGTTACACTTAAAAAATTTAAATTGTTTCACTTTTCTTTTTCTTTCAGAATATTTCATATTAATTCCTAATCGATCTAGACATCTCTTTTGTGGTGGCATCCGCTTTAAACTTCATAAGGTGAGCAGATAATGGATTTGCCTTCCAATTATATATTCTGACTAAATGAATATATGCCTCTTAATTTCCTTTTTGTTTTTCTTAGGGGAAAAAAAAAAAAAAGAATATGCAAGTACCTTCATTCTTCATCATCTTCATTTTACCTGGCTAATTGGAATGTATACACGTGTGTGTATATATACATGCTAATTGTCACAATCTTTTAATGCATATATTCACCTGCCTGATCAATTATAGAGGAATATATGTTTGTTAGCATCCTCACAATTTCAGACTTATTTATTAAAGTGAGATATTTAATAAATACAAGATTTATGATACACTTACATTCATAATGTATATGAAAAGGAAAATTATTTAATAAATATATTTATTAAAAATTCACATAAAAATCAATTGATATTTTGATCATAGTTGTAAAGTTAATTGTTTACTATGCATGAATGTAGAGTTCTCTAAGGGTCGGGTTATCTGTCTGAACCCGAAGGCTTGCTCGAAATATGGGAGGGTTTGGACAAGTAGATAAAGCCAAAAGCAAATGGGCTTGGGAAAATGTACAGGCCCATTTTCTGTTCAGGTTGAGCCCCGGGTAGAGTTTTTATGCCTGAGCCTAACCCAACCTGAATATATATATAGCTTCTATATTGATTCTAGTCCTTTGTTGGGTTATGAAAGATTTGAAGGTGTGCGATTTACTTAGTGAGACTGGTGATGTCTGAGATAATTTGATGGTAGTTGCATTTATAAGATCCCAATAGCTCTGTAGAAAGGTCTGGATAAGATGATTTGGCATTGGTCTAGTAATGGATTTTATTCGACGAAATCAGGATGCAAGTTAGCCTCTGATTTGTATTCCAATTCTATTTTGAAAGAAGCCAATGGTCCTTGATTGAAGATTTGGAATGGCCATTTCCCACTGGAGGTCAACGATTTTACTTGGAGGTGTCTCAGAAACTTTATTCCTACCAAGTCAAGGTTAGTTGATAAAGGTTTAAATGTGCCTTAAATTTGTATCCAATGTGGAGAGGTGGAAATTGTAACACCTCTAAAATTGTTATACTTTAAAAGAAATAATAAAATTGAGATTGTGTACAATTGATTTCTTGATAAAGTAAAATAAAGAAATGAAAGTGATAAAAGAGAAGGTTGAGGAGTATCAAATAAAGTTGAATTGAGAAGTATGTTGTGGTACACTAAATTAAAGTAAGGACTAAATCCTAAAGATGTAAAAAGTTTTAAGGTTCAAGTACAATTGTTCAAAATTTTAGGGGTTGAAGCATAAATATGAGAAAATTGAATGACCAAAAGTGAAAATAACCCAATTTTTTATGACATGAAATCATAAGTAAAGTTTGGGTGTCTAATGCCTCGAGACCCTAAATACTTATGTATTTCATCTTGGGTTGTACTGCATTCATATAAGGGAGTTGATATACGTGGGGGGAGTATCATCGAGACTCTGGGGACCAAAATAACCGAAGTATTTAGTAGGACAAACTCTGAATTTAAATGACAATTGTCGAATTATAGTAAGTGACTTAATGCTATATATATATATGTGAAAGAGTTCTTAAAATGAGTTTTCTTTTTTCAGATTATGCTATTCTCTAGTTCCTCTACTATGATACAATGGTATTTCTTCATCTATAAACTGAAAGCTCAAGATTTAGATCTAATTAGTGGTTATTCCATTCTTGGGTAAGTATTACCATTCTGTATGTTAAATTCCAAAAGAGTAAGTCTATAAGAGGTGCATGAACAGTAAGATGTAAGTATAAGGTTTTGCATTGAAGTTTTTAGTGACTGAGTTAATGGTAAATTGTATACGAATGAGTTTTAATGATATTCCTATAGTTTGAAAGCAGTGGTTGCTGTTGTTTCATGATGGATGCTTGGATCTGGAGTTCAAGTTACTTTAGGTGAGTTATCAGGTGAATTTCTACTTTGACTCTTGCATGTACATTGTTCATACTAGAGCATATCTAAACGAAAATGATCAGGCTATGAATTAGAAATCATGAATAGTATAGTATGAATATGATACGTATACGACTATATGAATGAAGTTATGTTAGGATTGATTGATATTGAATATGAATTTAAGTACAGTTCAAAATTGGAAGGTAAGGATATTGTCTGATATATGAATTAGTTTGGTAAGTGTTTATCATGCTTAAGTCCCTCTGTGATGCCTCTGGTAGGGTAGTCATATTGCTAACCAAACTGGCAAGTCAAGGTATGAATGAAAATGAAAGACCATGTGGTTATGACCCATGGCACTTTTTGGTATGGAAACATCCATAGTGTTGCCTTCAGTAATTTAATGACTGAACTAGCAGATCACGATATGTGTTGTGCGTAAGTCCATGTGGCTAAGACCTATGGCATAAAAGGGTATGAAATGATATGATATGAATGTTCATGGCATAGCCTTCGATAATGAATGAATCCAATTGCAAAATCGCAATACATGATTCTCCGAATAAAACCATGAGAAAGAAACCATGGCACCTTAGTAAAGTCTGCCAAGACAATAAACACGTGACTCTGTATGTAGCCCTTGTGGTGTATTCTGAATGAAGGCCTTATGGCGTATTCTGTAAATAGTATGTTTGCTTCTGAAGTGTATTTTGGGTATAGCTTGAGAGTATATTATGCTTGATTCTCTAAAGTGCTCGGTTTCATAAGTATGGAATAAAATGATGAACCACTATATGGTAAGTTCAGTATAAGTTTGATCAGATGATGAAAAGGATGAGATAATTGGAATGGACTAAGAGCAATAAATCTGTGTGTAAAAGGTACAACATAGAATAAGATGTTTATGAACAACAATGGATATTTCATATATGTAAAAAGGGTATCTGCCATATCTAAATAAATTGGGTATAACCTTGGAATTATAGAATCTTAGTAGTCTCCATCCTTCGGGACATATTGATACTTTAATTTGGATGATGTTTCGTCTAAAAATAGCAAGTACTAAGAATTAATTTACCGATAATTGATCGAGAGTTGATGGTATATGAATTATAGGGCTATCCGCCAAACGTGAAAATGTCCACCAAAGTTTTGCATCTGTAAATAGTCATTCTGAAAGAAGTGTATGTGAGAGGATATGTTCAGCATGTATTAGACTATAAAAAGACCCTTGTTGGAGTAATAGGAAAGGGAAGAGTGCGAAAATAAATGAAAAGATTATGACTCAATTTAGTAGTATAAGAATTGGTAAGAGGAGAAGTACAATAGTTGGCGTATAAGTGTAATTTTGACTCTTTGAGGGTATTTGCTAGAGCAAGTGAACGAATCAATTGAGCAGACTGCAGATGATATTACAAATATATAAGTATTCGTCAATGTGTATTGTTTCGTTACTCACTAAGTTTTTTGAACTTCCTTATTCTGTCTTTATGTTTCAAGTATAGATGTTGAGTACGCGCTGGAGGGACGACACCAGGACTACGCCATAGAAGAGGCGTAATGGGTTATTATGCATACAGTGCTGCTGTAGAGTTGTTATGTAGGAGTTTAATATAATGAGATTGTATCCACCAAATAATTGTGTTAGAATGAATTATTTTGTATAATTATATTTATTTAGATACCTTATTGATTTGTTGAAATTTAGTCCTGGAATGTAATTTAATCTAGGATCATTTGTAATGATGTGTTATTCGCCAAAGTTTAGTGTTATAGGTTATGTGTTTGGTGTGGTAACACCCAAGATTTGGATTCGGCGAATCAGATTGGGTTGATGGTGTTATAGTAAAATAGTCATTTTCCAATTAAGATAATTATCATAAAACATCACAATTATTATGGATATTGGTGTTGAACTTTTATAGTTAAGGAATTGGAAAAAAATGAAAAGAAAACATTGTTAATCTTTTCCATCATTCACGTTTCACCATCCATGAGAAGAAGAAAGTTTTCTTTCTTTTCAATTTGGTCTTTTTATATAAAAAAAATCCACCATTTTTACCTAGAAATCAAAGGATAAAAATGATATATAGACCATGGAGAGTAAGAATATCAATTTAGATTCAAGAAAATTGAAGTTAGAGGAGAGAGAAAATAAGCTAAAGCTTGATTCCAAGAGAACAAGTTATGAATGTTAAGGTTTAATATTGTTTTCAAGTTTAATTTATTAGAAAAATATAGAAAAGATGTTAACTGAAGATTACTCATGGAAAGTTTTATGTTATGATATGATGTTGAAGAAATAAATTGAAAAAAATGAATCAAGTGATGAGGAAAAAAGAAGAGCAAGTGATTTGAATTTGGAAAAGGTAAGTACCCATAAATTATCTTGTTATTTAAGGATTAAAAATATAAACTTAGCAAATTTTATGGTAAATTAGTAAAATAAAGTGTAAAGAAATTTAATATGTGAATGAGAAAATTATGATAAAAGTTTAATGAATGTGTTATGAGATGATGAAATACGCATAAAATATTGTAAAAGTGAAATTGTGGAAAAATATGGAATTTTTATGATGACAAGGACTAAATTGTTAAACTTGAGAAAATATGTGGATGAAACAATAGAAGTGAAATACATAAAAAAATTTATATGTGAAACAAGATATTGAGATAAATTATGTGATTAAAGTGTAACAAGAAAGAAAATTGATTTAATATGATTAATTAGTGAATATTGAACTTTTATGACAAAAGGGGACTAAATTGAAAATTTATGAAAGTTTACAAGAAAATATTTGATAAGTGAAGAATGTAGTTGAAAATGCAAAAAACACATAATTATTGTAATTCAAATTACATTTTTTTCTTTAATTTGTGGAAAGATAAGTATTAAATTGAAAAAAAAAAGTGTAAATTATAGTTAAATCGTGAAATATTATATTTGATAAATAGAATGTGTAAGAAAGTGTGATGAAATAGTATATGTATGAAAAGTGAAAATGAGATCTAAGTAAGCAATTCTGTTATGAAAATGAGAAAATGTAATTGACTCTGATGTGGTTGCCTAAGTAGACAAGATAAGAATTAACAGGATATATATGGAATTCCATTAAGGAAAAACTTAGCGCGCTCTCTATTCTAATTACGCACTTCAATGCTATCCTATTCTAACATAGCACTCTGGTGGTACTCTGTTCTGTTATTGCACTTCGGTGCATTGCTGTATTGTTTTCGTATATCCTATATGTTTTGTTAAGTCTACGTTGGGCCTCTGTTGAATAATAAAACATAATGATAAAATAAAAAGTTATTTAAGTAAGTTCTGATGAAAATTTCCTGTTACACGGTGAGATGACAAGTAGAGGATTCTGGTAACAATTTCTGTTAAACCATGAAGTGATAATGTAGTGAATTAGATTGGTAAAAGTTTTGTTCTTGTCAATCCATGAAAATATAGAAGTAGTAAGTTATGGTAATAATGAATCCTATAAATATGGAATGATCTGTTGATTATTAAGATATATTCAGTAATTGTACTAGTAATAATATTTTTTAATATATAAAGATCAAGGTAAAAATGAGATTTGGATTCAAGTAGATCAAAGTGAAATACAGTATTTAATTTTTTTCCTTTAATGCTTATTGGTGTTCCAAAAATTCCTTTTCGAAATCCGAGAGAGGAAGATGCAGTTTGGTTGACGTATAGTGCAACTTGTCAAATATATTGGGTCATATGAGATTCCCCCGTTCTCTTGCCCAATCGAGATATCCTCTGTTTCGCCCAAAAAAGATTGATTAAATTATCAAGAATATGTAGCGTGAAGTGTAATGAACAATTAGAGATCCATTTCATTTTTTTTGGGGGTATCCAGATTAATATTTTCAATTAGAATGATTCATGGTTGGCTTGGTTGGCCGATAAAATGAAGCATCCAGGTTCCATTTAGAAAAAAAACCCAATTGGTAATACATTTATGATTACTATCTATATCATAATCATAAATCTTTTTTATTTACAAATTCAAAATAGAAATAAGAACAATTTCAAACTATTAATCAATCAAATAATATGAGAAATACGTTGAATATTTGGCAGAAAACATGAAAGAAAAAGGAATTAAATTAAAACAAAAAAGGAAATGAAATCATAGCAAAAAGATGTGGTATTGGATCATTTGTCCTATATGCGCAAATCAAAATTGGGCGGATCTTTACTCGGGGTAGAGCATAAACCTTAAAAAATTGAATAAAAAATTGATGAAACCTATTCAGGAACAAGAAAATGACATCGTGATTTGGATTGAATCCCAATGAAAAAAATAGATCAATGAAAAGTTTGTGCAATAAGTTTAGCGAATTTTTTCTATATTATAGATTATAGGAAAACAGTGGGTACTTATTAAGCTTTCATGAGCTTTACATGTGTTTTAAACGCATAGGTGAAAGATCGGATTGAAGTACTCATTCGAAGTAGCACGAACTTGACTCATCTCATCACATCATCAAAGCTTGGGAGGAAATGATATGAAATAAATTTCATGGTATAGAGTATGACATGTACATAGGTGAATTAGTGAAGTAATAAAAGAAAGTGTCTAGTTGTTTTTTAATATTTGAGTTTAATGTGTTTTGAACGATAAATATGAAGTATTACATTGTGTATGAACTTGGATTATTGTTTGGATATTATTATGGAGCATGTTGTAAATGCACAATGATTTTAACAACATGCATGAATTGTTGAATTGAAATTACTTGTTTGTAGTTGCTCCGGTAATGAATGTGGCATCCCGTAGCCCAGACTCAATGATCGGGTCGGGTATGGGGTGTTGACTTGCCGTCAAATGCAATAGTTAATTAGGGTCAATTCCGCACTTAAGGAGCTTGTTTTCTAATAAATTTATGATTTTATAATATGATTCCCAACTTCTTTCTAGAGTTAATATTTTTGGAAGTTAGTATTCTTTTGGAACGAATATAATATTAATATCTTCCATGATTTTCTTTGAAAAGTAAAAGGGGAATTATTCTGTTTTTAATATACATGATATTAATAAAAGGAATACAATCCCAAATTGTGGTAGATAGAGTAAGAAAATAAAACTAGGTCTAGCAGCCAAAAGTTTACATGCTCTTTGAAAAGTTCAAAAGAGTTTTCTGTTCATGCTTGACTGGCTAGACTATGTAGAGGCCGAGACACTTTGTTGCGGCTAGGATTGATATCATGCAAATGACTCCAACCAACAACGTTATTTGCCATTTCATTTTGAAAGGTATATCTTCCACCCTATTTCAACTCGATTCGTTCCTCATACATGGATTCGTGGTTGATGGTCGCCAGAATAATTTTTCCACAGCGCCACATGGTGTACTAACGATCCAACAAATGGAACAACTGTTACTTTCCTATTCTTTGGCCTCCCGTAATAGCAATTCTTTGGTATCACCAAAGAATGGCTATTCCATGCAACCTTGAATAACAAAACAAAATTAATTTCCAGATTAGTCCTTTAAAACTTGGACTTAGAAAATATAAAAATAAAATATTTAAAATATTTTAATATAATTTTAATATAAAATATTAATTTAATTTAATATAAAATATTTTATTTCAAAATATAATTTGAAATAAAATATTTTATATATTTTAATATAATTTAATATAAAAATAATTATATTATTTAATAATAAAATATGATTAAATTATTTATTTTTATTTTTATTAAATTATATTTAATAATAATCCTATTAAAATTTAATAACAATAACAATAATCATTTATGTAAAAAAATTTCTGCTTAGGGTACTCTGGTCATTTTAGTTTTTTTTTTTAATGCTATTACAACATCTATTCCATTCAATGAAAGATAATAATACTATTACAATTCTATTTCATTCTATTCAACCAAACAATTGAATTACTAATTACAATTCTATTCCATTACAGCTCTATTACATTCTAGTGAACTAAACGTTTCGTAAAAGTCTTCCAGTTTCAAAGTTCAAGCATTGCTTGGACTCGGTTAATATCTTGCAAAGATCAAGTTAGGCCCATAACAGGTATTGGCAAAGAAGACGTGTTCAATACAAGTCAATGTGGAGATTTGTGGGGTGTGCCTCACATTTATTGAACAGTTTGCAGGTACTTACCAAAGTTAGCTGGCGATGTCACAACAAGAAGCTTCCCGACGTTGCGATGACAAACGATGTTGTGGCGACATGAATGAGGATGTTTCGACGTGGCAATGTGTTTCCCACAAACACCGAGTTTCTTCTTCTAGTTAAACTCTGCTATCGTTTTCCAGTTAAACTTTAATTACTCTAGTAATACTTTAGTCATATTAGGACTTTAATATTAGCCTATTAAAGGGTTTTTGTAACCCTGTTTTAGAGAGTTAACAGAATATCTCTTATGTGAGATTTGATGAAGAGTTTTGGGAAGAGTTTTAGTTGGAGGGTTTTGTATTCAGGGTTCTTTGTTTTGATTATCTTCATCTTGTACTTTTTAGATTTCTTTCTCATTAGTGAAGACTCTTTTACCTGTAGTTTTTTATCCTCTTAATTGAGGGTTTTCCACGTAAAGTTTGCATGTTCGATCTTCCTTAATTTTCTCTTTCGTTGTTTATATGTGTCGAACCCCAATGCTAATTTTAACCAACAAACACACCCAAGTAGGATTTATTTAAATTAGATTGTATGTCCACACAACATTGATTGCATACACAGTTACGGTATTTAAATTAGCTCCATTGGCCATGGATTCTACAAGAAAGTTGTGTTGACATTGATGATTTGGATTAAGCTATTGGTGATGTCTGTATTGTCAAAGCGTCAGGTAGAATGTGTAACAGATGCCTTGACCATTGCTGACTTTTAACAATCCAGCATGTTTTAAAACTTGGTGGTAGTTGCTGCTACTGGTTATGTATCGAGTTGCTGGGATGCTAGTTATGTTTTATTGTGCTGTTGGAGACATGGTTTGTTGAATTGTTGTTGGGAGTTTATTTGTTGTCACATTGTCTATGTTATGGTTCCTGGTTTGTAGTTTGATGATACGATGGGTGGATGCGGAAGTTGGAGAAAACATAAACTATAAATTGAGTCAAAAGATAAAATAGTAAAGGCCATTCTGTTTTATTTTTCCATAATATTATACAAATAGTCAACCATGTATATATACATGGCACTGACATGGTTGTGAAGGCCTATACACTTTCTATTAGTTGTACCGGCTATCAAATTTTTTTGTTATAATTGTAGTACAGGTAATGCAGCAGCAGGCAGCACATTATTATTTAATTTTGATAGCCTTAATTACCAGCATAGCTTGATGAAGAAGCCAGTTAAGCCTCTAACTCAAATGATGCCTTCATTTGGGGTGAACGGCTTCCGGCATCAATTTCAATAGATGCAATGTACCCAAACTTTGTAACTTTAAATTTTGGTTTTCCTCTTTTCTCAAGGTTGGTTTTGATTTGACCCCAGTGAATAGGTTGCCTTTGGATATCAGTATAGACCTGCAGCATGCATGCAATTAATCATAGATTAAATGATTATGTATATACATTCTAACTAGTTAATTAATGATAAGATTGAATCGAGTGCAATACATGCCTTGCTGTTCTCATCGAGAGGGTTGCTCCAGGCAACAACCCACTTAGTTCCATCACGTCGCCTGTACACAAGACCAGCAACTGAACCTGGAATATCAGCATCATCAGTCACTGATTCATGTATAAACTCTCTCGCATCTCCATCTTCAATTATTTCTGGGAAATCCGCATAATGAGAGCCTTGCCAAACTTTCTTGTCAGTCAAGGTTAGGGCTTCGCTGGAAGAGTTCCAAAGCTTGCCGTTTGTGCATTGTTGAGCATTTTTCTGAGAAGCAGCCATGATAACTTTCTATGTGCTATGGTTTGGTTGTGTTATGCTTCAAATATTGCAATACACACCTACTTATATACTAGTTTACACCATGCATGCATTGCCCATAACAACAATGTTTATGCGCACGAAATTTGTAGACTTCATTCAAATCAAAACTTTTCTTTATTCCTATTCTTGATGTGTCTTTTCACTTCTAAGTAAACATTCTTTTCAATTAAAGAAATATATTTTGAAGTATTTGGATTTTTTGATAAATTATTTTTTAAAATTATATAATTTTTGTATTGTAAATTATCAATATAAAGGGTAAACATATGTAATTTATCTCATATATAGAATATATGTAATTTAAATTAAGTTTTAATTAGGCATTATTTATTATGAAGTTTATATATGATATTGATTATCACAAAATATTATCTTATTATAAAATAAATTTCAATTGTGAAAAGGAAATTGTATTACAAAATTTTGTAATAAATATATTTATTTCGTGTTGGTTTACAAAGAACAATTTTCAAAAAATGATTTTGAAAAATTTTGTCAAATAATAAAAAATATTTTTAAAAAATATTTCAAGCAATACAATATATATATATATATATATATATATATCAATTTTTTTTTTCAAAAAATCAATTCATTTTTAAAAGAATCATTTTCCGAATAGTTATTAAATAACGAAAGAATACGATAGTTTTGTTTTTTTCAGGTAAAGCATAAGATACTCTTTAAGTTAAAACCATGTTAGATTACGTCACATTATTACGTGGATGATTGAAAAAATTATTGATGAAAATTGTATCTCGGAGAAAATATAAATAAACTTTTAATATCAAAATTTTATATTTCGTGTTAAACTTTTTTTATGAAATCATATTTCGTATTAAACTTTTGTTTGAATTTCTTTTAATATCAAATTACTTTTCATAACTTATCGTATTTTATTTCATATTTAATTATTTTTAAATTGTGTACATGCAATTTAGCATGTATAATATTAATGACATTACTAGATTTTAATTGTTGTTTTAACTTTGATTTTTTTACTATTTTTTAAGAATAACCAAATATTTAGAATTTAATCAAATGAGACTTTAGTTTAGTTGGCAAAAGCAGAGGTCTTGAGTCTTAAGTACCTAAGTTTAAGACCTACCATGGACAATTATATACGTAAGGTTTTTGAGTTTTAGTTTAGTTAATCTTAATTTGGTTTTAGTCTCCACTATATTAGTACAATTGATTTATGATTATTTATATTTATAACTATATTATACTTATTATACTTCAAAAAGAAAAGTTGATAAGTGAGTGAGTCAGAGGAAGCGAAAGAAGGATCGTATTCAAGTTGTTTGACTCGAAAAAGAAAGATTTGGATGTGGCCTGAAAGAAAAACCGAACAAATTTAGAAAATAACAAAAATAATAAGAAAAATTCTAAAAATAGAGGATAAATATTCAAAATAATAACTAAATAGTGAAAAGATAGATTAAAGCAAAGTGGAAGATGGAACGATAAACAGATGAATATGATGGATAGAATGATAAATGCCCAATTGAACCCTTTGAGATATAAATCCCAACAAACTCAATTAATGGCTCTAATCATCCCTTCAAGAAATAATCCTTGGCAAATTGAAGGGTGAAGAATGAATTCTCACGACTCCTTGAAGAAAATCGAGAAGAAAACTTCTAAAAATCACAAGAAAGAAATTTTGCACAAGAAACTAACTCAATAATATTCAAAGAGTAATCAAAGATATTATTTTGAACCTTCAAATTAGCTTCGATCATGGACGTCTCCTTTAAAAATAAGGTACATACCAACACTAAAAAAAGAAATGCTAAGCACATGAGTGTTCAAGTAAAATATAAATTATAACTTTCTTTGAATATGCATAGTCATCCATAAGAATTTCCAAAGATTAGTTAATAATTTCACATAATAATCAAAATCCAAAAGTTTAATATTATTATGTAAAAACTCATATTTAAAGTCTAAGGTAGAAAATTTTGTTGCAAGATCAAATGCATAAAGTTAGTTAATAAACCTATCGAATGCAACAAAAGTAACCTTGCCATGCCTAGATAAACCCATAAAATCAATTGAACTTTCAGACCAAGGTTTAATAAAATTTGACCAACGAGAAAACATGTTGTAAGGAAATATTCTACACACAAAATCAGTAGCATACTTATAAAAAACATTCAAGGTATGTCTTCTTAAATCAATTTCTAATATTCACTTGCATTTCTTACCTTGTAACAGTACTTGTGGGTAATTATTAATATTTAACTTACTTCTTTCCCACAAGTAAAATCGTCTATCGATAGTAGAGTAATATAATTGGAAGCCCGTCAATAGATCCTTAAAACAAATTTGAGTCAGGGTTAGTTAAAACATAATCATTCTTCATTTTTGTAGGGGTATTTTCTTGCTTTTCATTTTTTCCACTTGAGAACTCTCCAATTTTACCTCATATGAATTTTCACTCACCAAAATTGGACCATTAAGTATACTTTTTATTGGAAAAATTATAGTTTATGGGAACTTTGAGGCATATTCTCAATTGGTAAAGGTGGAGAGTTGAATAATAAAATTATGGCTTTATATTCTACACCATGAGAGCTTTACAGCAATATATCACATGCTCAAAATGGTTGGGTGATGAATGAGAAATTGATGTTCAAAGTAAGCTACTTGTGAATATTTGTTAAGGAAAATAAAAGCTTAGATCCCACATTGGTTAAATACCAAGTATGATATGTGTATATATATGAGAACCCACTTGAAGGGTGATTGAATGACTAAGCTTGGAACCTTGTCTCGCACGCATGGGGTGCAAGTCCAAACTCGTTGGGGTTGGGGGCACACCCGTACGATGTGGCCAACGTGAAATGTCGGGCACAAAATGGGCCTGCGGATATTTTAACCCAGCACGAAATTATTTTTATTCTCAGCAAATATATACAAAACCTAATTTAAAAGGACGTATATCCTAATTTTATTTGATTCTAATCAATTTCATTTAATTTTAATCAAATTTATTTAATTGCTCCTTTAATGCAGATTTTGTCTCTTTATACATGGATATTTCCAAAATTCCTCCAATTTGAGTGCCTATAAAAGGCTAAGACTTTTGCCGAATTTTTTGCTCAATCTCACTCTCTTTTCCTCTCCATAATTCTCAATGTTTCCATGATAGAAAAAGGAAACGTTTGTTCGTTGATCACTGCAGAGGTGCTATTGCTTCGATCATCGTGTTGTTGTATCCTGAGAGACATTCGACCAACTTTTTTCCAAGTACAGTAGGAGCGGTCGAATCTGTCTTAAGGAAACTATGTAAAATAGGTCTCAACATCTAGTAAAATTCGTTATTCTTAAGGAAACTCATACCTCTATAATATTGCGATGCACCAAATGAACGAGGATGGCGTTGTTGAAATTACTGCTCAATATCAACTGCCTTGTGTACCACCTCCTCAAGATCAATGTAGGTTTGAAGATTAAGAGTATTGGCTATGGAAACGTTCAAGGCATCTACAAACTACACCATAGTAGTCTCTTCATCTTCTCATACATTTTCTCTTTGTATAAGCATCTCCATCTCCTTAAATTACTCATCAACAAATTGATTACCTTGAACAAGGCGCCGAAGTTTTGTTTTGACCTCTCTGTAATAATGAGAAGGAACATAGCGCTTTCGCATCACTTGCTTCAACTCGTCCCATATTTCAATTACCCTTTCGTAATTTCTTTGACGATTAATTTCAAGTTGAATCCACCAAGTCAATGCATAATATGAAAACCCAAGGGTCGCCAATAAGACTTTTTCCTCTTCCCGACATTTATAGTAATGAAACATAAGTTTAGTTTTTGATTCCTGCTCACTATATGTTTCGAGATCATACTTCCCTCGGAATGGTGGAATGTTGAACTTTGGTTTAGCTAAAAAATGTTGCCTGCGGTCATTATTAACCAAAGTCTCATCATTTGCACGATAGACAGATCGAGCATTATTTGCACGAAGACGAGGCTGATCAACCTTAACTCCCTAATTATGATTCCGACGCTCAATTTTGGTACCTAGACATTCCAAATTTTTGCTGATTGTGTCTAAAATAGTGTCACATTTATGATCTTGAGCATTTTGAACCTCTTGATCCTTTTGCAACTTCCCAATCATAGTATTGTGAATCAGTATGAAAGCTTGAAAAGAACACAACACTAAAGAAAAGAAAAATTGAGCAAACCTCACTATTATACACTCACAATAAATAAATAAAAACTCTAAGAGACAAAGACAAAGAAAATAAATTAAGATTTTCTTGCTTGTAACTTTTAAAGAGTAACCAAACTCAATAATATTCAAAAAGATGTAGGATCACTCTCTAACAAAGTCAACTTAATGCTTTAAGAATCCAAAAAAAAAAAAACTCGACTCCAAAAGAAATAAGTTGCGCGCAGAAAGAAGAGGTAACTCTTTTCGTACCTATTAACACAAGAAATGAAAATGTGTTAGAATGTGTAACAGAGTAGGAAAAGCTAAAACAAAAGAAACCCTAATGCTAGAATCAAAGAAAATAAACTAACCAACCGAAAACCCGAAACAATGGAAAACAACTTGAATTTTTTCGTTCAAACTGTTCCCGATTTCCAAAATCACGAAATTTAAACTAGAGACTCCTCAAATAATGTAGATTCGATCTAGAAAATTTTGGCACGAAATTCAACCCACAAAATATTTTTTTATTTTTTCTTTTATTCGTATTTATTTTTCACTTTTTTGATCACTTCTTTTTATGGGAAATATTTTTTTTTATATTCTAAGAGATTGCCAAGAATTAGTATGTAACCTTTTAGATGGTTTGGAAAGCGTTTACCCACTGAAAAATATTTTTTTTCGAAAACTTTCTGGGTAAAAAGAAAAAAACTATTTTGAGATTGTTTGTTGGAAATCAGTTTATAAGGACACAAAGAACACCTAAAATGCCCAAATCTGATACCAAATTATAAGGATTGAAGCGGAGGAAGTGGAAGAAGGTTCGAATTCAAGTTGTTTGACTTAAGAAAACGATTTGGATGTGACCTGAAAGGAAGAAACTAAACAAATTTAGAAAATAACAAAGAAAATAAGAAAATTAAGAAAATTAAAAAAATTTAAAAAATAAAGGATAAATATTCAAAATAATAACTAAATAGTGAAAAGATAGATTAAAGAAAAGTAGAAGATGGAACGATAAACTGATGGATATGATGGATAGAAGAATAAATGTCTAATTGAACCCTTTGAGATATAAATCCCAACAAACTCAATTAATGACTCTAATCAACCCTCTAAGAAATAATCCTTGGCAAATTGAAGGGTGAAGAATGAATCCCCACGACTCCTTGAAGAAAATCAAGAATAAAACTACTTCTAAAAATCACAAGAAATAAATCTTGCACCAGAAACAAACTCCCACAGTTGAAAACTTTATTATTGAAAACAATTTTCTGATTTGTATACAATGCAAAGGCATATAGACTAGCTAAATAAATCTAAATAAAACTCTTAAGTATACTAGAACTCTAATAAATCTAAACAAGAAGTAGTTTTAAACTAAACTTTCTTATTGACATCAAACTCCTAAATAACTTAAACAACTTAATAATTATTAGTTAAAAATTCGGAATAATAAAATAGTAAGAGCTGATAAATATAATATTTGGCTCATACATAATAAAAATTAAGCCCAAAACCAGAACCCAATATGATTTAAACTCGAGTTAAAAGCCTAAAACTCGTAATTCCCGTCATAATCCCATCTAGAAATTCTACTCACACGGTCTTCACTAAAACGATCATAACTTGAGCTCCCGAACTCAAAATCGAGTGACTTAAATTGTGTTTCGAAGATAAGAGATAGATCTTCGAACGCCATGAAGATATCTCAACCCAGAAATGTCTGGATTCCATCCAAAAAGTCATCACAATTCTGCTGATTTCCCAAACTTAAAAATTGATAGCTTTGATGAATGGAATTTAACAAACTTTACCCCATCAATGCATGTATAAAAAATAAATCAAAATTTTCTTTTTCTTTTTTTTTTTCAGAATCTCTTATTAATTCCTAATATATCTAGACATCTCTTTTGTGGTGACATCCACTTTAAACTTCATAATTCCAAAATAAGGTGAGCAAATAAGGGATTTACCTTCCAATTATATATCCGGACTAGATGAATATATGCCTGTTAATTTTGCTTTTGTTTTTCTTAGGAAAAAAGAAACAGAATATGCAAGAAACTTCATTCTTCACCGTCTTTATCGTCATCATCATGTGTTTGATTTTGCCTTTTACCTGGCTAATTGGAATGTATACATGTGTGTGTATATATACATGCTAATTGTCACCATCTTTAAAGCATATATTCCAATTATAGAGGAATATATGTTTGTTAGCATCCTCGCAATTTCAGGCTTATTTATTAAGGTGAGATATTTAATAAATACGAGATTTATGATACACTTACAAATGGGCGAAATTAGAAAATTTTTTAGAGGGTCGAAATTAAATTATAATTTTTAGAATAGTAAAAATGTAATTTCATCATTTTAATAGCCTCTATCTTTATATTTTCAAAGGATTAAATAAAATTTTTTATCATTTTTAGGGGGGCAAAATACAATTTTACCTTTACTAATTTAAAATTTTAAAAATTTCAAATGACCTAAATAGAAAATTTTCCATTTTAGGGGTGGTCGGGCCCCTGCCAGCCCCTTGGTTTCACCCCTTCACTTACATTCATATTATAAATGAAAAAGAAAATTTACTATGCATGAATTTAGAGTTGTCTAAGGGTTGAGTTACTCATTTGAACTCGAAGGCCTGCTCAAAATATGAGAGGGCTTGGACAGTTAGATAAAACCCAAAAAATGGAGTGATTTGAGAAACAATACAAGTTCAAAAGATAAAAGAGATAAAATAATTAAATAAAAAAATTAAAATAATTTTATTTGTAAAATTAGAGGATCAAATAAGCTATTATACCAATTGTTAGGTAAATTTACTAATAATTTAATGACGTTAACTGTAGTTTACCTAATTATTAGGTACTAAAACTAAACCTGCATATATAATTAAATAAATTTCAACGGATATATTATATAAAAAATTAGTACATAATAATAAAAGTCATCTCTAAATTAAAAATTTCCATCATATGAATTTAAATTTACAAAATATCCTTTAATCTTAATTATGTATTTTTAAACAAAAATTTTAAGAATTGTTGAAATAAAAAGCACACAAACAAACAAGCAACAATTTCAACATTGAAGTTATCTCTCCAAAAGAGCTAAGATTAAGGTTTCCACTTTAAACTTGATAATTCTAAAAGCAAAAGGTGACCAAATGGGCATTTGTCTCCTAATCTTATATTCTTACTCAACTATAAATTGAATGTATGCTTGTAAATATTTAATGTGCTGTTGGTGTATAGGTCTCATGCACCATCAAGCTTTTTTCTCAATCAAATGATTACACATTTTAAGCATTTGCAAACAATGTTATAATCTGTAAAGTGCAGCAATCCCCTACGAAAAGTGTCCCTCTCCCAAGTACAAATCACCAAAATCTCATATCGATAACATCATAATTCCATACCACCAGACCCTCAAAACCCCCTTTTGTTATTCTACCCTCTAAAAAGCAATTGTGCAAGCAATCGAAACATAAGACCCATATAACCAAAGATCCTTTAGACACTAACAGCTAACCAATTCTTCAGAAGAAACTCAGCAACATCACTGATGATATATTCAGCACCATGCCTTAAATATTCCAAGCCTTTTTATTCCAGCTAACGCTAAAGCAGAGGCCATCTCATTTCGATGCTTCTCAACCTTCAAGAAGGAAATATTACCTACTTTATCCATTCTATTTTCGATATCCTTAAAGATAGATTGCAGCATCCACGGTCTCAACCTTTTGTTCTCAATCCAACTAAACACCTTATTTGATCCAATCTCAATGATTAGAGAGCCTTCACCTTTCCAGCCCATTGCTAAATACACATCCAAAGCAATGATGATCGTTCCAATCTCAGCTACAATGGAGTCCTTTGCTGCAACTAGACTAAAAAATAATGCCCTTGCCACCCCATTCGAGTTTCTTAACACCCCTCCACACCCGGCTTCATCCTGGTTCGCCACTCCACTTACATTAAATTTTACCCAACCATACCTCGAAGGATACCAGAACAGGCCACCAATTCTAGATTTTTCTTAAATCACATCAGCTTCTATACAGACACATTCACCACGATCTCTCTTGCACTCTTAATTCTTCTTGAACAGCCCTAACCCACATCAATGCCTGCATCTTGGAGTGAAATAACAAATTGTTCGCTGTAGACCACTTCCTTTCAAACACTAACTCGTTCCTTGCCAGCCACACAGACCAGCATGTCGCTGTCACTGATATCAACCATAGCCTTTTGCACACACCTGTAAACTTCACATTATTACATAAAGAGTAAAAATCTAAGAAACCATTAACTGGATTCCATTCAACATCCCACCACTCGAAAATATTTCGCCAAAACCCTTCAATGAAATTGCATTGAAAGAAAAGATACTTCGTGCTCTCCAGTTCTCTATCGCACCAAGAGCAACCTCTCTCCAATCGATGAAGCTGCACACCTCTTCTAGTCAGGAACTCCTTAGTAGATAGCCTATTTATTGAAATCATCCAAAGGAAGCTTTTCACTCTAGAAGGTACTTTTAACTTCCAAATCTTATCAAAAGCGAAACTAATATCTTCCACTCCTTTGATCAATAATTTTGATAATTTCTTCACTGAGAAACCCCCTTATTATCATGTATCCATATTAGTCAATCCTCCTCTTCTAGCGCCAGCACCTTACTACTGACTACTTCCCTTAAGCAATTGAGCATATCAATTCCTTTTCCAATAGTGGTTGTATAAAGAAGTCTACCCAATTATCCTCGGTAAACTAGTTCAAGTTTGAGAAGTCTTTCACTAACCCTTTCTTATTATTGACTAAACGAAATAGCCTTGGAAATTCCACTCTCAGTGGTTGTTCTCCATACCAAATATCCTCCCAAAACATTTTCATATTACCATTCCTAATCAGCCAACGAAAAGATTCATTCCCTATCCATTTAGCCACTTTTCAGTCTTTAGCATTCTCCACGATACCCTTCCAAACCACCGACATATCTTTTGTGTTATTCGTTCTAATTCGCCATTGTTGTGCAAGGGATTCGTACTTCGCAACTATAATTTTTCTCCACAACGTATCTCTTTCCACCGCGAATCTCTAACTCCATTTGGCCATGAGTGTCTTGTTGTTTACCCTGATATCCATCACTCCCATACCCCTCTTATCCTTTGGCAAACAAATCTGTTTCCACTCTTTCCTTTGTCCACCAACACTTCCCCACAAAAAATTCATTCTAATTTTGTTAATTTTATTAATCACAGCTACAGGCGCTTGGAAATTTGACATGAAATAGATAGGCAAAGAGGATAACACTGTGTTAATGAGCACAATTATCCTTGCCTAGTGTGTTGTTGAAAGCACCAAAAATAACCTATCCCTATGAAATAACAAAAAGAATAGTATAAGGGAAGTAGGGTCAAATCTTCAAGGATTGGATTGCTACAACTTCTTGTTCCTCAAAATCCTGGGCATAATCGTGCCCAAGAAAAACAGCGTACCTGGAAATAATAAAAAAGACAGAATTAAAAATATGGACGAATTCAAATTGTATGAATTGAAATTAAAATTATAAAAAGAAACAGAATTGAGGTAATGGATTCTTCGATTGAAGGGATTCCAGCCTCGAGTTGTCTTAATCCTCATTAGGTTCAATCCTAGGCTTTTAGGTGATCATTCTCACACCAGAATAAGCCAGTCATAGTGGAAGAGGATGCCTAGGACCACCAGCTCCATTTAGATTTTAGACTTACAATTTAGAGGAACCTGACTCTAGCCAACCATCACTTTTGTGGGAATCATCGTTTCTTAATGGCGAATGCCATGCCATTTCTTCTCTTGGGCTTTACAACCTCTGACACAGTAAGTTAGTGAACCGACTGTGCAACCTTCCTAAAATATACAAAGCGACCGCCTTTGCACAAGATGAAAAGATCACTTTTGGAAGGACATAGACGAAAGTGTCACTCCCGTAATGTAGAGAAATGGTGAATACTCATTGAAAAGGCTAAGTGCGTGTTCTAAGCCTCATGAACCTTTTTTGGGGAATCTCAATAACCTTTGGCTAGATGAGTTTAGTGGCTTATGCTTTTTGGGAAAAAAATAAATAATTTTAATAGAATGGAATTTTATTGAAAAATAGAAGGAACAAAAAGGCTAGAGCTTTAGGGGCAAGTAGTGTTTTACAGAAAAGATGAAAGCGGCAATGGAAGGTGTGAAGCAATTGGTGAAGGGGATGGTGGAGGAAGAGAAATCGATAAGGGTGACAGTAAGGTTGAAGGGGAAGGTGCGAGTGAAGAAGAAGGAGGATGAAAGGTTTTACGCAAAGGAGAGGGAGGTGGAGAAGGGTCAGCATTGTCTAGGTCGACGTGTTGGGGTATCGAGAACCGGCGCTGACTATTATTAATGCTGAAGAGTGGTTTGACAGTAGCGCGACTCCTAGTCCTAGCCATGGTGGTTCGAAAATCAGCGGTTTAGGTAAGGGAGAGGGCTAACGGCAGCTTGAGGGAGTTTGAGGTGAATATGGGTGAAAAATTAGAGTTTGAAGGTGTAGAAGGAAGGGTTTTTAGCTATAGGGTGGGTGTTTGGACGTAGGTTTGGGTGAGTTTAAAGCAGGGATGCGCTATTCCTACCTGGATTAGGGAAGAATATGGGGTGTTTGCTAAAGCATGCCCATTCCTTCAAGATGCCGTTCCAATTTGAAATTTTTTCTCATCGGTTCGCCTAGACAGAAAAAGAGAAATTTGTTAACATGAAAATAAAATAAAATAAAATAATATGTAATAAAATAATAATAAATAAATAAAAATTGGGTTACCTCCTATTAAGTGCTTGTTTTACGTCGTTAGCTTGACATCCCGATTAGTATTATGGAGGTTACAGCTGAATCTTTTCAAACGTATAAGCTTGAAAATTCTCATAAAATGGCTTCAACCTTTGACCATTGATTGTGAATCGTTTTCCCGACTCTTCACTTCCTATTTCAACTACACCATGTGTGAACAATTCAGTTACAATAAAGGATCTTTGCCATCGTGATCGAAGCTTACTAGGGAACAATTTTAGCATAGAGTTATAAACTAACACTTTTTGTCCTATCGAGAAATGCTTTCGGGATATTTTATTATCATCGAACAATATTGTTTTTTCCCAATAAATACGAGCATTCTCGTAGGCATCATTACGAATTTACTCTAATTCTTGGATGTCTAATTTTCTTGCTCTCCCCGCAGGTTCGAATTCCATGTCACATTGTCGTATAGCCCAGTAAGCCTTATGTTCCAATTCCACTAGAAGGTGGCAAGCATTGCCAAAAACAAGCCGATATGGGGTCATGCCAATTGGTCCCTGATATGCCATCCGATATGCCCAAAGTGCATCATTTAGCCGAAGACTCTAATCCTTTCGATTAGGCCGAACAGTTTTCTCCAAAATGGTCTTGATATCTCAATTCGAGACTTTTGCTTGGCCGTACATTTGGGGGTGATAGGTTGTAGCTAAACGGTGGTGAACTCTATATTTTTTCATCAGTGCCTTCATGACTCTATTGCAAAAATGGGTTCCGCGATCGCTGATCAAGGTCGAGGTGTGCCAAACCTAGAAAAAATAGTTCGTTTTAGAAATTCCACAACAATCTTAGTATTGTCATTGCGAGTAGGCTTTACTTCTATCCACTTAGAAACATAGTCTACCGCAAGAATTATATACACATTTCTAAATGAGGAAATAAATAGACCTATGAAGTCGATGCCCCACACATAAAAAATCTTACATACATGAATTGGGGATAGGGGCATTTGATTTCGCTTAGTTATGTTACCTGTATGTTGGCATTTATCGCAAGATTTATAGAAATTATATGCATCTTAGAAAATTATGGCTCAGTACAGCCACAATCTAATACCTTATGAGCAATCCATTAAAGGCCAAAGTGACCTCTATAAACTTCGGTATGACAAAAAGTGAGTATAGAAACTACCTCGGTTTTTGGAGCACATCGTCTTATTATATGATCTGAGCAATGTTTCCACAGGTATGGGTCATCCCAAATATAATATTGAGCTTCCTTTCTAAGCTTGTCTTTCATGGAACATGCTAACCCAGTGGGCAGTGAACTTGTGGCAAGGAGGTTTACCATATCCGCATACCATAGGAAATGTGCTTTGGCAGAAAATAAGCCTTCATCAGGAAACTCATCCTTTATAGGAGTGTCACCACAAGGTGTTTTTAACCTACTCAAGTGATTAGCCACCAAGTTTTCGCATCCCTTCTTGTCTTGAATCTCGATATCGAATTCTTGGAGCAGTAAAATCCATCTAATGAGCCTTGGTTTCGCTTCCTTCTTTGCGATAAAATAGCTAAGAGCTACATGGTTAGAAAAAATAATTACTTTAGATCCCAATAGATAAGACCAAAATTTATCCAAAGCAAATACAATAGCCAAAAGTTCTTTCTCTGTGGTGGTGTAGTTGCATTGTGCAGCATCTAGGGTTTTTGAGGCATAACAAATGACATGGGCCAACTTTTGTTTGAGTGTGTCAAAAGCCTCCTTGCACTTTGGGTTAAACTCAAATTTCTTATCTTTTTGCAACAACTCGCATAGTGGTTCAGCTACTTTTAAGAAGTTTTTTATAAAGTGCTTGTAAAACTTTGCATGGCCAAGGAAAGAATAGACTTCCTTTATAGTTGAGGGATATGGTAAAGAATTTATAATGTCAGTTTTGGCCTCATCAACCTCAATCCCTTTAGCTGAAACTATATGTCCTAGAATTAAACCTTTGTCTACCATAAAATGAAACTTTTCATAGTTCAAGATAAGATTAAATTCTATGCATCTACTTAAAATTATCATAAGGTTTTTACGGCATTCATCAAAACAATTCGCATGCATAGTAAAATCATCCATAAAAACTTCGATAATGTTTTCTACATATTTAGAAAATATACTCATCATGCATCTTTAGAAGGTGGTCGGTGCATTGCAAAGTATGAATGGCATCATTTTGTATGCAAATGTGCCGAATGGGCATGTAAAGTGGTCATTTCTTGGTTTTTTGGTGCAACTGAGATTTGGAAGAAACCTGAGTATCCATCAAGACAAGAAAAATGAGTTTTTCCAGCTAAATGTTTAAGCAATTGATCTATAAAAAGAAGAGGGAAATGGTCTTTTCTAGTATAAGAATTCAACTTCTTGTAATCAATGTAGACACACCACCCATGTCACACTCGGGTTTGTACCAGGTCACCCTTAGCATTTCTCTTTATTTCCATGCCTGTTTTCTTGGGCATGACTAGCATCGGGCTTACCCATCTGCTGTCAGAAATGGGGTAGATTACGTCAGCATCCAGTAGCTTAATTATTTCCTTTTTTAACCACATCCATCATATTCGGGTTCAATCATCTTTGTGCCTCTCGCTTTGGTTTCGTGTTTTCCTCCAAGTAAATCTTGTGTGTACATGTCAAAGGGCTTATCCCTTTTAAGTTGGTAATGGTCCAGCCAACTACTTCCTTATGGTTTTTCAGTACTTGAATTAAACTTTCCTCTTCGAGCTTGGAGAGTCTATTTGAGACTATGATCGATAAAGTATTATTTTTCCCCAGAAATGCATATTTAAGATGCTTAGGAAGTGGTTTCGATTCCAAATCTGGTGCCTGCACAACAGAAGGTAGAAATTTAGTATTCATTGGAGAAAACAATTCATTAACAAATTCAAAATCATCAAACATCGTTTCAGGTTTATCTTCATAAGGTGACTCAAAAGTTTCTCCTATTAATGAGTCAATTATGTCGACACAATTTACGTTCAAGGTTTCACTTGGGTGACTAATAGCATCATAAACGTTAAACTTCACAATCTCCCCATCAAATTCCATTGTGAGGGTTCCACTACACACGTCAATCTTAGTGCTAACAGTACTAAGGAAAGGTCACCCCAACAAGATGTCTGAAGACCTAGGAGTGTTATCCTCTTCCATTTTCACTACATAAAAGTTTGCAAGAAAGATAAGCTCGTTAACTTTCACTAATACATCCTCAAAGACTCCTTCGGGATGTACAATAGACCTGTCTACCAATTGAATGATAACACCTGTTTTCGTCAAAAACCTACGTTAAGTGATTCATAAATAGAAAAAGACATTACATTTATGGAGGCCCTTAAATCACACATAGCTTTTTTAATTCCTAAGTATTTTGCATGGTAGTTCAAACATGCCCCTGTCTTTGCATTTTGCTGCCATCTTCTGCTACAAAACCGCAAATACATTTTCACCATCACTTACTCTTTCATTTCCAGTTAATTTTCACTTATTGGTGCAAGCTTCTTAAGACACTTAGCATATCACAGAATTTGTTTGATGGCATCTAACAACAATATGTTAATCTCGACATTTCTGAATGTTTAAAGGATCTTTTTTTTCCTCTTTACACTTCTAATGTTGGTTTAACCGTCCTGGAAATAGAGGTTGAGTTTTGGACAATGGAGGTTTCGTTCAGACATGTTCATCGTTCTCGTGCTTTTTCTGGGCAGAATCTTGGCCATGATTTTTGTCAGGATTTGGGTTCTAGTTTTTTTCCACTTTGCAATATCACTGCATTTGCGTTTTGTCTTGGGTTGGATTCCATTTGTGACAGTAGCTTCCCTTGTGGGTTCATTTTCTCAATTGATGTGGTCAATTCTCTCATAGATGCCTAGATTTTCTATTGAAAATCAAGCATATTGGCTATTAATTTATTGACTATAGTTTCTAGAGAGGTACCTGAATCTCTCGTTTGTTGTGGAAACCGATTTTGGTATGACTGGTTATGCCATGGGTTAGCCCCATAACTCAAGTTAGGATGATCTTTCCTTATTGGATTGTAGGTATTAGTGTAGGGTCATATCGTCTTTGGGGTGGCCTAGGAAAGTTACTCACAACATCCAAAAGGACTATAGTATCATCATACAAATTAGGGCATGCATCAGTTGTATGTTCGGGCGTTGTACAAATTTCACATAGTTGGCCTGGTCTTGCTTTTTCTGCAACAAGAGAATTCACGATATTAGTAAGTCTATCAACTTTATCTTCTAAAGTTGAATTACTTAGTTGGTAAACCATTCTAGTGGGTTCAGGATTGGCTAAGAATTGTTGAGTATTTGCAGCCATCGTGGATATGAAGTCCTTTGCCTGTTGGGGAGTCATGTTGACCAATGGCCCTCCACTGGCGGCATCTACCATATTCATTTCTATGGGCTTCAAGCCTTCATAGAAGTATTGGAGTAGAGACTGTTCTGCTATTCCATGTTGTGGGCAGCTTGCACACAAGTTCTTAAATCGTCCCCAATAGTCGTAAAGAGACTCCACATCTTTTTGCCTTATCCCAACGATTTCACTTCTTAACTCAGTTGCACGCGATGCTGGAAAAAATCTGTTGAGAAACAAACGGGAAAGATCAGTCAAAGTTATGATAGATCCAGGATGTAGATAAAATAACCATTCCCTAGCAGAATCTGCTAGGGAAAAAGGGAAATCACTCAATTTTATTTGATCCTCAGTTACGCCTTGAGGTTTCATACTAAGACAAACCATTTGAAACTCTTTCAGATGTTTGTGTGGATTTTCATTTTGCAACCCACGAAAAGTCGGCAGCAACGGGATTAATCCTGACTTCAGTTCAGAATTAGTATACATAGTACGATATGCAATGCATAACAACTGTTGTTCCGCAGGAGCTTCGGCCATTTGCCGAATTGTTTGAGCCATAGGTTGATGTGCTTAGTTTGGGTTTACGTTAACCCTAGCGTTAGGCACTTCTTGTAGTGGATCGACTCCTATTCTTTCGTTCTCTTATGTTTGAGTAGGGTTTTTGTTAATCCTATACTCAACTTTGTCGCCTGCTTCTATTTCTGGTGAAGGGTTGCTCTGAGTTCCTACCACCTTTGACTGTTTTTTTCGTAGCTTTGTTTCTTTGCAATCAGCTCTCGTAGTCTTTTCTATTTTTGAATTGAAAGTAGGAATTCCTGAAGCAGATCTGGTCATAAGCAAAAGAAACAAGAGCATTACTAGTCCCCGACAATGGCACCAAAATTTGGTGTGTCATTGAAAGCACCAAAAATAACATATCCCTATGAAATAACGAGAAGAATAATATAAGGGAAGTAAGGTCAAATCCTTAGGGATTAGATTGCTATAACTTCTTATTCCTTGAAATCTTAGGCACAGTCATGCCCAAGAAAAACAACATACCTAGAAAAAATAAAAAAAATAGAATTAAAAATATGGACAAATTGAAATTGTAAAAAGAAACAAAATTGAGGAAAGAGATTCTTCGATTTAAGGGATTCTGGCCTCTGGTTGTCTCGATCCTCCTTGGGTTCAATCCTAAACTTTTAGGTGATCATTCTCATAACAAAATAAGCCAGTTATAATGGAAGAGGATGCCTATGACCACTAACTCCACTTAGATTTTAGACTTACGATTTAGAGGAACCTCACTCTAGCTAACTGTCACTTTTGTGGGACCGTCTTACATTAGATCATCGTTTCTCAATGGTGAATGCCTTACCATTTCGTCTCTTGGGCTCGACAACCTCTAACACAGTAAGCTAGCAAATCGACTGTGCAACCTTCCCAAAATACACAAAGTGGCCGCCTTTGCACAAGATTAAAAGATCACTTTTGGAAGGAGATGGATGAAAACGTCAGTCCTGTAATGCAGAGAAACGGTGAATACTCGTTGAGAAGGCTAAGTGCAGGTTCTAAGCCTCAAGAACCTTTTTTGGGGAATCTCAATAACCTTTGGCTAGATGAGTTTAGTGGTTCATGCTTTTTGAAAAAAAAATAAGTTTAATAGAATGGAATTTTATTGAAAAATAGAAGGAACAAAAAGACTAGAGCCTTAGGGGGAATGAGTGTTTTACAAAAAAGATGAGTAAGTATTCATGCCACTCCATCCCCTATTTGCAGTACATAGAAAACCTAGTTTGTTCCTGTTTAAACTCTAAATTATAAATAAAAATATAATTTGAAATTAAATCTAAATAATATCATAATAATCTTAACAATAATCCTAAAAATAAAATTCAAATTTAAATAGAGTCTTATGTTTATACATCTCTTTTTTGAATTTTTGCCCCCAAGTCTTTCATACTTTGTATTTCTAGCACCACTTCTTTCCTATTTCGTATGCTGACCCATTTTATCTTTAGATTCACGCTTTTTACCCCTAATTTCCTTTTGCCTTCAATTTAGTCCCTATAATATGAAAACCCATAAAAAACCCAAATTAGTAGGATCATACTTAAAATATATATGCAATTAACACATAAAAGTATTTCATGTTAGAGTATTATCACTACCCAAGAGAGAGAACGACACTTCCAGCCCGATAGTTTCCTCTCAACTCTTTCCACGATTCCATTCCAAGTAGAAATCTTCCTTGGATCAGCTCCTAATGGAATTCCCAAGTAATTGAACGACAATTCCTTTATCTTACACTTAGAAACAACAACCATTCTGTACATAAACTCCTCATCAATGCCAAACCCCACAATACATGACTTACGAAATTTAATACTTAACCTAGAGAAAATTTCAAAGCAACGAAGAATATACTTAGTATTCCTCACCACTTCCTCATCCGCCCTAAAAAATAAAATGGTGTCATCCGCGAATTGTAAATGTGTGAATGACTGACCAAGTATAACATCTTTTATCCCCTCAATGATCCTCATTTCCTCAGCTTTATCCATCACCAAGTGCAGTACTTCCGTCACTAGAATAAATAAGAATGTTGATAATAGGTCCCCTTGTCTGAGACCTCTGTAGATTCTAAACTCATTTGTGACCTTACTATTGATAAGTACCGCTGCTCTCGCTGTTGACACACACTCCAATATCCAACCAGTGCACCTCTTTCCAAAGCCCATTTTTAATAAAACAAGCTCCAAAAAATCCCAGCGCACACAATATTAAGCTTTGGAAAAATCTAGCTTAAAAATCATATATCCCCCTGCACCTTCCTTCTTCTTAACCGAATATATTATCTCATTTGTGATTAATATTCCATCGAAAGTTTGTCTCTTTCGAATGAATGCGCATTGTGTATCACTTACCACGACCCTAATAACATCACATAATCTTCTCGATAGAACCTTCGCCATAATTTTGCACAATGAACTCACCAAACAAATTGGTCTGAATTCGGAAATGTCATTCGGATTTTCATTCTTGGGTATGAGCGCTATGAAAGACGAATTAATGCTTATCTCCACCTTACCAATTTTATAAAATTCCGCCAATCATTTCAAACAAATCCTTTTGTACAATCCTCCAACACTTTCTAAAAAACATAGATTAAATCCATCCGGGCCCGGAGCATTGTTCTCATCACAGCTCCACACTGCCTCCTTAATTTCCTTCATAGAAAAAGGTACCTCAAGTTTCAAAATTTTCGCTTCATTCAGCCTATTGAATTTCAATACCATATCCATTTTCCATTTCCTCAAAGGGCAGCTAAAGTGGTTTCTAAAAAAATTGAACATCTTCTCTTTCAGCTCTTTAGGTTCACAATACCAAGAATTGCCAATTTTCATCCCATGCACAATTTTCCTATTTACTTTAATCTTTACCGCCCTATGAAAAAATGTCGTGTTAGAGTCTCCATCTTTCAACCATGTCATTCTTTATTTTTTTTTCCTCCAAACAGATTCCTTGAATTTAATTGCTTCCTCAAGTTCTAGATTCAACCTTTTCATCTCCACCATTTCGAACTCTGTTAAATCTCGATTATCGCTTTCATCATCCAACATCTTAATCCTCTCTTCAATCCCATTTATTCTTTTTTTCCAATTCATTTTGTGCATCACCATTCCATTTCCTAAGAGCTCCTTTTAACTTCCTCAATTTCCTTGATATCCTACCATTCATGCTGTCCATTTCATTCCATTCTTTTTTAATTAAACTCGGACACTCCTTTTTGCTATGCCACACGTTTATAAACTTTAAAAGTCTCAGACCCCAATCCACTGCTCCGTTAGTTAACAAAATCGAAATATGATCCGATACTTATCTTTTTAGTCCCTGCTGTTGAAGATCTTCAAAATGTTCTAACCATTCTTCATCCACTAGAAATCTATCCAGCCTACTTTTCTTCTTTTCTGGTCCATACCAGGTAAATTTTTTCCCCATCAATGGTAAATCCACCAATTTGCATTTGTCAATAAAGCTCCCAAAATCCTTCGATCCCTTTAATAATCCCACACAGTTGCTTCTTTTGCTCCTGTTACTAACCGTGTTAAAGTCACCTCCCATAATCCAATGATTAGTAAACTGTTTTCGAGCCTCAATCATCTCCTCCGATAAAATCTTTTGTTCCATCAACGTGCTGGGCGTATATACATTGACCAATATTCCTTCCCAACCTTTGGACAACCAATTCCCTTCCACCACTACAAATCGATTAACACAATATTCCTTATTCATCTAAAATTACCCTTTATCCCATATTGTAATTAACCCTCCCGAACGACCTACTGCTACCGCATACCTAAAATCAAAGTTGTCGTCCCCCCAGATTCTTCTAATTAGATCCCCAGACACTACCTCTAATTTTGTTTCCTGTAAAAAAACATACTTTTACCCTGTGCATTCTAACTAATCTACTCACCATCGTAATTTTGACCTCTGATCCCAGACCTCTATTCAAACTCGAATATTCCAACCAATATTCAAAGATAAATCAAAACAGCAAATTCAAACTCGCACCTGTTGTTGCATTGGGGCTTTATTTGTTCTCTTCGAGTCCTTTGCTACTGCACTTCGAGTCTCATTATATCCTCAATGACATCCCTTTCATCTCCCCTTACACTTAATCCCAATTTCTTCCCCACTTCCTAGGTTTTCTTTGCCTCCCTTAAAATTACCTTCATCCTGTTGCTGATGTCCGAGTCTGACAATGATAAATTCACGATTTTCTCTTCACTCCTTAACACTGTCCTACCATTTTCCTTTCTCCAAATTTTATCCCTCTTTTGTTTCTCCTTAGATGTCAGCACCCTATCCTAAATGCCTCGCATGGAATTGATTTTTTTATTAAATTGTTTCTTCTTCTTTCTACTTCGGATTGTATTTAAGAATACATCTTCAATCTCCTGGAAAATCCCGTCCCCCTGATTCCTTTTCTTCTGATTTGTTTTTAGAATTTTCTTTTTGTTGTCAAACTATTTTCCTCTCCCAAAATCAACTTTTCATTTCTAATTGAGCCCACACCCTCTTCCATATCCTCATGTGCATCTGATCCCCCAGTCGAGCTTATTACAAGTGCCAGACCCATATTTACTAAGTCCTTTCTAGCCCGGTCCATACTTCTATTGTCTCCAAATTCCCCTTCAACTACATTTCCATTAGTTTCGGCATCATGAATCATGATCCCCTTCATTTAATACCCCCAACATCTTCTGACATTCTTTTCCATCTCTATCATTTTCAATGCCATCTTCCATAATTACTTCCTCCATGACGTTTCGGTTGCCTTCCTGAGATTTCTCTGATTCCAATCCGATCGTCGATTCCGGTTCCGACACACTTTCTTTAGCCTCCTCCTGTCATACCTTCTTGTTCAAGATATTGTTTTTAGATACTTCTGACCATCCCCTTTCTCTTACATTGATCGGAAAACTGATATCTCCCACCTCCAATGTTATTACTTCTTCAATCTGCATCGGTTGTTTGATTGAAATCAGCATCTCAATCTTCTCCTAGTTGGTTGTTTTTGTCAAGTTCTCCCCTATCGAAATTAGATCGCCCCAATTGCCAGCTTCCCTTTTGAACATTTCGTAATTCCAACAGCTTGCACCATCAATTAATAATATAAGACATTATTATTGGTGTAAAATAAAAAACATTAAAGGACTTTAAAATAAATACAATTAACTTTATTTTTATTTAAACATAATTAAATATTAATGATAATTATTTTATTTATCTTTTGGGTTTTAAGTTTTAGATTTTGGGTTTCAAGTTTCGGATTTGATTTTTTTCATTTATTTATGTTTAATAATTATAATTAATATTTATTTTTAAACCCTTCAATATTTTTTTTTTGTTTTACACTAGTGATGATGTGTCATTTTATTATCAACTTGTAGGACATGAAATTTATGTACCAATGATACATCAAATATTCTCCCTATATATATATGTCTCCATCTCATAGTTTTTGTAACCCTGTTTTAAAGAGTTAACAGAATATCTCTTATATTAGATTTGGTTAAGAGTTTTGGGAAGATTTTTTAGAGAGAGTTTTGTGTTTTAGTTGGAGGGCTTTGTATTCAGGGTTCTTTGTTTTGATTATCTTTATCTTGTACTTTTCAGATTTCTTTCTCATTAGTGAAGTCTCCTTTTCCCGTAGTTTTTTATCCTCTTAATTGAGGGTTTTCCACGTAAATTTTGCATGTATGACCTTCCTTAATTTTCTCTTTCATAGTTTCTATGGGTCGATCCCCAACACTAATTTCAACCAACAAACACACCCAAGTAGGATTTATTTAAATTAGATTGTATGCCCACACAACATTGATTGCATACACAGTTTAAATTAGCTCCATTGGTCATGGATTCTACAAGAAAGTTGTGTTGACATTGATGATTTAGATTAAGCTATTGGTGATGTCTGCATTGTCAAAGCCTCAGGTAGAATGTGTAACAGATGCCTTGACCATTGCTGACTTTAAACAATCCAGCATGTTTTAAAACTTGGTGGTAGTTGCTGCTACCGGTTATGTATCGAGTTGCTGGGATGCTAGTTTTGTTTTATTGTGCTATTGAGACATGGTTTGTTGAATTGTTGTTGGGAGTTTATTTGTTGTCAGATTTTCTATGTTATGGTTCCTGGTTTGTAGTTTGATGATACGATGGGTGGATGCGGAAGTTGGAGAAAACATAAACTATAAATTGAGTGAAAAGATAAAATAGTAAAGGCCATTCTGTTTTATTTTTCCATAATATTATACAAATAGTCAACCGTGTATATATACATGGCACTGACATGATTGTGAAGGCCTACACACTTTCTATTAGTTGTACCGGCTATCAAATTTTTTTATTATAATTGTAGTACAGGTAAATGCAGCAGCAGGCAGCACATTATTATTTAACTTTGATAGCCTTAATTACCAGCATAGCTTCACGAAGAAGCAAAGGCAGTTAAGCCTCTAACTCAAATGATGCCTTCATTGTGGGTGAACGGCTCCCGGCATCAATTTCAATAGATGCAACGTACCCAAACTTTGTAACTTTAAATTTGGGTTTTCCTCTTTTCTCAAGGTCGGTTTTGATTTGCCCCCAGTGAATAGGTTGCCTTTGGATATCAGTATAGACCTGCAGCATGCATGCAATTAATCATAGATTAAATGATTGTGTATACCCATTCTAACTAGTTAATTAATGATAAGATTGAATCGAGTGCAATATATACCTTGCTGTTCTCATCGAGAGGGTTGCTCCAGGCAACAACCCACTTAGTTCCATCACGTCGCCTGTACACAAGACCAGCAACTGAACCATGACTATCAGCATCATCAGTCACTGATTCATGTGTAAACTCTCTCGCATCTCCATCTTCAATTATTTCTGGGAAATCAGCATAATGAGAGCCTTGCCAAACTTTCTTGTCAGTCAAGGTTAGAGCTTCGCTGGTAGAGTTCCAAAGCTTGCCGTTTGTGGTTTGTTGAGCATTTTTCTGAGAAGCAGCCATGGTAGCTATCTATGTGCTATGGTTTGGTTGTGTTATGCTTCAAATATTGCAATATGCACCTACTTATATACTAGTGTACACCATGCATGCATTGTCCATAACAACAATGTTTATGCGCATGAAATTTGTAGACTGCATTCATATCAAAACTTTTTTTTATTCGTATTCTTGATGTGTCTTTTCACTTCTAAGTAAACATTCTTTTCAATTAAAGAAATATATTTTAACGTATTTGGATTTTTTGATAAATTATTTTTAAGTATATAATTTTTGTATTATAATTAACAATATTTTACCACTTCCAATGTGACCTAAATTATTATTTACATTTTCTCACTCAACTTTAAAAAGTTACAACATAATTATTAAATTATTCAAAAAATTTCATTCTAAGTCATTGAGCTATTAAAATTGTTGTGGTATGGCCTTCTCTATTCGCACTACTTGCACCTATCGAAAGCTCTCATTCCCCTTCTCTTCTACAATTCACTTTTTTTTTTCTTGAAATAAGTTTGCACATCTCAATCTGTGAACCAAAATTCGAACAGCTTTTTTCTTCGATCACTGACATTGATCGTTAGATCGACTTGGATCTAAAATATGTTCTCTTACTTGTCAATGGGTCTTGATCCACCGTAGCGATCGTCGAATCATCGTTTGAAGCTTGCTAGCCGGACTTTTAAAATAAATCTTAACAGCCTAGTGTCTTCAATAAAAACTTTCGAATAGTTGAGTGACTTAAATGAAAATTTTCAAATAGTTCAGTGACAATTTTATAACTTTTTGAAATTGAATAACCAAAATATAAATTTACTCATAATTTAGTAACCTTAAATGAAATTTACCCTAATATAAAAGTATAATTGTTAGGTGCCAAGATTAAACCCACATCATATAATTAAATAAATAAATTTCAACGGATGTGTTATATACAAAATTAGTACATAATAATAAGTGTCATCTCTAAATTAAAAATTTCCATCATATGAATTTGAATTTCTAAAATATCCTTTAATCTTAATTATATATTTTTAAACAAATATTTTTAAGAATTGTTCAAATAATTTCTTCTACTAACTAGTGTCAGTTGCTAGTGCTTACAAAACTCCATGTCCACCATATGAATCTTGTGTAGATTTATATATTAATTATATATTATGCCACATTTGTTACGTGGAAGATTGAAAAAAATATAGATATTATGGAAGCATTTAAAAAAAAGTTATATTAAATTTTGATATGTTGATGATACGTAATAATCTTGAGATATATTTTATATTGATATTGTATTCGAGTGAATTTTAAGTGTAATTTAACTTAAAATCTTATTTTTTTGTACCAAAATAATCATTTAACATCTACTGACTCTTTCATTAAACTTTGAATCCCTTTGAAAAAAGAGTCTAACCCATATTTTATAATAACTAATAAACATGGATATTTCTTTTTACTATGGGCTTTAAGTAAATGGTTTTTAAAAGATAAAAGTAATTTAATTAATTGATTTTGAATATCAAATTATTTCAAATAAATAATTGATTGGACCACTAGTGGTTCTTCTGCATTGTTACGATGTTTGCTTTTCCGTGATTCTAGTGTTTAGCATTGTCTGATGTTTCTCCTCTAGTAGGTGTTGGAATATTTTTAATTAATTGAAAGAGTCTAATTAATTAAAAGTTATATTTTTTTTTTGTTATTAATAAAGAATTATAACTATTTCAATAATATTAGTTGAATCGAGAGATATTAAATAAATAATTATTTTTTTAAAGATATTATTATTCAGAAAAGACACATATTGAAATATGTCTCTATGAAGAGACTTGTAAATTTTTATAAATAGGAATGAAATTTTATTTGGTAATCATACCAACAAGTTCTAAAAATTATTTCTATTTTTCCTCCATCTTTTAATATCATTGGATTATTCTATAAAGAGTTACTGCAAAAATTCTTTATAGAAATTGATTTTCTTGTTATACATTGCTCAGTACTTAGTAGACTATTTTCTTCAGTGCAAAACACAAATAGTCATCGGGCTTCATTTGCTTGAAACTTATTTGCATACCAAGTATAGGTGGGGGGCAAATAGAACCTTAAAGATAGTGGCTTGATACACACCTTGGAGCCTTGTCCTATTTTTTTTGTTTTCTATTCGTTTGTTGTTCATGTTCCGTTCGTGTGTTCGAGATTTTCCTCACCTAAGATTTGTACAAACACTTTCAAGGTTCTATTTTCATGATGATTACTACAACACATAAAAGTGGAATACTAAGGGAGTTGGCTTCCAACTTTGTTAAACTTGATCGATTTGATGGTGGCAATTTTAGACGGTGGCAGAAAAAGGTACACTTCTTATTATCAACTTTGATCGCCTATGTTTTGGATACTCTAAGACCATAAGAGAATGAAAATAAATCCATTGCTACAACCCGAGAAAGGTGAAAATGGGACAATGCTGATTACATGTGCATAGGCTACATATTGAATGATTTATTCGATGGTTTGTTCGACACCTACCAAAATGAGGTCATCGCTAAGGAATTATGGCACAAATTGGAGACATACATGACCGAAGATGCTACAAGTAAGAAATTTCTTATTATTCATTTCATAATTATCAAATGATTGATGGTCGTTTTGTTATGAAATAATTTTGTGATATTGAAAAAAAGCTGAATCAATTTAAGGAATATGATATGAAAATGGACGAAATGATTGTTGTATCCTCCATAATAGACAAACTTCCTTCATCATGGAAAGACATAAGAAAGAGGAAATATATCTTGAAGATTTGGCAAATCATCTTCGTATTGAAGAAGAATATTGAAAGTAATATCAGAACCTAGATTCTGAAAATGCCAAAGTGCATATTACGGAGGAAGTACACACTACTAAACCATCCAAGAGAAAGTTCATACAGATTGTTGAAGCACTTAAGTTCAAAACAAAACAAAAGTGCTCCTGTTACCATTGTGGCAAGCTGGGACATTTCAAGAATGAATGTCGATTCTTAAAGAAGAAATCTTCTTTTAAGGTTGATAATAAAGAAAAGTTCATTGCCATGATTTCTGAAATTAATATGGTACAAGATGATAAAGTATGGTGGATTGATAATAGAGCAACGAAACATGTGTGCAAAGATAAAAACATGTTCACAAAGTTCGCACAATGTGAATATGGCAATGACTTATACATGAGAAATTCTTCCATCGCAACAACCAAAGGCAAAGGGTCTGTTGAACTGCAATTCACTTCTGGAAAGGTTTTAATCTTGAATGATGTATATTATGTACCAGAAGTTAGGAAGAATTTAGTGTTTGAAAGTCTATTGAATAAGTTTGGTTTCAATCTTATTTTTGAGGTAGATAAGTTTATTCTGTCTAAGGGGGGAGGAATTTCTGTAAGGGTAGGGTATACGTATGAGGGTACGTTCAAACTCAAGATTATTTTTTTTGCTCAATCACTATCAATTATAGAAAAAGGCCATGGAGAATCCAAGTCATTCCAATCTCAAAAACTTGCATCATACAATAAACTCTACCAAAGCCAATAAAACCAACTCTGCAAAATCCCCTAAACTGAATACATAGTAGCAAAAATAGAACAACTAATCAAACAAAGACCGATACTCCCATTCTCTTCAACACTCTCACCACTATGCTTTAAAGGTATCCGAACGCTAAACCCTGCTATTGCCAGTGCAAAAGCCATTTCGTTCCCCATATGTTCTACTTTTCCAAATGACAAATATGATCTTCTCTCAATTTCGGCAAAAAAAATAGTGTAACTTTCCCACTCTTGACTGTGTTTATGAAAGCCATTTAAACACCACATTGGAACCAACTTCAATCAATAATGGACAACAAGTTGCCCATCTCATACCTTCATATAACTCAAGCGCAACTCCAATTAACTTAAATTCTGCCAATTTAGCATCTTTTGCCTCGCTCGGACCCAAGAATCATGCTCGCGCCACTCCATCTTCATCTCTCAATACCCCTCCACCTCCAGCTTTGGCCTCGAACACTACCCCGCATACGTTAAATTTCAGCCAACCCCTTGGAGGAAACCGCCAAATCATCTCCAAGCCCTTAAAGTTTTGTTATAAGACCTACATTTTAAAGGGTCAAACCACCAAAAACTTTCAGTTAAAATGACTTCATTATACACCGCCCTTACCCACATCATTGCTCTCATCTTCGAGTGGAAAATCATCGTATCCATTGGTATCATTTTTTGATTGAACACCACCTTATTTCTTGCCAGTCAAATTGACCAACATGTAGCTGAAATTGAGATCAACCATAAAATTTTCATAACTGCTAATAGATAAACATTATTACACAATTTAAAGAATTCAAAAAAACCCTCCACAGGTTCCCATCTCATCTCCCACCAGTTAAAGATTCTCCTCCAAAATCCTTCAACAAATTTACATTTAAAAAACAAATGATCAACTCTTTCCAACTCTTTATCGCACAATGGACATTTCTTTCTCATTTGCTGGAACCGAAAGCCTCGCCTTTCCAAAAACTCTATTGTGGGAAATCTTCCTAATGCCAGCATCTAAAGAAAACTTCTTACCCTGGGTGGCACCTTCATCTTCCAAATTTTGTCAAATTCAAAACTTAAATCCTCCACCCCCTTCTCCATCAATAAATTTGGCATCCTCTTTATCGAGAATTCTCCCTTACTGTCATGCAGCCATATCAATCAGTCCTCCTTCTCATGAGCTAACTTTATTTTTGTTACCTCCTCAATCATTTTCTCAAGCATATCCACCTCTCTGTCAAGCAGTTTTCTTATAAAATATTCTCCCCACTTTACTTCACTAAATCCCCTATTTTTGGTATACATTCCCACCCTTGTTTGAGTTTTGCCAAGATTATTAATAAGAATAAAAATATTGTTTCTGCTTATATGGTTGAATCTTCTGATTTATGGCATTATAGATTAGGTAATTTGAATTATAGAAAATTCCGTGACATGCATAAGCTAGATTTAATTTCTATTTTTAATAATAATATTGAAAAAATGGAAAGCATGCATGTTAACTAAAATTACTAGGAACCCTTTCCCTAAGGTTAAAAGGAAAACAAAAATACTTCATTTGATACATAGTGATTTATGTCACATGCATGATACTTCTACATTATGTGGAAAGAAATATTTTGTTACTTTTATTGATGATTGTTGTAGATATTGCTATGTATATTTATTGTATTCAAAAGATGAAGCGCTTATAAATATGAAGTTTAACTTCAATATGAATAATTCATCAAGTGCTTAAGATCGAATAGAGGTGAAGAATACTATAATCCAAATTATTTTGAATCCATTGGGATTATCCATCAAGTTTCAACCCCTTACACACCACAACATTGATTGCATACACAATTACGGTATTTAAATTAGCTCCATTGTCCATGGATTCTACAAGAAAGTTGTGTTGACATTGATGATCTGGTTTAAGCTATTGGTGATGTCTGTATTGTCAAAGCGTCAGATAGAATGTATAACAGATGCCTTGACCATTGCTGAATTTTACAAATCCAGCATGTTTTAAAACTTGGTGGTAGTTGCAGCTACAGGTTATGTATCGAGTTGCTGGGATGCTAGTTATGTTTTATTGTGCTGCTGGAAACGTGGTTTGTTATTGGGAGATTATTTGTTGTCAGATTTTCTATGTTATGGTTCCTAGTTTGTAGTTTGATGATTCGATGGATGGATGCGGAAGTTGGAGAAAACATAAACTATAAACTGAGTCAAAAGATAAAATAGTAAAGGCCATTCTGTTTTATTTTTCCATTATTATACAAATAGTCAACCATGTATATATACGTGGCACTGACATGATTGTGAAGGCCTACACACTTTCTATTAGTTGTACCGGCTATCAAAATTTTTTACTATAATAGTAGTACAGGAAATGCAGCAGCAGGAAGCACATTATTATTTAATTTTGATAGCCTGAACTACCAGCATAGCTTGATGAAGAAGCAAAGGCAGTTAGGCCTCTAACTCAAATGATGCCTTCATTGTGGGTGAACGGCTCCCGGGATCAATTTCAACAGATGCAATGTACCCAAACTTTGTAACTTTAAATTTTGGTTTTCCTCTTTTCTCAAGGTTGGTTTTGATTTGCCCCCAGTGAATAGGTTGCCTTTGGATATCAGTATAGACCTACAGCATGCATGCAATTAATCATAGCTTAAATGATAATGTATAAGCATTCTAACTAGTTAATTAATGATAAGATTGAATCGAATGTAATATATACCTTGCTGTTCTCATCTAGTGGGTTGCTCCAGGCAACAACCCACTTAGTTCCATCACGTCGCCTGTACACAAGACCAGCAACTGAACCATGACTATCAGCATCATCAGTCACTGATTCATGTGTAAACTCACTCGCATCTCCATCTTCAATTATTTCTGGGAATTCCGCATAATGAGAGCCTTGCCAAACTTTCTTGTCAGTCAAGGTTAGAGCTTCGCTGGAAGAGTTCCAAAGCTTGCCGTTTGTGGTTTGTTGAGCATTTTTCTGAGAAGAAGCCATCGTAGCTTTCTATGTGTTATGGTTTGGTTGTGTTATGCTTCAAATAGTGCACTACACACCTACTTATATACTAGTTTACACCATGCGTGCATTGTCCATAACAACAACATTTATGCGCATGAAATTTCTAGACTGCATTCATATCAAAACTTTTTTTATTCCTATTCTTGATGTGTCTTTTCACTTCTATTTGGATTTTTTGATAATTTTTTTTTAAATGATATAATTTTTGTATAATTAATTAACAATATAAAGAGTAAATCATTTCCAATGTGTTATATCCTATACCCGACCTGACCGTCGGATCAAGATATCGGGATGTCATATTCATTACCGAAGCAACTACATAAATTTCAGGTTAATTTATGACAAAACTATTTATGAGTTAAAGAGCTCATTAAAGCATGATATTCAATCAAAGATAATAAAAATTTATAAAATTAACACAAGTATTAAAGTTTTACAAATAAGTCTATTGGAAGACTTACACTTTCTAAACTAGTTTACCCACTTTATGTATATTTTATAATTATTTCTAACTTGTGCCAATTAATTTAATTTTTCATAAATTTTAGTCAAAATTCCAAAATCACATCAATTAACAATTATTCGCTTATTATTTTATCAATTCATTTAAACATTATTTCCAATATCACCTAAATTATTAGTAAATTTAGGTTTCCTAATTGAACTAAATTATTCAAATTTGACCGAACTCTTTACTGCTATTCATCTCATTGCAAGTTTACTGCTATTCAAAATTTATGCATTGTTTTTCTAATTTGGAAATGTCAAAATCAATGAATTGATATGCAATTTTAGTTTAACTTCCATGACTTGTTTTAAAAAAAATTGGAATGGCAGTATCTATAAATAATATTTTTCTATATTATTTATGAATTATTTAAATATATATTTAATTGTAAATTTGTAATTATATTTCAATTTAAATAAATTAACTTTTATTCGGGTCAGGTTAAGTCTGAATTATCCTATTTTATATAGGGTCGGGTTTGGAAAAATTTTAAGCTCAGGTTTTGAACTGGGTCAAGTTTGGGCAGAGGCAATAACTAGAAACCTCCTTGTCTAGGCCCAAACTAGACCCAGCTTGGCCCGGCCTATGGACAGCTCTATGCATGATGTTTTGAGTTTAATTATCATTATGATCAAATTCCCAAAAATAGAAGTATAGGGACTAAATTTGAAATTTATGAAGAATACAAGGATTTATGAATTTTTTTAACCTAGTATAAAATATGAATATTTTAATTATACAAATATGAGTATTTGTTTAAATAGTACTTAGCCTTCATTTATCTCATATATAGAATATATGTAATTTAAATTAAGATTTGATTAGGCATTATTTATTATCAAGTTTATATATGATATTAATTATTACAAAATATTATCTTATTATAAAATAAATTTCAATTATCAAAAGGAAATTATATTATAATATTTTATAACAAATATATTTATGTCGTGTTAGTTTACAAAGAATAACTTTTAAAAAATGATTTCTGAAAATATTATCAAATATTTTACAATTTTCTTTTAAAAAATCAATTCATTTTTAAAAGAATCATTTTCCGACAACCTTAATACTTATTAAGTAAGGAGAGTTGGAATCTTGAATGTCCAAAAGCCACCTAACATGGTCACGAAAGGATACGATAGTTTTGTTTTTTTCAGGTAAAGCATAAGATACTCTTTAAGTTAAAACCATGTTAGATTACGTCACATTTATTACGTGGGTGGTTGAAAAAAAATATAGATGAAATTTGTATCTTTTGTTTGAAATATTTTCTTTATACTTGTATTATATTGGTATTACTTTTTATAACTTATCGTATTTAATGTCATATTTAATTATTTTTTATATTGTGTACATGCAATTTAGCATGTATAATATTAATGACATTACTAGATTTAAATTGTTTTTCAAACTCTGAATTTTCCTCTTTTTTTTTTTTTTTTACTATTTTTAGGAATAATCAAATATTTAGAAATTAATCAAATGAGATTTCGGTTCGGTTGGCAAAAACAGAGATATTGGGTCTTGAGTATCTAAGTTTAAGACCTACGATAATCAATTATATACGTAAAGTTTTTGAGTTTTAGTTCAGTTAATCTTAATTTAGTTTTAGTCTCGACTATATTAGTACAATCGATTTATGATTATTTATATTTGTAGCTATATTGTACTTGTTATATTTAAAAAATTTTAAAATTATTTCACTTTTCTGTTGTTTTACATTATTAAGAAATATATAAAAATCAATTTAATAAAACCTACTTTAAGTAACCTTACATGTTGTCAATTTATCATTAAACTGCAAAAAGAATAGTGAGGTGTCTATTAAGGATAAATTCTGGTTGAAATTAAAAGAGGAATAAAACATTGAAATTGAGGATAAGAAATTGGAAGTTATTTATCCAGAAGTGCTAAGATTAACGTAACCTCACATGACTCAGATTCAGCACCACCGGCATTCCAATTATATATTAATTCCTAATCCATCTTACATCCACTTTAAACTTCACAATTCCAAAATAAAGTGAGCAGATAAGGGATTTGCCTTCCAATTATATATTCTGATTAAATGAATATATGCCTCTTAATTTCCTTTTTGTTTTTCTTAAAAAAAAAAAAAAAGAATATGCAAGTGCCTTCATTCATCATCATCATCATGATGAGCTTGATTTTGCCTTTTACCCGGCTAATTGGAATGTATACATGCGTGTGTGTATATATTCATGCTAATTATTCAAAATTTGAGGAGTTGAAGAATAAATATGAGAAAATTGAAGGACCAAAAGTGAACCAACCCAATTTTTTATGACATGAAATTGGTGTGCATGGGCTAAATTGAATAAGTGGAGAAATATGAAGGATTAAATTGTAATTTTACCAAATTAAATAATAATTCGAAGAAAGAATTGTGGAGGATGTTGAAGGGTAAAATAGTCATTTTCCAATTAATGTAATTAGCATGAAACATCATGATTATTATGGATATTAGTGTTGAATTTTAATTGGGTGAAATATTTTATTATGATTTTATTTTTAGATATTTTAATTAATTAATTAATAGTTAAGGAATTTGAAAAAGATGAAAAGAAAACATTGTTATTCTTTTCCATCATTCATGTTCCACCATCCATGAGAAGAAGAAAGTTTGCTTTCTTTACAATTTAACCATTTTATATAAAAAAAATTCACAATTTTCACCTAGAAACCAAAGGAATTTCCATAACCAACAAGAGAGAAAAATGATAAGTGCGCTCTGGAGAATAAGAATATCAATTTAGATTTAAGAAAAATGAAGTTGGAGGAGAGAGAAAATAAGCTAAAGCTTCATTCCAAGAGAACAAGGTATGAATGTTTAGGTTTCGTATTGTTTTCAAGTTTAATTTATTAGAAAAGTATAGAAAAGATGTTAAAGTGAAGATTACTCATGGAAAGTTTTATGTTTTGATATGATGTTGAAGAAAGAGATTGAAAAAATGAATCAAGTGATGTGGAAAAAGGAGCAAGTGATTTAAATTTGGAAAAGGTAAGTACCCATGAATTCTCTTGTTATTTAAGGATTAAAAATGTAAACTTAGCAAAGTTTTGTGGTAAATTAGTAAAATAAAGTGTAAAATAATTTAATATGTGAATAAAGATAAAAGTTCAATGAATGTATTATGAGATGATGAAATATGCATAAATTATTGTAAAAGTGAAATTGTGGAAAAAAATATAGAATTTTTATGATAACAAAGACTAAATTGTCAAACTTGATAAAATATATGAATGAAATAATAGAAGTGAAATACATAAAAATTTATATGTGAAACAAAATATTGCCTTGTTTGAAAAAGTATTAAAAAATTCAATCAATTGAAAATTAATATTTTCAGCAGCTTAATATTTTAAAAACATTTGATAACCCACAATGAAATTAACTAGATCGAAATTTTTTTCCACAAAAAAGTGTGGAAAATGATAAGTAGATAGGGACCTACTTATTGCTTAATAGAGAATAAATCAATTGTTTTTCTATTTTATTTTATTCTATTTCATTTAAGGTTATATTATCCTTTATCAAACAATCTAATTATAATCGGTTTTTAAGTTTGAGTAATACACCAAACATATTTTATAAACTAAATTCAACATTTAATTTTTCAACACTTAATTTTTTAGTTTATCATAGCCTTAATGTTTTATGTTAAGTTCTGGTAGTAGTATATCAACTCTCAATTCAAGACAAATTACCTTAACATGGAATAATGTTTTACTAAAAAGAAAATCGTTGATTGAACTTAAGCTCTGTTTGTTTCACTGAAAATGGCTTCTAGAAAATGATTTCTGGAAAATGACTTACATTTCTGGAAAAGCTAATATTTTCTGGTGTTTGGATGGATCTGTGTAAAATATTTTCTTTTGTTTGGCAGGTTTTTTAAAAATATTTCATAAAAGTTGTTTTCAATTAAACAAACATACATTTGAGATTTTATTTATTTATTTATTCATTGTTTAATTGAGTTTATTTCATATCTATAATTTTATATTTTACATTGTTTTTACATATATTAAAAATATTTTGTTAAATTTAGGTTCATTGCAATGATCATTTTTTAGTTACATGACTACCAACTGAGTATTTTTTTATTTAAAAATGTGACATTAACAAAATTGACAAAAAAATCAACAATGTCAGCAGTTGGACTTGATTTTCAAATCTAGAAAGTAGAGGGACTAAATTCTTGAAAATAAAAGTACAGAAACTAAATTGCAAATTTGTGAAGAGTATATAGACTTATGACATATTTTAACATTTATACTACAAAACATTTATTATTAATATATTTATAATTGTAATAAATATTTAGTATTAAAATATTAATATTGATATTTTCAATAATATGTGAATAATATTATTTAAAATTATTATTTTTAAAATTTACTATTAAAATAAAATTTAAATATTAAATAATTTATTAAAAATAATAAATTATGTTAATTATATTAATAATTTATTATATGACTAAATATAAATAATTAAATACGTATGCTTAATAATATTAAAAAATATAATATTTATATTAATATTTTAATAATTTTAAATATTTTTAAAAATAAAAATAAAATTTATTATCAATATAATAATATTAAACTTGATTTAAGTTAATTTTTATATAAAAATAAAATTATTTATTGAGGAGCTCTTTACCGGAAAATGACTTACGCTTTTAAAAAAGGTAAGTCATTTTACAAGAAAAAATGCTTATTTTCCGTTGACCTGTAAGTCATTTTCTGTTAACCAAGCTGTTTTTTGTGAAACAAATATAGGAAAATGCAGAAAACATATTCCATAAAATTTTTTACATGTAAACAAACGAAGCTTCAAATTTGATCGAACTCTTTACTATTCATCTCATTGCAAGTTTACCGCTATTCAAATTTTATGCATTGTTTTTCTAATTTGGAAATGTCAAAATCAGTGAATTGATATGCAATTTTAGTTGAAATTTATGAATTGTTTTGAAAGAATTTGGAATAGCAGTATCTATAAATTATCATTTTTCTATATTTATTCATGAATTATTAAAATAAATATTTATTTATAAATTTGTAATTACATTTCAATTTGAAAAAAAATAATTTTTAATCGGCTCAGACTAGGCTTGAATCATCTTATTTTATATAGGGTCGGGTTTAGACAAAATTTCAAGTTCATAGTTTGGACCTGATCAGGCTTGGACAAAGACAATATCTAGAATCTTTTGTCTAGATTGAAACTGAACCCAATTCTGCTCGATCCATAAATACCTCTATGTATATTGTTTTGAGTTCAAATATCATTATAATCAAATTTTAGATCCATAAAAACATGAACACCTCTATTGCCTCATGGTCTGAAAAACATGGCCATAAAAACAACGTACTAATCTCTAAAGAATGTTAGATCCAATCGGTTAGAGTATCCTATCCCATTGAATTTCGAGTTTCCAACCAAGTGGGTGACTCTTTATTCTGGCTCGATTATGGATTGAATATATACGGATTATCATCCTCCTATTTTCACCTTTTCTTCTATGACTTCCTTTTTGTCTTTTCATGTTCCAAAGGTGTTTTGCTTAGAGTAAAAAGAAAATTGAAGGAATAAAAAAAATTAAATATATATATTTTGTGTACTTGATAAGAAAGGTGAAAAGGACATAAAACTTTTGAAAAATGTATAATTTGAATTAACATATTTGCAACTCTCATTTTCTCTCCTCTTATTATTCCAATTTGGAAGAATAAATAAATAATTAATACAAATCCCAGAAGCCTTTACATGTTGAGAGTTTCGTACAACCATATGATAAACAAGAGAAGGCACTTCGAAAATTCTATTTTAAAGAGAAGTGACATTTACCTCGTTCACTCTTATCGGTTTATCATGTCTGAATCTGAACTATTGCAAATTAGTAGCCATGATCGAAATCAACTTTCTTGTCTCATGAGGAGTTTAATTCACTATGGCACATCCGCTGACAACATCCATCATATTTCTTTCTATAGGTAGGAGTCCTTCATAAAAATATTGGATGAGTAATTGTTCTGAAATTCTATGTTGTGAGCAATTAGCACATAGTTGCTTAAATCTCTCCCAATACTCGTGAAGAGTCTCCATGTCGTTTTGCTTGATGTCGCAATTTTTTTTCCTAATAGAAGTAGCACGTGAAGAAAAAAAATATTCAAACAATCTTACCATGTCAATCCATGTGGTTATAGATTCAGGAGCTAAATAAAATAATCAATCCCTCCCCTTGTCGGCTAGCGAAAAGGAGAAGGCTCTTAGTTTGATTTGCTCTTAGCGAAAAGCGAAAATATAAAATAAATTTTTAATATCAAAAATTGATATTTCGTGTTAAACTTTTTTTTTTTAGAAATCATATTTCGTATTAAACTTTTGTTTGAATTTCTTTTAATATCAAATTACTTTTTATAACTTATCGTATTTTATTTCATATTTTATTATTTTTAAATTGTGTACATGCAATTTAGCATGTATAATATGAATGACATTACTAGATTTTAATTGTTATTTTAACTTTGAATTTTTTTTACTATTTTTTAAGAATAACCAAATATTTAGAATTTAATAAAATGAGATTTCGGTTCAATTGGCAAAAACAAAGGCCTTAGGTCTTGAGTCAAATGCTCTTAATCTTCAATTAAGATTAATTGAATTAAAACTTCAAACATATCAATTACCTTCAATTAAGATTTGGTTATTGATCTTCAAACATAGTAGTCTCTTTATCTTCTCGCACATTTGCTCTTTGCATAAGCATCTCCATCTCCTTAGAGTACTCATCAACAGATCGTTTATCTTGAATAAGGCGTTGAAGTTTCGTTTTGACCTCTCTTAGTAACGAGAAGGAATGTAATGCTTTCGCATCACTTGCTTCTACTCGTCCTATGTTTCAATTACCATTTCGTAATTTCTTTGACGATTAATTCCAAGTTGAATCCACCAACTCAACCCATAATTTGAAAATCCAAGGGTCGCCAATGAGACTTTTTCCTCTTTCCGACATTTATAGTAACAGAACATAAGTCCAATTTTTGAGTCTCACTTAATATGCTTCAGGATCATACCTTCCTCGGAATGGTGGAATGTTGAACTTTGGTTTAGCTAAAAAATGCTGCCCATGGTCATTATTAACCAAAGTCTCATCATTTGCACGAGAGACACATCGAGCATTATTTGCACGAAGACGAGGTTGATCAATCTTATCTCCTCAATTACGATTTCGACGCTCAATTTTGGTACTTAGACATTCCAAAATTTTGTTGATTGTGTCTAGAATAGTGTCACGTTTCTGATCTCGAGCATTTTGAACCTCTTAATCCCTTTGCAACTTCTCAATCATAGTATTGTGAATCATTATGAAAGCCTAAAAAGAACACAACACTCAAAAAAAGAAAAACTAAGCAAACCTCACTGTTATACATTCGCAATAAATAAAAAAACTCTAAGAGACAAAGAAAAGAAATTAAGATTTTCTAGCTTGTAACTTTTAAAGGGTAATCAAACTCAATAATATTAAAAAAGATGTAGGATCACTCTCTCTAACAAAGTTGACCTAAGGCTCTAAGAAGCCAAAGAAAAACTCGACTCCAAAGGAAGTAAGTTGCGCGGAGAAAGGAGATGCAACTCTCTTCGTATCTATTAACAATAAATGAAAATGTGTTAGAATGTGTAATAGAATAAGAAAAGTTAAAACAAAAGAAACCCTAATGTTGGAATCAAAGAGAATAAACTACCCAACCTAAAACAAATTGAATTTTTTCGTTTGAGGTGTTCCCGATTTTCAAAAATCACAGAACTTAAACTGGAGTCTTCTCAAATAATGTAGATTTGATCTAAAAAAATTCAGCACAAAATTCAACCCACACAATATTTTTTATTTTTTTATTTTTTCGTATTCTTTTTATTTTTGCACTTTTTCGATCACTTTTTTTTGTGGGAAATCTTTTTTTATATTCTAAGAGAGTGCCAAGAATCAGTATATAAACTTTTAAATCATTTGGAAAGCGTTTATCGACTGAAAAATATTTTTTCTGAAAAATTTCTATGCAAAAAGGAAAAAAAACTCTTTTGAGATTGTTTGTTAGAAATCAGTTTATAAGAACACAAAGAACACCTAAAACGCTCAAATCTGATACCAAATAGTAAGGATTGAAGCAGAGGAAGGTTTGAATTCAAGTTGTTTGACTTAAGAAGGAAAGATTTAGATATGACCTGAAATGAAGAAACCAAACAAATTTAGAAAATAACAAAGGAAATAAGAAAAATAAAAAATTAAAAAAATAAAGGATAAATATTCAAAATAATAACTAAATAGCAAAAAGATAAATAAAAGCAAAGTGGAAGATGGAACGATAAACTAATGGATATGATGGATAGAAGGATAAATGTCTAATTGAACCCTTTGATATATAAATCCCAACAAACTCAATTAATGAATCTAATCAACCTCCAAGAAATAATCCTTTGCAAATTGTAGGGTGAAGAACGAATTCCCATGACTCCCTGAAGAAAATTAAGAAAAAAATTACTTTTAAAAATCACAAGAAAGAAATCTTGCATAAGAAACAAATTCTCAGAGTTAAAAACTTTATTAATGAAAATACTTGTCTGATTTGTGTAAATGCAAAGGCCTATATATAGACTAGATAAATAAATCTAAATAAAACTCTTAAGTATACTCTATTTAACATAAACAAGAAGTTGTTTTAAACTAAACTTTCTTGTTGACATCAAGCTCCTAAATAACTTAAACTACTTAATAATTATTAATTAAAAATTTAGAATAATAAAATAATATAATAATAAGAGCTGATAAATACAATATTTGGTTCGCATATAATAAAAATTAAGCCCAAAACCTGAACCCAATATGATTTAAACTAGAGTTAAAAGCCTGAAACTTGTAATTCCCATCATAATCTCGACCAGAAATTCTACTCGTGTAGTCTTCACTAAAACGATAATAACTTGAGCTCTCGAACTCAAAATTGAGTGATTTAAAGCGCGTTTCGAAGCTAAGAGATAGATATTTGAATGCCATGAGACATCTCAACCCAAAAATGTTTGGATCCCATTCAAAACATTGTCGTAAGACTGCTGATTTCTCAAACTTGAAAATTGACAGCTTTGGTAAATGAAATTAATTTAATAAATTTCACCCCATCTGTGCATGTATCAAAAATAAATAAAATTGTTCATTTTTTTTTTCTAAATATCTCATATTAATTCCTAATCCATCTAAACATCTCTTTTGTGGTGACATCCACTTTAAACTTCATAATTCCAAAATAAGGTGAGTAGATAAGAGATTTGCCTTCCAATTATATATCCTGACTAAATGAATATATGCTTATTAATTTCATTTTTGTTTTTCTTAGAAAAAAAAAAGAATATGCAAGTACCTTCACTCTTTATCATCTTCATCGTTATCATCATGTGCTTGATTTTGCCTTTTACCTGGCTAATTAGAATGTATACATGTGTGTGTATATATACATGCTAATTGTCACCATCTTTTAAAGCATATATTCACTTGCTTGATCAATTATAGAGGAATATATGTTTGTTAGCATCCTCGAAAATTCAAACTTATTTATTAAAGTGAGATATTTAATAAATACAAGATTTATTATACACTTACATTCATAATGTAAATGAAAAAAATTTAACAAATATATTTATTAAAAATTCACATAAAACCAATTGATATTTTGATTATAATTGTAAAGTTAATTGTTTACTATGCATGAATTTAAAGCTCTCTAAGTGTCTGGTTACTTGTCTGAACCCGAAGGCCTACTCGATATATGAGAGGGTTTGGACAAGTAGATAAAGCCCCAAAAATGGGCTTGGGAAAATGTATAGGCCCGTTTTCTATTTGATAGCTCCGTAGAAAGGTTTGGATAAGATGATTTGGCATTGGCCTAGTAATGGATTTTATTCAATGAAATCGGGATGCAAGTTAACCTCTGATTTATATTCCATTTGTAAAACCCTTACCCGACTTGAACGACGGATTCGAGTACGGGCATCACAACCTAATCAGGTTATTGCTCAGACTATAACCTTACTACATTGAAATAATCTAGATTACCTCTTACAACATCTTATAACAAGGTCTAAATTTAATACAACGTTTATTATCCTAACTCTGAACTCGGAGGAGTTTCAACAAATACAAATTGATCGCTCCATCTGGCGTAGTCTCTAGTAGTTACCCCTATCCTATGTGCATGACACTTCTCCTTAATAACTTTTGTCTCAACATGATTTGGCTTAGTCCCTTCCCGAGTCTCTTATCCTGCATATCTTGCGATCACAAATTAACTTTCATAAGTTCAAATAAACTTAGAGAGTTTCTTTTTCCTAAACATAACCCGCAATGTCGGGGTTCAAATAATAATACTAATAGTAATAATGTAATGATTCATTGCTCGTTTAGGCATTACTTATAAACTGTCATAGTGGACTTTTTCCCAATCCCGATTCTATTCACTGGCAAATGGATCATGAGTGAATTCCTTCCGACCATTCTCTCAACATTCATTCAGCCTTGACAGATTCTTTGTATGTTTCACCATTTGTGCGGACTCTATATTTTCTTTTACTCAAATTCTTCCTTTTGGTGCTCATTCCCAAATCTGTTTAGTCTATGTCAGGCTCTTTTCTTATCATGGTCCCAAAGGACTTGCTAACATTTCATCCATCAAGATAACCATTGAGGCCCCCTCACTATTCAGTTGATGAAGTCTCACTTGGGACTTTTAACAATTGGATTACTTCTTCGTAATCCACCTTATTCTCGTTACCCCACAAGTAGTATGGCATATCTGTGAGTGGTGGTCCACTTTTCCCTTCAGTACCTAGTAGCCTACCATTGGAGTGAATAATTTGTATTCACTCCTAGGTTGGTCCCTACAAAACTAGCCATTTGGATAGTACTTTCCCAGTGGTTGTTCACTTTAAGGGAATGGTCTTGATAGACAGATCTATCATCCAGTATATTCTTCTTTGTTAGTGGATTCTCTCTATCCCATCTTTTCCTTATAAACTAACTGGTATACCTTTTTATCCATTCTCTAGCGTCTAGGGTTTCTCTAAGCGCCTTCTAATGATTAGTAATTGCGGATCCTTATCTATGATCCTTGGATACCATCTTTTGTTTGCCTGCAGACTAGGCACCATTAGTGTGTCATTTCTCATGACTACCTCTTACTGGGTTACCACCCGTATGCCCTATTGGCTCTCACAACTACCACTCTAGTAGTCTCTTCCCATTCTCATTACCTTCCTTCATTATTGGTGGATTCCTTCATCCCGTCGGCTATCCATCGCATATCATACATTCGTTATCCTTCTAACCCTTTTTTCCTCTTTGGCGGGTTGTCCTACGATTCTATTATGAGTTCCCACACATTTTTATTGTCCTGGCAGACTCTCTCTCTATTTCTCACTATGCTGCCATAGTTGAGCTATGGTCTTACATAGGTACCTCATGTTTAATGTTCTGACGAACTCCATTAGCTGCCATAGTCTAACTATAACCCTACTTCTCAATATCCCAATGTTTATCATCCTGGCAGACTACTCTGTGTATAATGTCCCATCAGACTATCCCATGTTTAATGTCCTATCACACTATCTTTGATGTCATAGTGTTTTTCAACTAAGGTCTTATTATACCGTCAAATCATCTTTTGATGCCATGGTGTCTTTCAACTATTGTCTTACACAATATCACCCGTGTTTATCATCCTAGTGGACTATTTGTGATTCTATAGTATCTTTCAACCATGGTCTTACTCATTTTTTTCATCAACTCATTGCTTGATGCCATAGCATCTCTCAACTATGGTCTTACTCAATATAACCTTGTGTTTTCTGTCCCAATACACTGCCAAAGATGCCATAGTCCAACAATGGTCTTAGTCCGATTTACCATGATTTTATGACGTGTTTTAGTAAGGGTCTTACTCATTTCTGTCATGATGTCATAGCATCTTTCAGCTATAGTCTTACTCATTGTAGGCATATAGCCTCCAATAGGTCCCATGGCCTCACCATGATATTCACTCTTCCCATTTTATCCCTTCCATTCCTCTCTCTCACCATCCTATACCTTGATGCTCAAACACCACAATGTTCCTTTTACAAGGCTCGAAGCTTCGCACATCATAGTTTGCACTCCACAATACTGTATGACGATATCTAACAAAATCATCCCACGTTCCTATTCCTATCTTCTTCTATTTCCCTTCATGATTTCCCTTATCATGCATACTAGCCTAGAATGGCGAATACTAATAAATTCATGAAAACATGCATCATATTTTTGCAGTCCTGGGTTTGAGTATAAAAACTCAATTGACGCTTCTTCGTTTTGTTTGCTTAGCTTTTTCGTACGCCAGAACTTCCATTCTCCTGACAGCGCGCTAAGCATGACAACCAAATCATGGGTTAAACTTAGTGTTTACACTTTAAATCTAAATTTTCCAAAAATATGTAAAACCCCTTAAAAATGGTTCTAGAAACTTTTAACTTTGTTTCCTAAAGTTTACATATACTAGAGGGCTTAGAACCTTACCAATATACTGGTTTCTCTACTTGTCCATCTTAAACCTCACGATCACTGCTCCATGTAGAGCTTCTCATAATCATCTCGTCTTCAAGCAACAAAAAAGATGAATAAATGGAAGAAAATAAAACAAAATTTTAGATGAATCCCCTCATTGAAGTCACCTCTCGACTATTTATATACCTCCTCTCACGTTCTTCAACCGTTTAGGAGCCATCCATTGACAGTCATTTTGTCCCCCGCTAAGGAACCGGTTGGTCCTAATCTAACAGAACTAGACTTGGTTCTCAACCATGCTTTATTCCATTTTGAACTTTTCCTGGTCTCTCAATAGAGACTGCCAACCTACAATTTTTTCAATTTATCCCCTAATTGTTCCAAATTTTTGGGTTAAAAGGATTTCGAGTATGACACCAATTCTGTTTTGAATGAAGATGATGATCCTTGATTGAATATTTGGGATGGCCATTTCCAACTGAAGGTCAAGTATTTTACTTGGAGGTGTCTCAGAAACTTTATTACTACCGAGGAAAGGTTAGTTGATAAAGGTTTAAATGTACCTTCAATTTGTATCCGATGTGGAGAGGTGGAAACGTTCGATCATGTTTTTATTTCTTGTGCGCTCACTCGGGTGGTTTGGTAATATTTTGGATTTCCACATCCGCATCTTGATGTTCTCCATTTTATTCAAACTTTGCTTAAGTCGGTTGACATTAATAGAGTTTGTCGAACTCTTACTATTTTGTGGAGCATTTGGTTCCATCATAACTTGTTTTTTTGGAAAGATGAGGTGTTTTCCTCGCAACTTGATGTCAATTTTGCAGACAACTTTCATAGGAAAAGGTTGAAGGCTTAGTCTATTTTTCGTATAACTCAACCTTTAGCGCATCTGATTACCTCGACGGCTCATGGGTGGAAACGACTTGCTGTTGGTATCTTAAAATGCAATGCTGATGGAGCTTTATTCGAGATGATCATTATTTTAGCTTTGGGACGATTGTTTGGGATCATACTAGTGTTTTTATTAAAGGTTTGGTTGGCCATGTTAATCCTTCTTGGGACCCTTGTATTATTGAGATTTTTACTATTCAAGAAGCATTATCTTGGCTTCGAACTAATAAATTTAATAATGTTGTGATTGAGTCAAACTGCCAAAGTGTTATTAATGCGTAGACTCAGTCAAAAGTTGATGTATCTAAATTTGGTATCCTTGTTCAGGACTGTATTTATCTCAGTTCTTTCTTCTCCAATTGTCCATTCTTTGGATGAGAAGGGAGGGTAATAAGATGACTCATAAGTTGAATAGGGTCCGCTTAATGTTCCTCTCCTTATTCTTAGTAGTTATATTGTTTCAAGTACTTAAAGAGGATGAGACGTGTGAGCTTGAATGTTCGGAGACCTATTGGCTTGGGTCTTTAGTTGTCTCACTCGTATACTCTTCTTGTTTTCTTTCTCTACTTTAATATAGCTTTTTTTTCTCCTAAAAGAAACTATATAAAACCAACCCAAATCAAAATATTATTTAATTTAAAATCCAAACCCATCCTTAAAAAAGAAAATCCAAATCCATTAGTATTTGTGCTAGATTTAATATATAAACTTAGGTCTTTTTTGAGAAAGGGTTGAAAAAATTCAATAAATTGAAAATTAACATTTGAAGCAACTTATTTTTTTTTAAAACGTTTGATAACCTATAATGAAATTAACTAGATCGAATTTTTTTCCACAAAAAAATATGGAAAATGATAAGTAGATAGGGACCTACTTATCACCTAATAGAGAATACATTCAATTTTTTTGTTTTATTCTATTTCATTTAAAGTTATATTATCCTTTATCAAATAATCTAATTATAATTGATTTTTTCAATACTTAATTTTTTTTAGTTTATCAAGCATAGCCTTAATGTTTTTTGTTAAGTTCTGGTAGTAGCATATCAATTCTCAACTCAATAAGACAAATTACCTTAACACGGAATAATGTTTTACTAAAAAGAAAATCGTTGATTGATCTTACTTTAGCAACAACTCCAGTGGCAACACAAGGGGCTTCAAATTTGATCAAACTCTTTACTGCTATTCATCTCATTGCAAGCTTACTGCTATTCAAAATTTATGCATTGTTTTTCTAATTTGGAAATGTCAAAACCAATGAATTGATATGCAATTTTAGTTGAACTTTTATGAATTATTTTTTAAAAATAATTGGAATGGAAGAATCTATAAACAATCATTTTTCTATATTTATTTATGCATTATCAAAATAAATATTTAATTGTAGATTTGTAATTACATTTCAATTTGAAAAAAAAATTAACTTTTAATTAGGTTGGGTTAGGCTCGAATTATCCTATTTTATATAAGTTCGGGTTTGGACAAAATTTTAGACTTATATTTCGGACCGAGTTAGGCTTGGGCAAATATAATATCTAAAAACTCCCTTATCTAAGCTTGAACTGATCCCAGCTTGGTCCGCCCATTGGTACCTCTATTCATGGTGGTTTGAGTTCAAATATAATTATGATAAAATTTTAGATACATAAAAACATAGACACCTCTATGCCTCATGGTCTGGAAAACATGGCCATAAAAACAACATACTAACCTCTAAAGAATGTTGGATCCAATCGGTTAAAGTATCCAATCCCATTGAATTTCGAATTTCCAGCCAAATGGGTGACTCTTTATCGTGACTCGATTATGGATTGAATATACACTACACCAAAACAGGTTTTTAGCGGCGTTTTTTAGGCCTTTAAAAAGCGCCGCTAAAAGTATCAAAAGCGCCGAAAAAAATGCCGCTGATGTTAATGCCGCTAAAGTTTGTGGCATTTATAGAAATAAACGCCGCTAAAGGCCATGTTCTTTAGCGGCGCTTTTCCCGCAAACGCCGCTAAAGGCCATGTTCTTTAGCGGCACTTTTTCCCACAAACATCGTTAAAGGTCATGTTTTTTAGCGGTGCTTTTCCCACAAACGCCACTATTGTTTGGTGGCCTTTAGCGGCACTTTTTTTAAAAACGCCACTAATTTTGAGATTTTTGTGAAATTTAATTTTTCATATTTTTAGCCTTCCTGAAGCAACAAATCAAAACCAACCCAATCTAAACCAGCCAAAAGCAATAAATCTATATAATATTTCAAATTAAACGAATAAAATAATATTAATATCAATAAATAAAATATAATTCATATTATTTTTACAAAAATGTTAAAAGTTAAAATGATAAAAATATTTATACAATACACTATGACGGCGAATGTTGCGATTGCTGAAACATCTTTATCATATTCATATTTTCTTCTAGGCATTTTATCTGCAATACACATAAAATAGTTGAACAGTTAGTAACTAATTACAACAATAACAACACATATAAAGTAGTTGAAATAAAACAGCACATATAAAATAGTTGAAAAGTTATGTATTATGTATGTTATTAATTATTGTATTTAATTTGTAAGTTATGGAATGATATATTTTACAATGATTAAGTTATGTAAATAATATGAGTTATTAAGTTATGCATATATATAAGTTATTAAGTTATGTAAGTTATTATGTGAGTTATGATATAACATGTATAACTTATTAAGTTATGTGAGTTGTTAATTATTGTATTTAATTTGTAAGTTATGGAATGATATATTTTAAAATTATTAAGTTATGTAAATTATGTGAGTTGTTAAGTTATTAAGTTATGTAAGTTATTATGTGAATTATATAAGTTATTAAGTTATATGGTATGACATATATATATGTATTATGTAAATTATGTGAGTTGTTAAGTTGTTAAGTTATGTAAGTTATTATGTTAATTATATAAGTTATTAAGTTGGACATTTTTTTTAAGAAAACTAATTAGGGAAACATAGGAATAAATACCTTATATTTCCTCAATTTCGAAGCAAATCCTGGAAAAAAAAGACAGAAGTACATTACTACCGAAAAAAAAGAAGTAAGAATAAAAAAACAGAAGGCAACAAAAGTAAATTTGGCTAATAAACAGAAGACAAAAGTGAACAGCAACTACAACCTAAATGAGAAAGCAGTATGCACAAACACGTTCATATGAACAAATATTAGAGCCATAGTCATTCGGGCCTACAATGCAACAAGGCAACAAGCCATAATCATTTGCAGACATGGCATGAATTATAGCGATTAAAATACAAGGCATGAATTATAGCAGAATGACAAATTGAAAGACAAGGCATTTGCAGACATGCAATATATCCCACAAAAATGGTGCAAATGATCTTGTAATGGAAAAAATATTTCAAAGTAATGGAAAAAATTGAAATATGAGACTAATATAATTGTTTCGTTGAGTTGTCGAATTATAATTTCTAATGAAAATAAAATCAAAATATTATCCTCATTTAATTGCGAAAGTCAATAATACGATTAAAATCGAAATATTATTCTCATTTAACGGTATTAACTATTTAAATTAGTTAATGATATTGTAAAATTAGATGATTAAATTGTAAAATTTCAAATTTAAATGACCAAATTAAAAACAGAAACTGACCTAACTTTTAAAAATTTCTTATAATCCACCTTCTAGAAATGAATAACAGATTGGTCCTTTTTTTCTGAAATGGCAATAAGCATTGCAGATAGACTCACAATTGTATCCATACTACTTTAGGCAATTCAACAATCGCTAAGACTGCTTTATTATTAAGAATATTGACTGAACATAATACTCAATAGTTCTTGCAATATTGGGATTATATATGATGATAGCACATTCCATACCTTCCAGTCCTTAAAGTCGAATCTGAACACAAAATGGCTGTAAGCAGCCTCACCACTTGCTATGGACGAGGCAGCAGGGACATTTTTAGGTGCTGAAAGAAAACAGTAAATGAGACAATTGCATTATCAAGGTATAATGCTAAGTGAATTGTCTGTCGATTGTCTTCAACACCAGTTTCATCAACCTGTTGAGCACAACAATAACTCTTTGTCAACAATGGTTGTTAAAAGAGTAGACAGACACAATGCAAATTATGAGTGCTAAGCTTATGGTACCAAACAATATACATTCAACCATACAACACTAAACACTGCACATCAGGATACACGTTTTATTTACTTCCACAACATCTCTAACCATCAATTAATAGAAACCAAACAAGAAAGGGAAGTTTGAATATTCCCAAAAGATAGTGTGTGAATAACTCAAAAACACACCAACTCCATGAGATATGGCTATTACCAAGTAACTCAGTGCCAACTTATACACCTTCTTCCTGATCATGCGTTCACTTAAAAATTAGTGTATTCAGTTAAATTCAACAAGATTTTAACTGAAGTTTATACTGAATCAATTTATTGTAGTTAAATGAAGAAAACAAATCAAACCAAACTCTCTGTAAGCAAAGGGAAACCTTGTTGATGTAAGTTGTCGACTTCATTAATGATTATGTTAAATTTATTAGAATCCACGTTCGATATTTCTTCCCTTGCATCTGCACCGCCAAAAATTCAAGTTAGAAAAAGCAATAATTTAGCTCAAATCTGGAAAGAAAATTAAAACAAAAAAAAAACTAGTGAAATGAGATTAATATCCTTTCAGGAAAAGAAGAAGAAGAAAAATAATAATAACCGCTTATTTTGGTCATCATGGCAAGGTATTTGGAGCGAAGAACCCTCCTATCTGCCGCATCCTCTTCTCGATTCAGTTGATTCGACTCAACATCCGCTAACTCATCTCGGGCCACTCCCGCCACCTTGTTTCGAACCAGTTCAGCAGATGCATCACCCTTATCTGTTTGTTTTTCTTTCTTCACATTTCTCCTCATAATTTCAGAGAATTTGAGTCTGAAAAGTATAAAAAAAACTAACGAACAGACCGAAACCCTAGACAAAGAAATTAGCAACGGAAGAAGATTTTGTAAATCAACAGTAAAAAAAAGAGAGAGAGAGATGGAGAAGAAAAAAAGAACAGAAAATGATTACAGTTTAAAACATTTTAATTTCTCCCTCCCATTCTTTCTTTTCGATACTCACTTTCCCGCTACTAATTTTTCAGTACTCTCTTATATATAGATATATAAACTGAGAATAGAACTTTGTGGCGTTTTTTCCTTAGCACCGCTAATGACCACTTTTAGCGGCGTTTTTACCTTAGCGCCGCAAAACACATTAAATTCGCAGCTAAAAACTGCATCGTTTTGTCTTCATTATTAAGAATATTTTGCGGCGTTTTTTAGTAGCGCCACTAATGCCCAGGCAAAACGACACCGTTTTACGAAAACTGAGAACAGAACTTTGCGGCATTTTTTCCTTAGCGCCGCTAATGACCACCTTTAGCGGCATTTTTACCTTAGTGCTGCTAAACCCATTAAATTCACAGCCAAAAACTGTACCGTTTGTCTTTATTATTAAGAATATTTTGCGGCGTTTTTTAGTAGCGCCACTAATGCCCAGGCAAAACGACACCATTTTACGAAAACTGAGAACATAACTTTGCAGCGTTTTTTCCTTAGCGCTGCTAATGACCACCTTTAGTGGCGTTTTTCCCTTAGCGCCGCAAAACCCATTAAATTCGCAGCCAAAAACTGCACCGTTTTGTCTTCATTATTAAGAATTTTTTACGGCATTTTTTTCTAGCGCCACTAATGCCCAGGTAGAACAACACCGTTTTACGAAAACTGAGAACAGAACTTTGCGGCGGTTTTTCCTTAGCGCCGCTAATGACCACCTTTAGCAGCGTTTTTTCCTTAGCGCCGCAAAACCCATTAAATTCGCAGCCAAAAACTGCACCGTTTTGTCTTCATTATTAAGAATATTTTGTGGCATTTTTGTTAAAAAGGCCACTAGTACATTAAATTTTCTATTGAAACGGCGCCATTTTGGCAAATTTTAATGCATAGTTTTGTTTAGGTAATATTTATAAAAATTAGATAAATTATGAATTTTAGTTTTTTAAGTAGTATTTATAAAATTTAGGTAAAAATAAAAATTTTAGTGTTTTTATTTCTTTTTATTTTTTATTTTAATTTTATTTTTTATAATTTTTACAATTTTTTACAATTTTACAATTTTTACAATTTTAAATTATTATATTCAAATTATTATATATTGCATATCAATTTTAAATTAATAATCTTTACAATTTATTATTATCTCTTTTACAATTATATAAAGAACTTATTTAATATATAAATTAAAAAGTACTAATTAATCCAAATCTTAAACCCTAACTCGACCCCAAATCTCTAACCCGACCCCAAATCCCTAACCCCTAACCCCTAACCCCTAAACTTTATTTAATATATAAATTAAAAAGTACTAATTAATCTAAATCCTAAACCCTAAACCTGACCCCGAATCCCTAACCCCTAACCCCTAAACTTTATTTAATATATAAATTAAAAAATAGTAATTAATCTAAACCTTAAACCATAACCCGATCTTGAATCCCTAACCCTTAAACCCTAACCCTTAACCCCTAAACCTTATTTAATATATAATTAAAATACACTAATTAATCTAAACCCTAAACTCTAACCTAACATCAAATTTATAAACCCTAAATCCCTAACTCTTAACATCTAACCCCTAACCTAACCCCTAACCCCTAACCCCTAACCCCTAACCCTTAACCCATAAATCTTAAATCACATTAACTCTTAAACCAGAATTCCTAATCCATAATCCCTAATTCCATAATCTATAAAACTTAAAATTGTAACTCCTAAACCGATCTTAAATCCTAAATTAACCATATATATACCCTAAACCATATTTATTAAACCCTAAACTATAATGATAATTGAATTAAATATTTTAAAATTAATACTATCTTATCTCTTACAATTATATTTGAAATTATTTAGTATATAAATTAAAAATCAATCAGTCATGTACCCAAAAAATTTTAAAATTATGGCTTAATAATAGTATTTTAATTTTTCTATTTTTAACAAATATTTTTCTATGTTTTTTATTTCGATTTATTTCTACGTGTCATTATTTCAAATTAATCCATTTTTAACAAATATTCATTTAAAATTAAATTGAATTTTAATTAATATAAATAAACAAAAAAGCCGAAAGCTCAGAAAACGGCGTCGTTGGGCTTAGGTATTTTTGCGGCGCTTTCCCAAAAACGCCGCTAAAGACCTGAGCATCAGCGGCGCTTACTTAAAAACGCCACTAAATCCCTAAAAGCTCAGAAAACGGCGTCGTTGGGCTTAGGTATTTTTGCGGCGCTTTCTTAAAAACGCCGCCAAAGACCTGAGCATTAGCGGCGCTTAACTAAAAACGCCACTAAATCCCCGAAAGCTCAGAAGACGGCGTCGTTGGGCTTAGATTTTTTTTTGTGGTACTTTCTCAAAAATGCCGCTAAAGCCCTGAGCATTAGCGATGCTTTCTTAAAAACACCTCTAAATCCTCAAAAGCTCCAAAAATGGCGTAGTTGGGCTTAGGTATTTTTGTGGCGCTTTCCCAAAAACGCCGCTAAAGACCTGAGCATTAGCGGCGCTTACATAAAAATGCCACTAAATCCCCGAAAGCTCAAAAGACTGCGTCGTTGGGCTTAGATTTTTTTGTGGCGCTTTCTCAAAAACGCCGCTAAAGCCCTAAGCATTAGCGGCGCTTTCTTAAGAATGCCGCTAAATCCCCGAAAGCTCCGAAAACGGCTTCGTTGGGCTTAGGTATTTCGCGGCGCTTTCTGGAAAACGCCGCTAATGCTTATTTTCAGTGGCGTTTTCCATGAGTCGCCGCTAATGATCGATCTTTAGCGGCGTTTGTTATCCAACCGCCACTAAAAACGCCGCTAAAAGCCTATTTTGGTGTAGTGATATACGGATTATCATCCTCCATTTTTCACCTTTTCTTCTATGACTTTCTTTTTGTCGTTTTCATGTTCCAAAGGTGTTTTGCTTAGAGTAAAAAAATATTAGAAGAAAAGAAAATTGAAAGAATAAAAAATTAAAAATATATAATTTTTTCTTTTCTTTGGTGGACTTGGTAGGAAGGATGAAAATTTTAAAAAAAGAAATAATTTTCTTTCTATCCATTGTTTAGTAGAACTCAAAAATTAAAAAAAAGAAATAAAACTTTTGAAAAAATATATAATTTGAACTAATATTCTTGCCTTTACACAAATCCCACAAGCCTTTACATGTTAAGAGTTTCCCACAAGCCTTTACACACTACAAATCCCACAAACCTTTACACGTTGAGAGCTTCCTACAACCATCTAATAAACAAAAGAAGTTAGCTCGGAAATTCTATTTTAAAGAGAAGTGAGATTTACCTTGTTCACTATTATCGGTTTATCATGCCTGAATCCCAACTATTGCAAATTAACAGTTATGATTGAAATCAACTTTCAGGTCTCATGAGGAGTTTTATTCACTATGACACCTCCGTTGACCGCATCCACCATATTTCTTTCCATAGGTAGGAGTCCTTCATAAAAATATTGGATGAGTAATTGTTCTGAAATTCTATGTTGTGAGCAACTAGCACATAGTTGCTTAAATCTCTCCCAGTACTCGTGAAAAGTCTCCATGTCGTTTTGCTTGATGCCACAATTTTTTTTCCTAATAGAAGTAGCACATGAAGTAAAATAATATCCAAAAACAATCTTACCATGTCAATCCATGTGGTTATAGATCCAAGAGGTAGATAAAATAGGCAATCCTTCACCTTGTTGGCTGGTGAAAAGGGGAAGGCTCTTCGTTTGATTTGCTCTTTGATCACTTCTTGTCGTCTCATAGTAGAACACACTACACTACATGAAAGTCCTTCAAGTGCTTATGAGAATCTTCGTTTCTTGACCATAGAAAGTAGGCAATAACTGATTTAATCCAGATTTTAATTCAAAAGGTACCTCTAGTTCAAGAGATTCGATGCACAACGGTTGTTGCTCTAGATTCAGCGCATCTAACTTTCTCATAATTGGTTTTAAGCGAGCAATTGGTTCCTCTCCTTTTGATTCGGTAGATGAATCGACTGAGTTGTTATCTATATCTAGTTCGATAGATGAAGATGACTGGTTAGTTCTCGCTTGAACTCCCTTCCTTAGTCTTCGAGCAGTTCTCTCAAAATCTAGATTCTACTAGAGTTCACTTGCACGAGAAGATCAAAATTTTAATTTTAATAAATATATTTTATGGTTGAGCAAAAAAAAAAAAAAAAAAGATCAACACATAAAAAAGAACAAAAATTAAATTAAATTAAAAACAAGAATGAGATAAAATTATTAACATTAATTGCTAATAAAAACATCAAATTTTGTACAGTTGTCGAGACCTACAAAAATAAAATCCTACTAAACAATAAAAAATTAGTCCATTACAGTGAGTAGAGTCGTATTCATAGAGATTGGTAATAACTTTATTTTTTAAATAAAAACAAGAAAGTAAAAATGATGGAGTTTTTAGAAAATAAAAAACTAAAACTAAAATTAAATCTTAACCAAGAAGGCAATAATTAAAATTAAAGAATAACCAATGATAAAATATCCATTTGATTGACAAGTTTAATCATTGATACAAAGATAATTTCATTGTTCTTTAATAGAATAGTTATAGTTGTTGATGTCCTGCCTAGCAACCAGTCTCTCCTTACCTTATCGATAACCAAGAGAAAGCTGTTGAAATTAATCCCCTTATCAATGAACAATATTATAACTTCATGCTTAGAATTTAGCTTATCGATTGAATTACAAACGAGAGAGACCTAATTTTAACCAACAAACACTCCCAAGTAGGATTTATTTAAATTAGATTGCATGCCTACATAACATTGATTGCATACACAGTTAGGGTATTTGCCCCATGCATTAGAATCGATTAAACAATTATGTATTTAACTGTTCTAATTGACAAAATAAATATTCTAAGTTATATATTCTACATTTAAAAAACCTAGTTATTTGTATTTAAATTAAAAGACATGTAAATGTTAAAGAATAAAGAAAAAGACGAAGACGAAGACCAATTCGTTCTCATAAATTTTTAGAATCAAGTTTCGAAATTCCTTTAATTCGAAAATTAGTATAGCAATCCATAAAGTAAAGTAAACACAAAAGCAAAATATACTAAGAGCTGCTATCTTTAGGTTATAACATAATAATGTCTATTAATAAAAAATATATATAATAGAGAAAATGCAAAAGTGTCTTTGATAAGCCATAAAAGTAACATTTTTAATTCCATTCTTGATGCATTTTTGGATGATTTATTATGTAAATTAGTGAATTTGATGCTCCTAATCCTTTAAATTCATGTTTCTATACTTAGGTGAGCATAGGGGAGTGAAAGGAGCGAAAAACAAAAATAAAAATAAAAATGGCTAAATTAATAAAAATATAGTGTTCCTAATATTTTAGTCCCCGGTAACGGCACAAAAACTTGATGGTCACTAAACTAACTATAAATACGACTTAGGCAAGCACACCTATCGAACAATAGTATAGTTATGGTGGAATATAGTATCCACGAGGACTAAAAGTGCTAGTACTTACCGTTTTTCTATTATTTAGCCAACAAATTGGAGTAATTGTTTTTAATCTAAAATTACTAATCTAGTCTAATTAAGAACGCAACAGAGAATGAAATAGGAAAATAACTGAAGATAACCAATGAGATAGACAATACCCAGGAAAGAATCCACCTAGACTTCACCTATTATTATGAATCTGAATTAAACGATTTATTCACTTATGTCTTGATCTGTAGAAATCCCTAAATTATGTTAATATCTCTTTCGAGAGTAAGAACAACTGACTCTAGGATGATTAATTAAACTATTTTTCTAATTAAAACCCCTATTGTCGCATTAACTCGATCTATGGATTCCCCTATTAGATTTGACTCTAATCCGGTAGATTTATGTTGTCCTATTTCTAGGATTGCATACAGCTCCACTCAATTATGCTAGATCTAGTCTTAAAAAGGGACTTTCGCTCTATTGAAATAAGCACATTAAACATGAATTATTATCTCGAAAATATTAAAACACGAAATAAGCATACATAATTGAGAATAAGAATCAAGTCTTTATCGCGTAGAACAGAAATTAAATAATAGGATTCATCGTAGGTTTCCTCTCCCCTAGGTATCTAGGGGATTAGTTCATAATCCTAAATGAAAACATCTCAAAGTCAGAAAAACTACAAGACATAAAGAAATTCAGTAAAACTTCAAAAGAAGTTAAAAGGAGATCTTCAATCTTGAAGGAGATCCACTTTTGAGTTGATTCCGATGGCTTTCTTCGAGTTTTTTCTTCAATCTTCTCTGAGTGCCCCATTAGGTATTCTTCTAATAGGTATTTATAGACTTTAGAATGCTCAGAAACCCTAAAAATTGGGTTTTTCGCGTAAAAGGGAAGTAGGGTACGAAATCAACATGGGCTGGCACATGGGCATGTGGCCAGCCCATATGGATCCTGAAAACAGCTATTTTGTCCGATTTTGGCTTGTTTTTCGCTCTTTTCACTCCCTTATGCTCACCTAAGTATAGAAACATGAATTTAAAAGATTAGGAGCATCAAATTCACTAATTTACGTAATAAATCATCAAAAAATGCATCAAGAATGGGATTAAAAATATGTTACTTTTATGGCTTATCAGTCTTTAACTCAATAAAGCAAAACAAATTTTCTACATTTCTTGGTAGATTTTTGCATAAAATTGTCGGGGCATCTTTAGACACTTTTCGATGTTTCTTTGGCTTGATTTATGAAATAACTTTAGTTAGAGCTTCAAATTCCCTTTGACACGATATATTATGAACCCAAAATGGAGTTTTATAGGTTAAGTTATAGCCAAAATACTACAACAACTTCATGTTAAAAGTGTAAACCACAAAACTTACCAAAAATAACCATTAATCTCGTTTTCTCCAAATATTTCTCTGAATCCATAATAAATAAGACATAAAACTAAATAATATAAGTAATAACTTAAATAGTATAACTCAAAAGGAAACTATTATAAACAAATTAAAAATTTTGCCTTTACTGAAACATGTGGAGTGTGTCTCGCATTTAGGATAAAATAAGATTGACGTCAGGAAAAGGAAGAGTCGACGGCCCGACAACATGACACTGATGTCATGGTGAGAAGATTCACCACATCCTGAAGACGCGATGAATGGAGTCCCGATGAGGCAGCATGCCACATCACGACATGTTCCTTACTCAACTGGGTTTCTTATATTTTTTAGTCTAACTTTGATTATTATAGGGCTGTTTAAGTCATATTTGTACACGAAATTAGCCTATAATTAGGCCTCTTGGCAACCCTAGATAAATTAGAATAACAACAAAATTAAGGGAAAGTTTGTGGGAATTTTGGGGGAATCTTTGTATTTTGGGTTCAGGGTTTATTTGTTTCTCCATCTTGTACTCCTTTTTTTGGTTTTTGTCGTTTTAGTGAAGATTTCTTTTACCTATGGTTTTTTATCCTCTCTAAAGGGTATTTTTTTCTTAATTATTTATGTCTAATTTTCTCGATTTTTGTTCATGTTCATTGCATTATTTGGGTTTGACCCAACAAGTTGGTACTAGAGCTTGGTTTGGGTTCCATAATCGACTCGTTTAGGAATAGTGACAATGAATTTTGATATCAAAAACTTTGATGGAATCAAAAATTTTAGATCGTAGCAATTTCGGATACAGGGGAGTGTTTAAATCTAGGTTGGTCGTAATGGGTGACAGTCAAATAGAGGGAGTTGATTTTCTCGATGTTTCATATCCTATTGTGAAGCACACGACCTTTCATGTATCACTGGCCTTAGTTGCATTATAAAAACTTGATTTGAAGACTAGGAGTCTTTTAGCTTCCAAGTTCGAGAACACTTTAGGCTTGGTTGACATTCTGCAAAGATTGAGTTTGGCCTACGACAGGACCTGGAGAAGAAGGTATGTTAAATACGAGTTAAGTTGGAGATTTGTGAGGTGTGCCTTATTTTTTTGTCTGAACAGAGGGTGACATCATGATGAGAAGCTTCCCGATGTTGCAATGATGTACGACGTGTGACGATGTGAATGGACGTTGCGACATGGCGATGTGTTTCCCACATAAATCGGGTTTCTTTTCGCAATTAAACTCAGCTATCTTTTCCCAGTTAAACTCTAATTACTCTAAGGATATTTTAGTATGATTAGACCTCAAATCTTAGTCTATTTAAAGGGGCCTTGTATCCTTATTTTGAAAGGCTAATTAAAAAGGAAATTAAAAATGTAGTACTACAAGGGTTTTCTTTTGGGGGGTAACAAGATGTGGCCGCAGATGAGTTTTTATGAGAGCTTTCGTAGTAACTATGAAGAGATTTAATATAGAGCTTGTGGCAAGTTTGGATGACGATAATTATGGTTCAAAATGGTTTGGAAAAGATTGTTACAAGGCAAAGTCAACAATTCAGTTGTGCCTCACTAACAATACTTTACAGGAGGTACTTACGAAGAAAACGACAACAGACTTGTGGAGGAAATTGGAAGCCCTGTATATGGCAGTCCCTCACAAATCGCTTGGTATTAAAACAACGATTATATATATTCCATATGGCAGAAGGTGAGTCTATTATGGCTCACATCAGTGAATTTGTCACCCTCTTTAATGGCTTAAAGAATGTCAAGGCCAACATAGATGATAAAGATCAGGTTATGTTACTACTTCATTATTTACCCCATTCATACAAAACTGTCAGGAAACCCTGATTTATAGCAGAAAGAAATTCTTGTTCGAGGACGTGAAGGGAAATCTTTTAAGCAAGGATAAGCTCGACAAAGAGTTAGGCTTGAAGAATAAGTCAGATGGACAAGCCTTCGTTCTAGTTGTTAGAGGAAGATAACAATCTAAGGATTCGGGTCAGAGAAGATCAAGGGTGAGATAAAAGTCAAGGAACCGTGACAAGCAATATGGCTATTGCAAAAACATGTGCTTGATTTAAAGAAAAATCTCATCTATTTGGGTATGCTAGACTCGAACGGGTGCAAGATCGTCATTGAGTCAAACAGTTTAAAGGTATCTTGTGGAGCCCTTGTTTTGATTAGAGTATAGAAAGTCGACAACCTTTACATTTTGCAAGGTGCAATGATGTCCGACTCGATATCAATTACGGAAGAAGGGATAAAATTGTTGTCACATCCCGACGAAGATCCTTCTAACGTCATGATGATGTGACAAAATCTGCTCATTTTAGATACTAAATCAACCCAACTGTGGAACATACGACTCAGTCATATGAGTGAAAAAGGTATGATCGTTTTAAGCAAAAGAGGTCTTCCCATAGGCACCGGAGTTGGAAAGTTAGGTTGTGTTTAGTAATGCTTTTTAGAAGTAATTTTGACATGAAAAGCACTTTTAAAGCAAAAGGAAAGCTAAACAAGCAAATTTTGGCTGAAATTTTTGGCTTTTCAAAAGCGCTTTTGGCCAAATACAGAAGCTAAAATTATTAGCTTTTCTTCTCCCAAAAGTACTTTCCAAAACTTGATTACTTTTTCACCCCTCCAACATGCGATACTTTCCCTTCTCTAATTCTCTATTCTCTTTCATTTTCTTTGTTTCTTCCATTTTCTCCAAGGTTTTTGTTGCTCTCTCCCTCTCTTTATTTCTACTCCCCTAATCCCATCTTCTTATTTCCACTCCCTATTTAACTTTCTCGTTTTCCCCTCATTTTAGGTTAAACTCTTTTTGGTTGTTGTTGAGTTTGGTTGCTCCCCATTTTAGGTTAACTTTCTTGTTTCACCTTTGATTTTCTTGGATTTTCTGTTTGGTTGCTGAGTTTGATTTTCTTGGGACTTATAATAAATATATTAAAAAAGTCCTTATAATGAAGCTATTAAAGGAATGATCTTTTCTTTGTGTTCTTTGAATGTTCAATTCCATGGTTTTCATTTTGGTTTTTCCTTTTTTTTTGTTTCATTAATAGATGTGATTAAAGCTCGATTAAGGTTTTTTTTCTCTTTTTGGTTTCATTAATAGCTGTGATTGAAGCAGTTAAGGTTGTGATTAAAGCTCTTTTTTGTTTCATGGAAAAAGGGAATGTTGAGAAATATTTATAGCTTGGGATTTCATGCTAATAGAAACCTTGATATATTTTCAAGTGTATTTGGTTAGGAAGAATATCTGGTTTTACTTGGTTCTTTTGATTTTAGCGGCCTTTTCTTTTCTTTTCTTGCTTTTCTAATTTGTGGTACGTTTGCAAAGAAAATTTTCAAGCTTGCTTTAGCTAAATTTAGATGCTGGAACTTGGAAGACCAGTCTTGAAAGCTTCACAAGAGTAAAATTGTTCTTTTTTCTAATTAATTAGCATATCCTCAAATCTCATGTTTGTTGTTGTGGCTGAATCATAACTTAATTGGTAGAAACACCTTTAATTTAAAGGAAATGTAAAGTTGAAGTATTTTTTTCTCAGCCAACTTTGTATTTTATATACTTGTGTGTATGTACTAGAAAGATAGTTATTTTTTTGTTGATCTGTATTTCTCAGGTTAACTTTCTATTTGGTTAGCTTTCATGTTCTTTTTATGGCATTGATTATTTATATGACTATTATTAGGTAAATAACTCTAATATACTGGACATTGTGATGATAGAATTTTCTTTCAATTTTAAAACTGTATGACTTAATATCCTCAAGTTTTGCTAGGCTCGGTAAGAAAAACTCATAAGCACCTTTCTTTGGCCTATATGTGACATCTTTTTGCTAATACCAATTTGAACTTTCTAATAAAATGGATGGGTACATTCATATATCTATATCGTGTTGCAGCGCTTACTTCCTTGCATGGGATATTCTTTGAGGTTTAAGCAAGAATAAGAAGACTGTAACTTGTTTTGATTTCAAATTATGCTACCCTGGTTTTATTATGTTAAATCCTTGCTTGTTTGATATGCACTTCTTTAGTGAATGATGAGCTTAGAGACCTTAAAGAAATGACATCCTATTTTTTGAGGTCCCATTTCTCTGTTGGGCAGTATCCTCACTAAGAAGCGTTAAACTGGTAGTTTATGAGTTGGTTGCCACTTGGCCTTTTATGATGCCATCTTCTCGCTACTGATCTATTAACTTGACATGCATTGTATTTCAAAACATTAACGTGAGATTAGAAATCTAAAACTCATCCATGTTTGATGTACTTTCTAATCTTTCCAATTTATCGTTCATAGTAAGATGTTCACTGTTACTTTCACCCCACTCTTAGTTAATCAATAAATGTGATGGGCTCCAACCATTAGCAAATCTTTAGGAGGCAATATAAAGATTAATTTGAACAAAAGTAAACAATCTGGAGTTATCGAGAAAAATAGTCCTAGTGGGAAAATTTCTAAAGGAAGAAATAACTTGAACTTATATTTTTCAATTTTTTCTCATGTTTTTTTAGTGATATGTTTCACATTTTAAGTATTAGCGTAATGAATATTTCAAGGGATTTTATTATCATGTAATTTTGAACTCACCAATTCCTGCTCTGCCGTTCTCTCCCTACAGCCTGCACTGACATTATGTAAATTATTATATGAGAATATTAACATGTCGGTCAAAATAATGCAGATTTTATAGAATATGAAAATATTAATAGGGCATATGAGAATATTATTGATCCAAAAGATGTGTGTAACACCCCAATACCCGGCCTAGGAGTTTAGACCGAATTTCGGAGGTCACATTGATCACCAAAGTGATAGTGGGAAATTTTAGTTTAACAAACTGAAAAACATTATAGTATTCAAGTTCTGTAAAAACTCTCAGATATAAAATCCCGGTATTACAAAAACCTCAGTCCAAATAATGCTTACAGTTAATCACACAACCCTAAGCCGTATCAAAGTTCTTAATACTTATACAAAGGCCTCAGCAACCGTTGGACGACATAAGAAATAGAACGGATAAGTTATGCAATAGAACAAAAATTTGCGAAACAGGGCCACACTGCCGTGTACTCCGGCCGTGTGGAAGTGCTTAGGCCGTGTGGGGGTCAACACGCCCATGTGGGAGGCACACGCCCGTATGAAAAGAGGCACATGGTCGTATGGCTAAGGCACACACCCATGTGAGCTAGGGACATGGCAGTGTAATCTGGCAGTGTAACTCGCTGTCCATTTGTGCTAAAATAGAGTACAGGACAGGCACAGACGTCTGTCCAAAACACATGCCTGTGTGGGATCCCAAACTAGCCACAGGACCATGTGGCACCAAAACACCCAAACCCTAATTCCCAAATGCACATGCCCGTATGCCCACGGGACACAGACGTTTGGAAATCGACTAAAATCCCAAAATTGGCCACATGGCTGTGTGGTGCCAAAATTTGCCTGGAAACCCTAGTTCCCAAATGCACACAGTTATGTAGACTGCCCGTGTGGGGGCACATGCCCGTGTGGCCACCTGTGTGGTCACGAAACCACCCAAAACTAGCCTGAAAATCAAGCTTTCCAATCGCTAGGCCGACCCCCAATCAAAGTATTTCAGAAACATAACAAAACAAACTGAATTTCATGCAATTTAACACCGATTCCAGCCTCAATTGTGCAACTACCAAATCACCCTAAAGGTTGCCAAATTCCACAACAATTCGATACCGAGTTACATAGTTCAGAACACACACATTCTTTCAACTTTCACAGAATCAACTTAATATTTCGATAATGAAAAGAAGAGCTCAGAATCCACACCTTAATTTGTGGTAAAACACCCCAACAATCAGTGAACCACAAAGACTTCACTTGTTGCGCAATTATATCTCCCTCAAGAACCCGAACCAAATCAAAACGACAAAACCACAATGACGAAAAAAAGAATTTCGTGAGAAAAAGGGAGAGAGGAGAAAAGAGGAATGTACAGAGATACTTTAGGAAACCCAAAACGTGAAAGAAAACTCCTATTTTTTTCCCTTTTTTTTCATATCAAAAATAAAATAATAATAATAAGAAAAATAAATAAAAAATAAAATCTAACCTTTTAAAACCAGAACAAAGCTAAATCAAAATAATTTCCTCAAAGCACACCTGAGGACTCGAGCTCGGAACCCCCAAGCTAAACTAACACACAACCAACCACCAGAGCAGTAGACCCATTCTGACACTTGAATGCAAAAAGATACACAACAGTCCAATTTAGCCACTGCCCCCTTCCTACAACTCACAAACTTCCAACCTAAGAACCGGGGTGTTACAACTCACCCTCCTTAAAGAAATTTCGTCCCCAAAATTTCCAATTAACAAATAGCCACTCTAAACAGAAAACTCACCACTATGCTCCAGCTGTGCACTTTGATCCCGAAACACTACTGTACTAAACTTTAAAATCCCAGACTCACATTCCAAGAAAGGGACTTAGACCCAAAACCTCAAACACACATCTAAAACACTTAGCCACTGAAGCAGATAGTCAATTATATATATCACACACACAAACGTTATGATTCTAAAATTACAATATAGTCTTACTTTTTCCCAAGTTTCGCATGGATCGACATCGGAGTCTCGGACATCTTATTTTCATAAAAACTTATTCCACAACACCAATCATTTCAGAACACTGTCGTATAGTTTCCCGATTTATTTTTAAAACGAACACACACGCACACAGTTACATAAAAATAATGGCCGAGTTTTTGTAAACCTGGCTCTAATACCACTAAATGTAATACCCCAATACCCGGCCTAGGAGCTTAGGTCGAATTTCAGATGTCACATTGATCATGGAAATGATCATGGGAAATTTTAGTTTAACAAACCAAAAAACTTTACAGTATTTAAGTTCTATAAAACCTCTCATATATAAAATCCCGATATTACCAAAACATCAGTCCTAATAACATTTACAAAGACCCCAACAACCATTAGACGGCACAAGAAATAGAACGAATAAGTTATGTTATAGAATAAAAATTTGTGAAACAGAGCCACACGACTGTACGCTCTGGCCGTGTGGAAGTGCCTAGGCCGTGTGGGGGTCAACACACCCATGTGGCGAGGCACACAGCCATGTGGCTAAGGCACACGCCCGTGCGACCTAGGTACATGGCCTTGTCATCCGGCCATGTAACTCTCTGTCTGTTTGTGCTAAAATAGGGTAGAGGGCAGACACGCCCCGTGTGCCCACTAGACATGACCGTGTGTGCAAAACACATACCGGTGTGGGATCCCTAAATCCCTAAATTAGCCACACGGCTATGTAGCACCTAAACCCCTAAACCCTAATTCCTAAATGCACACACCTGTGTGCCCACAGGACACGGCCGTGGAAAAATTGACTAAAATTTCCAAATCGGCCACACAGCCGTGTGGTGCAAAAATTTGCCTGAAATCCCCAGTTCCCAAATGCACATGGTTGTGTGAACCTCTCGTGTGGCCACTGTGGTCACGAAACCACCCAAAACCAGCCTAAAACTCAAGCTTTCTGATCGCTAAGGTGACCCTATTCAAAGTATTTCAGAAACATAACATAACAAATCGAATTTCATCCAATTTAACACCGATTCGAGCCTCAACTGCACAACTACCAAATCTCCCTAAAGGTTGCCAAATTCAAAAACAATTCGGTACCGAGTTACACAGTTCAGAACACACACTTATGTCAAATTTTACAAAATAAACTCAATATTTCGATAACAAAAAGAAGAGTTTATAACCCACACCTTAATTTGCGATAAAACACCCCAACAATTAGTGAACCACAAAACCTTCACTTGCTACGCAATTATATCTCCCCCAAGAACCCAAAACCAAATCAAAACGATGAAACTGCAATGATGAAAAAGAAAAAATTTCGTGAGAAGAGAGGGAGAGAGGAGAAAAGAGGAACGTACAGAGAAACATTAGGAAACCCAAAACGTGAAAGAAAACTGTTGTTTTCTTTTTCCCCCTTTTTTTCTCATATCAAAAATAAAAATATAAATAAGCAAAACAAATAAAAAAATAAAGTCTAACCTTTTAAAACCAGAACAAAGCTAAATCAAAATAATTCCCTCAAAGCACACCTGAGGATTTGAACCCGGGACCCCCAAGCTAAACTAAGAAAACAACTAACCACCAGAGCAGCTGGCCCATTCTGACACTTGAATGCAAAAATATACACAATAGTCTGATTTAGCTACTGCCCCTTTCCCATAACTCACAAAACTTCCAACCCCAAGAACTGGGGTGTTACAACTCACCCCTCCTTAAAGACATTTCATCCTCGAAAATTCCAACTAATAGATAGCCACTCTGAACACAAAACTCACCATTATGCTCCAGCTGCGCACTCTGATCCCGAAACACTACTGTACTAAACTTTAAAATCCTAGACTCGCATTCTAAGAATGGGACTTAAACCTAAAACCTCAAACACACATCCAAAACACTTAGCCACTGAAGCAGATAGTCAATTATATATATCACACACACAAACGTTACAATTCCAAAATTACAATCTAGTCTTACTTTTTCCCATGTTTCGCATGGACCGGCATTGGAGTCTCGGACATCTCATTTTAACAAAAACTTATTCCAGAACACCAATCACTTCAGAACACTGTGGTATAGTTTCACGAATTTTTTTAAAATGATCATATGCGCACGCGGTTAGGTAAAAATACAGGCCAAGTTTTTGCAAACATGGCTTTGATACCACTAAATGTAACACCCTAATACCTGACCTAGGAGTTTAGACAGCATTTCGGAGGTCACATTGATCACGAAAGTGATCATGTGAAATTTTAGTTTAACAAACCAGAAAACATTGTTGTATTTAAGTTCTGTAAAAACTCAGATATAAAATCTCGGTATTACAAAAACTTCAGTCTAAATAACACTTACAGTTAATCACACGACCCTAAGCCATATCAGAGTCTTTAATACTTATATAAAGGCCGCAACAATCGTTGGATGGCATAAGAAACAGAACAGATAAGTTATGCAACAGAAAAAAATTTACAAAACAGGGCCACACAATCGTGTGCTCTGGCCGAGTGGAAGTGCCTAGGCTGTGTGGGGGTTAACAAGCCCATGTGGGGAGGCACACGACTATGTGGCTAAGGCACACGCCTGTGCAACCTAGGGAGATGGCCGTATGATTCGGTCGTGTAATTCTCTGTCCGTTTGTGCTAAAATAGGGTACAGGGCAGACACGACCGTGTGAGGGTCTCACCTGCCCGTGTGCCCACTAGACACGCCCGTGTGTCCAAAACACACGCTCGTGTGGGATCCTTAAATCCTAAAATTAGCCACACGACCGTGTGGAAATCGACTAAAATCCCCAAATCGGCCACACGACAGTGTGGCCAGGCCGTGTAGTGCCAAAATTTACCCGGAAACCCAGTTTCCAAATGCATATGGTCGTGTGGACCGTCTTTGTGGGGGCACACACCCGTGTTACCACCCATGTGGTCACAAAACCACCCAAAACTAGCCTGAAAATCAAGCTTTCCAATCGCTAAGCCGACCCCCAATCAAAGTATTTCAGAAACATAACATAACAAACAGAATTTCATGCAATTTAACAATGATTCCAGACTCAATTGCGCAACTACCAAATCACCCTAAAGGTTGCCAAATTCCACAACAATTCAGTACCGAGTTACACAGTTCAGAACACACACATTATGTCAAATTTCACAGAATCAACTCAGTATTCCGATAACAAAAGGAAGAGTTCAGAACCCACACCTTAATTTGCGATAAAACACCCCAATAATTAGTGAACCACAAAGACTTCACTTGCTGCACAATTATATCTCCCTCAAGAACTCGAAACCAAATCAAAACAACGAAACCACAATGACAAAAAAAAGAATTTCGTAAGAAGAGAGGGAGAGAGGAGAAGAGAGGAACGTACAGAGAAACATTAGGAAACCCAAAACGTGAAAGAAACTCATGTTTTCTTTTTCCTCCTTTTTTTTTCATTTCAAAAATAAAAATAAAAAAATAAAAAAAAAGCAAAACAAATAAAAAATAAAATCTAACATTTTAAAACCATAACAAAGCTAAATCAAAATAATTCCCTCAAAGCACACCTGAGGACTCAAACCCGGGACCCCCAGGCTAGGCTAACACATAACCAACCACCAGAGCAACAGGCCCATTCCCTCAAAAATATACACAACAATCCGATTTAGCAACTGTCCCCTTCCCACAACTCACAAAACTTCCAACCCTAAGAATCGGGGTGTTACAATGTGCATGATGGAGAAAGTGATGATGATGGTGGTGGTTGTGGTGGTGGTGAATCAAACAATTCAAATGAAATTAACAAGAGATGTTATAGCTTCTAATTTAATGAATTCACTTTAAATTACAAATCCTAATGTAAAATTTTTAATATTTATATTTGTTATATAAATATTACCACTTTTTGAAACTTTAATCCAAATGCATGTAATATTTTAATTTGTTAGGTTTACATTTTCTATGTTATGTTAATATCTAATATGGGTTATATATTCAAATTACATTTTAAAACAAAATAATACAAATGTGTTAATATCTAATTAAATTTTATGAATAATTAATATTAATTGCTAAAAAATATTTAAAATTTATATTTTATATATTAAAATATCAACAACAAGTTTTAATAAATTATTTCATATATTCTTGCTAAAATATCATAAATTAACTAATTTGAACATTATTTAAATGCATATTTGTTACATTATAATACCATGTCTAAAATGTAAATTTTATTTCTCAAAAGCACTTTTTGACAACAATACTAAACAGTTAAATATTAAATCAAACTTTTCAAAAGTACTTATTAAAAGCACTTCTCAAAAGCATTTTTCCACAACACTTTTTAAAAGCATTTTTCAAAAGCAATGTTAAACTAGCCCTTAGTTTTCTGCGAGCATTGCATTTATGGGAAGTAGACTCGAGCCAACTTCGATTTGGCATTGCAGAAGACTAAAGGGACCCTTGACTATATTCATTCTGATTTATGGGGTCCGACTCTAGTCATCTCCAAAAGAGGTAGTAGATATCTTCTAACTTTTATAGACGACCACTCCAAAAAAGCTTGGGTATACTTTCTGAAGCACAAAAATGAAGTCTTCGGGATCTTTAAGCAGTGGAAGACCTTACTAGAAAAATGAAGTCTTCGAGATCTTAGGGATGCCTCTTTTGTTTTAGGAATTTAAATACATTGAGATTGATCTCGGGGTATTCTTGGATTGTCACAAAGAGATATAAAAATAAAGTACTCAAAAGGTTTGATATGCAAGGTTGTAGATGTAATGCCCTGAATAAATTAATCTTGCTTCTGTAAATCTTGACATAATTAAGTATCTAATTCAGTGGTTAAGTGTTCTTGGTGCGTGTTTGAGGTCTTGGGATCAAGTCTTACTCTTTGGAAAAATTCTGTTATTTTTTTATCCAAGCCTTATTTCTATTGGGTGAGCTTAAGTAATATTGTTTGTAAACTCATATAAGAATGTGCCTGCTGGTTCGAGTGGTAAGGAGCTAGCTTGCTGGAGGTCTTGTGTTTGAGTCCCTGCGTAAGCGTGGGTGATAATTTTCCCTTCAGTTGTCTGAGAGTGTTTGGATGGGTTTGGAAGTCTAAATAAGTGGATGAGAGAGTGGTTAGCTGGGATTGGGTTGATAGGAGATCATGCCTTAATTTGAGGGATTTTGGTTTATTTTTATTTTATTTTTGTTTCTATTTTTTCTTTCTTTTCTCTTTCTTCCTAAAGAAAAATTCTAACGTCAGTTTCTCCATTCTTTCTTACGTTTCCTTCTTGTTCTCCTCCTCTACACCTTTGATTCTTTCTCTCATTTTCCTTCCCCTTTAAATTTGTTTACATCTTTTGTTCTTCACATTGCACTCTGGAACATGGCATTTTTATGTGATTTGGGTAAGTTGTTGGTTTATTCCTTTCGTAGTAGCATAGTGATGTAGATAGGGGATTTCATTTCTGCGAAATTTTATGTAGGAGAAGGCTGTGGAGAAGGGGGTTTTACTTCGACAATCTAAATCCCGTTAGGATCTGTCCTTGTTGACGGTAAGTTATCTATGTTATTTCGGGTTATGTTGTCAATTCGTAGATTGGTTGCTAATTGGTCAATAGGATGCTATTTCTAAGGTTTCGGGGGGCTTAGGATTGCTGCAGCATAAAAAATGAACCAGATGTGTACCCTAAACAAGAAAAATTGAGGTTCGACGAAAGTTAAAAAATGGCATTGTCAATGCCACACGGGCGTGTGCCCCGTCGTGTGGCTGGCTGTGTATGAGACACGACCGTATGAATGTCGTAAGTGTTGTCGTGCACGAGACGCGATCGTGTGTCGGTGATGGTGTAGCCATGTGGGCCATATGAGCTAGGCCAGATTGTGTGTGTAAGTTTTGGGCCAGGCCGTGTGGGCCACACGGGCAAGGCCAAACTGGTTGTGTGGGCCCACACGAGCATGTGGGCCCAAAATTCTAAAAATTTCTCTAAGGTTGCACGGGTCGTTCCAATCGACTATGGGCCTACCGTAGGGTCGGTAAGGGCTAACCAAACCCTAATTCATACGATTTGATACTCTGATAGTCTAGTCTGAGTAAGAAACTGATATGTATGTCTGACTTTACTGTAAGGTATGTATTTATCTGTATACGAGCATGTTAAGCATGTTTATTTTATTATTTTTGCATCTGTATTATGTATTTGTGTTTGGGTGGGATTTGTATATGTGGAAGAAGTGATCTGTACGACGACCTTTCGCCTATATACTGGCAGCTTGACTACATATTATCTGTTATGTGTCGTATTGACACAATATGGTGTGTAGGGTTGGGTGGGTGTTTTTAACTCCACATGGTATGACGCGATGGATGGAGATGGTGTGTAGAGGATAGCGGTAGGATTCTGTACGTCTGATCTGATATTTGATTCTGATATTTGTTTCTATTATGGACTTATGTCCGAAACTGTATCTGACTGTATATGAAATTCCATGTATGTTGCATGACTATCTCTGTTGGGTTACACACTGAGTTTACAAAAACTCATATCTATTTGTCTGTTCTGTTCAGGTAATCCACAGACATAGGCAGGTCAATGCGACGAAGGCTTATCGATGACCACTTGACAGAGACTATTTTTATTATTAATTAACGAAAGTGTTAACAGAGCATTGTTTTGTTTAAACGATTTTCAAACTTTTGCTGTGAATTAATTGGTTAACTTTAAAAAACATGTAACGGTTTCAATAATATATATAAATAGATATGTTTTATAAAACTGAGATGTTTTATTAAATAACTAAAGCATTATTTTATCGAAGTATCATCGGCTTTAAAACTCTTCTTCGTAACACTTTTAGATTCAGCCATAATGTCTAGGCCCAGTTTAGGGTGTTACATTTAGTGGTATCAGAGCCAAGTTACAAAACTCGGGCTGTAAATTTTTGGTTTCAAAATTATGTTTTGAAAAAAGACTGGTTTTTAAATAATTTGGATCATTTTGAGTAAGTATGTGGTACACCGAGCCTCCGGCGCCAATCTTGTAAGTATCTTTGAATTTAGAAAGCACTGCAGTCAGAACTTTCTGAAAAATACTGTAGTTAGTAATTTCTGAAACTATATTGAGTTAGTTAGAGACTAAAACCTCTGAAATACTTCTAAACTTCTGATAACTTGAGCATAGAATATCTGCTAATAAACACTAGAACTGATGTATAAAATTTTAAATGTAGATAAAATTCAAATTACGATGAGCGCACGTGGAATACGCGGTTGAGGCATTCGTGGGCACAGCAGGCGCCGTAGGGGGACTCTAGCTAAGTCTTCTTCTTTGGGTTGTATGCCAAATTTAGATATGAGCGAGACACTAGTTTCACCTGCTACTGAGACTAGGTCTCAAAGTCACTCAGCTGGGGACGACGCACTGTCCCAAGCTATGTTGAGGGTTTTTGAGAGGGTTGTTAGACCCCATTCTAGATCTGGAGGCCATAGGTCGATAACTGAACAACTCCGATCCAATAGAGTTAAGTTGTTTAGGGGCGTCACTGGAGTCGCCCCTACTGTGGCTGAGTATTGGTTAGAGGCCACTGAGAGGATTATGAACAACATTAATTGCACTCTTGAGCAGAAACTGAAGGGTGCAGTCTCTTTGCTTCGCAACGAAGCTTATCAGTAGTGGTTGTCGGTTGAGGAGGGTACTCAACTGGATCGTCTGAACTTAGACTACTTTAAGACTGCCTTCCAAGGAAAGTACGTGGGTGTGAGCTATGCGGATGCTGGTAGGCGTGAGTTCATGAATCTCACGTAAGGTGATAAGTCTGTGGCCGAGTATGAGGTCTAGTTTTTGAGACTGAGTCGCTATGCTTGAGGCGTGGTGGCATCTAAGTATGAGAAATGTGTCTGTTTTGAAGACGATTTGAGAGATAGTCTGAAGGTTCTAATTGCTCCACAGAAGGAGCGTGAGTTTGTTGTTCTGGTGGATAAGGCGAAGATCGACGAAGAGGTTAAGCATGTGGAGCACCATAATAGAGGCCGTAAGAGAGTCAAGAATAAGAGGGATTCGAAGCCCTCTAGTTCTGTTCAAAGGTCTAAGAAAAGGGTCAGACCTAATGAGCCTGTTAGACTGGGAGTTTCTATTGCTCCTACAGGGATTCAGCATTGTGGTCACTATGGTAGGCGCCATCTATGCGAGTGTTAGAGGAGATTAGGGGCTTGTCTGCGGTTGTGGGTTTTTAGAGGACCGGATTAGAGAGTGTCCACATTGTTCTGACCAGATGCAAGCTTCTGGACTGGGTTTTGTTCAGCCTAGGAGGGCAGTATAGTAGCCACCTAAAGGCCCTAGACTGGCTAGGGGTGGTAATGGTATGGGCCGAGGACAGAGAGCACCAGGCAGAGGTGCTAACTAAACTGAGGTGAGACAGCCTGTATTGGTCTACGCTGCTCCACGCCGAGAGGACAGAGATGCCCTTGATGTGACTATGGGTACGTTTTTAATTTTTGATGCTCCATATACTACTTTAATGGACATAGGTTCTACACACTCTTATATAGCTAGTTCTGTTTTTGAAAACTTAGGGATTTTTGTTAAGTGTACTTCTGGTGAGATTACTATACTAAGTCCGTTGGGACAATCTGTTCGGGTTAATAAACTTTATAGGAATGTTCCGTTGGAAATACAACGGGTTGTGTTTCTGGCAAATCTGATGGAGTTACCATTTGGGGAGTTTGACTTAATTCTAGGTATGGACTGGTTAGTGGTGCACCGAGTTAGTTTTGACTGCACGACTAAGAGGGTCGTTCTAAGGACTGAGGATGATAAGGAGATGGTTGTGATTGGTGAGCGTTGAGATTACCTGTTTAATGTAATTTCTGCTCTAGTGGCCGAGAAATTGGTTTGGAAAGGGTAAGGTGTTTTTGGCCTACGGCAGTATTTTTGTTTCTGGGGCCTCTTCTGTCGGGGATATCAGAACAGGGAGAGAATTTTTGGATGTATTTTTTGATGAGTTATCAAGTTTAACTCCGAATCGGGAAGTTGAGTTTGGCATTGAGCTTCTATTGCGTACAACTCCAGTGTCTATTGCTCCTTGCCGTATGGCACCGATGGAGCTTACAGAGCTTAAGGCTTAACTTTAAGAGCTTTTGGATGTTGGTTTCATCCGTCCTAGTGTGTCTCTATGGGAGGCACCGATTCTATTTGTAAAGAAAAAGGATGGTACCATGAGGATGTGCATCGACTACCAACAGTTCAATAAACTGACTGTGAAGAATAAGTATCTACTTCCCAGGATTGACGATCTATTTGATCAGTTTCGTAGGGCTACAGTATTCTCGAAAATAGATCTTCGTTCTGGGTATCATAAACTTAAGGATAAGGAAGCTGATATTAATAAGACAACATTTAGGACTCATTATGGGCACTATGAGTTCTTAGTTATGCCTTTTGGTTTGACGAATGCTCCAACTGCATTCATGGATCTGATGAATCGATTTTTTCAGCCGTATCTGGATCAGTTCGTCGTAGTCTTCATCGACGATATTCTGGAGTACTCTAAGACCGAGGATGAGCATGATGAGCATTTTAGATTAGTGCTTCAGATACTCCGAGAGAAACAACTCTATGCTAAGTTGAGCAAATGTGAATTCTGGTTGCGAAATGTAACATTTCTGGGGCATGTGGCTTCTGCTAAGGGGATCCGATTTGATCCTAGAAAGATTGAGGTTGTCCTTGATTGGAAACAGCCTAAGAACGTATCTGAGATTCTCAGTTTTTTGGGTCTTTCTGGTTACTATCGGAGGTTTGTTGAGGGGTTTTCACTGATTGCAGCTCCTCTGACTAAGCTTCTACGCAATAATATTCCCTTCTTCTAGACTGATGTGCAATAATTGAGCTTCGAGAAGCTCAAGTCTGTTCTGACTCAGGCTCCTGTTCTGATACAGCCTAAATTTGGTCAAGAGTTTGTGGTCTATAGTAATGCATCACACGTCGGTTTGGGATGTGTACTGATGTAAGATGGTAAGGTTGTGACTTATGCATCCTGTCTGTAACACCCCTTAACCCCAAACCGCCACCGAAATAGGGTTACGAGGCATTACCAGACATATCAAACAATTTACAAATAAACAAATAATAAATAACCAACATATTAAAATAAATCATAAATTCTTATGTTTGTTTACCAAATGACTTTTTTTTATATTTATTTTTTATATTTATTTTATTTTATTTTATTTTTAATTTTACAAAAATTTCAGCAGTATTTCTGCTTATTTTTACTTAAAACTCCCTGCAATTTAAAACCATTTCATTTTCAAATACAATCAAATCAACCAATTCATGTCACATTCTCATTTTCTATTCTAAATACTTCTAATCAAACTCAATCTATATTATATCAATTTCAAATTTAACAATGTACTAATTAGATAAAAATAGATAAACTTCTTTCATTATAATTCATGAACTTATAGTACTAACATTTTTGACCATTTATATTAAAACATAATAATCTTTATACACATCCTATGTACATGCCACATTCCCAAAAGAAAATATACATCAGCAAAATTATGCTGAAGTCGGGATTGATCTGGATGCTGAACCGGGACCTTTGACTTCTATCGACCTGCGCACGGAAACAACCGTACGCTGAGTAATTCATACTCAGTGGTATTACCATAATTCAAATTATAACAATAATGTACATGTAATGCATAAATCGTATATACAATTTAAATTCAATATCTCAATAATAGCAATCCATCAATCAATATCACATATCCACAATTTGAATTTGAACATATCATGAACCTTAGGTTCATTTCTCAATCTCATTTCATATTTCAATTCACAATTCAACTTTTTCAATTCATTTCAGTAGCTCGTTCGATCAACTCGTTCGGTTTATCATTTCATTAATTACCCTATTAACAAAACTCGGACTTTGGCGGATACACGGATCTAACCAAACACACCAGTATGGCACCCAGTGCCTCATCAGATAGTTCGAAGCAATAATTGACACCCAGTGTCTCATCGGCAAAGCCGAAGAAAGTTGGTACCCAGTACCTCATCGAATCTATCCGAAGAAATATTGTGACACCCAGTGCCTCATCGAATCGAGGTCGAAGTATCCCTGAACTCTTCCAATCCTATGGCATGCCAACTATATCCGACTCAGCCCGACTAGTTAATAGGGTCTCTAAATCACATATAATCTCAATTCAATCACAATTTCTCACATTTTCAATTCAATCATTTTTCCACCTTTCAATCAATAATTAATCCACAAATTCACACACTTTCACAACTCAATACATTTCTATACAGTTTAATATCATTCACAATTTGATTCAAATTCACTTCCCGCTTTCAATCAACAAACAATTCAAATATTAATTCATATCAACTATTCAATATAATTCCCACTAATAATACTAATACTAATACTAATCGTAATATTAATACTTACCTCACATTTCATTTACTAAACTCATAAATTAAAATTTAACATTTAATAATAATAAATAACTTGAATTATAGTAATACAAACGTGATTTTCTCGAGTTTGCTCCTCGATAATCTTCTCTTTTCCCTTCCGTGCCGATGCTTCTGATTCTTTGCTAGCTATGAAAATAGTAATAATTTATACTATTAATTACAGCACTAATTATGACAAATAATTGAATTTCTATTCAATTTCTTCCTTATTCTCAATTTAATCCTAACTAAATTCACTTACTTTCCTAATTCAAATCACACTCTATTTCTGTTCAAATTTCATCCAAACTCAAATCTAACTATCAAAATTTCAGCATATTTTCCTAATTTTGAATTTCTCTAAATTTAGTCCCTAAAACATAAAACTTATAGTTTCTTTTACAATTTAATCCCTTTATCAATTCTAACTTAAAATTCATTCAATTAAATCCCTAATTCAACAATTTATTCAACGTAAACTATACTTGAAAACCTATGAACTTACAAAATTTCAACTTAATTCCATCAAAACTTTGTTTTAAAACTTCTAAATCATCAAAACTAAATAAAAAGTGCTTAATTGACTTACCAATCAAAGCTTTAAACCTTAAACCTTCAAATTTTCCTTTTTCTTTTCTTTCTTTCTTTTTCCTTCCCCTGTTTCAAATGGTCTCTGTTTCTTCTTTTGCCTATTCTGTTTCTTTCTTTTTATTTCGTATGATTTCTTTTATTTTCTTTTATTTAATACTTTAATATAATAATTAAAACAAATATCTATTTAATAATTACATATGAGTATTACAAATGTATGTATTTTATTAATACACTTGTATTAAATTATCACCATATATTTGTCTTTATTAATTTATTTTTTAATATAATATTTACAATATAATTAATTTAATAATATACTTTATAATTAATTTATATATTAATAAAAATAAACAATATAAAAATCTAAGAATTTTTTTTCAATCTTATGCTGCCTCAACTTCCAAATGTGGCTTAATTGCCCATTTGGCCTCTCTTATTTTCTTTTGATTTATAATTAGACTTTTACCCTTTATTCATTTTAATCCTTTTTCCTAATTACTCTTAATTGAGGTAAATTCACCTATCTAAAACCTAATTAAACACACAACTAGTCTCGTAAATATTTCTAATAATTATTTTCGAACTCAATTTACTAAGACGGAGGCCCGATATTATACTTTTCTGATGCTCGTGAATTTTGGGTCATTACATTTCTCCCCCCTTAAAAAATTTCGTCCTCGAAATTTACCTGAGAAGAGATGAGGATATTGTGCTCTCATTGTCTCTTCCAGTTCCCAAGTCGCTTCTTCCACACTATGACTTCTCCATAAAACTTTTACTAAAGGAATCCGTTTATTTCTTAACTCTTTCACTTCTCGTGCTAATATCTGAACTGGTTCTTCTTCATAAGTTAAATCAGATCGAATTTCAACGTCTTCAGTGGGAATGATATGAGAAGGATCCGATCTATATCTCTGAAGCATCGAAACATGAAAAACATCATGAATTTTCTATAATTCTAGAGATAAGGCTAATCGATACGCAACAGGCCCAATTCTTTCCACAATTTCATATGGCCCAATAAAACGTGGACTCAATTTTCCCTTCCGACCAAATCTCAGAATTTTCTTCCACGGCGACACTTTGAGGAATACTTTATCACCAACGAAATATTCAATGTCTCGTCATTTCAAATCTGCATAAGATTTCTGTCTGTCGAAGGTGGCTTTCACTCTATCTTTAATCTTTTTAACTGTTTCTTCTGTCTCTTGAATCAATTCCGGCCCAATCACTTTTTTTTCTTTTAATTCTATCCAACATACTGGTGATCTACATCTTCGACCATAAAGTGCTTCATACGGAGCCATTTGAATACTAGATTGAAAACTATTATTATAAACAAACTCAGCCAACGGTAAATAACGTTCCCAACCTGATTCAAAATCAATGACACAAGCTCGAAGCATATCTTCTAATATCTGAATTACTCATTTAGATTGTCCATCAGTTTGTGGATGAAAAGCTGTACTGAAATTAAGTCGAGTACCCAATGATTCATGCAGCTGCTTCCAAAATCTCGATGTGAATCGAGGATTTTAGTTTGAAATTATCGATACCGGAATACCATGTAATCTAACAATTTCCCGAATATAAACTTCAGCAAGCTTCTGTAATGACCAGTCAGTTCTAATTGCTATAAAATGAGCTGACTTTGTGAGTCGATCAACAATTACCCAAATGGCATTCTTTTTACTCACTGACAATGCCAACCCCGTAACAAAATCCATGGTAATGCAATCCCATTTCCACTCGGGAATAGTAATAGGCTGTAACAGACCTGTTGGTACTTGATGTTCTGCTTTTACCCGTTGACAAGTCAGGCATTTACCGACATACTTGACTATGTCTTTTTTCATCCCTGGCCACCAATACAGTTCTCGTAGATCACGATACATCTTCGTTCCTCCTAGGTGCAAAGCAAAAATACTATCACGTGCTTCTCGAAGAATCAGCTCTTTAATCTCAGAAGTAGCTAGAATACAAATTTGATTCTGAAATCCCAAACAATCATGCTCGTCAATACTAAAATTTTCCATCATACCATGTTATACCATTTCTCTTTTCTTCATCAACTTTTCATCTTCTAGCTGTGCTGTTCTGATTTGGTCAAACATTACTGGCTTAACCCTTAACTCAGCTAACAAACTTCCATCATCATTAATACTAAGCCGAGCGAACATTGCCCGTAATTCAACTACTGCTTTTCTGCTCAATGCATCCGCTACCACATTTGCCTTTCCTGGATGATAATCTATAACACAATCATAATCTTTCAGAAGTTCTATCCATCATCTCTGTCTCAGATTCAACTCCTTTTGTGATAGAAGATATTTGAGACTTTTATGATCAGTGTAAATATAACATTTCTCACCATACAAGTAATGTCTCAAAATCTTCAATGCAAATACTACAGCAGCTAACTCCAAATCGTGTGTCGGGTAGTTGCGTTCATGTGGCTTCAACTGTATTGATGCATAAGCTATTACTTTTCCATCTTGCATCAATACACAACCCAAACCATTCAGAGAAGCATCACTGTACACTATGAAATCTTTCCCTGACTCCGGTAAAGTTAGGACTGGTGCCTCTGTCAACATTTATTTTAATGTCTCAAAACTTCTCTGACACTGATCGTCCCAGATAAATGGAACATTCTTTTGTAGTAACTTGGTCATCGGCAAAGCTATCTTAAAAAATCCATTTACAAATCTTCTGTAATACCCAGCCAAACCAAGAAAACTGCGTACCTCTGATACATTCTTTGGTGCCTTCCATTGAACAATTGCCTCGATCTTCTTCGGATCAACTCTAATCCCATCAGCAGATACAACATGTCCCAAGAATACTACCTCTGATAACCAGAATTCACATTTACTCAGTTTCCCGTACAACTATTTTTCCCGCAAAATTTGTAACACGATTCTAAGATGCTGATCATGTTCTGACTCTGACTTCGAATAAACCAATATATCGTCAATAAAAACCACCATAAATTGGTCTAAATACAGCTGAAAAATACGATTCATCAAATCCATAAAAGCAGTTGGAGCATTAGTCAACCCGAACGGCATCACCAAAAATTCATAATAACCATATCGAGTACGAAATGCAGTCTTCGGAACGTCACTTTCTTTTATTTTCAGCTGATAATACCTAGATCTCAAGTCAATCTTTGAAAATACTAAAGCTCCTTTTAGCTGATCAAATAAATCATCTATACGGGGCAACGGATATCGGTTCTTGATCGTCACTTTGTTTAACTACCAGTAATCAATACAAAGCCGCATCGATCCATCTTTCTTTTTAACAAACAATACCGGAGCTCCCCAAGGTGAAATGCTCGGTCTAATAAATCTGCAATCTAACAAGACCTGTAACTGCACTTTCAACTCTTTTAACTCAGTGGGTGACATTCGGTACGGTGGTATAGAGATTTGTGTTATACCCGGATACACTTCTATAGCAAATTCAACCTCTCTGTCAGGTGGTAAACCCGGTAGTTTTTCAGGGAATACATCTGGAAACTCACATACGATTCTGATCTTACTACACTGACTACCAACCGAATCAGAATTAATAACATAGGCTAAATATGCTGTACAACCCTGCTGAAGTAATTTATTAGCCTTTATTACTGAAATAATACCTGCCGGTTCATTAGTACGGATACCATTCACCTCAATTCTGTCTCCGTCTTCTGTCTGAATACTAAATTTCTTTTTATAACAATCCAATACCACTCAATGTTCAGACAACCAATCCATCCCCAATATTATATCAAAATCCCCAAATGGCATATCAATAGGTTAATAGGAAAAGTTTTATTTTGTATAATTAACAGGCATCTCGGACAGACCTGATTCACTAATATTGTTTGCCCCAACAGACTCGACACTTCTACAGTCACTCTAGATACTTCAGAATTAAATTTTCCCAATTCAACTAATTTTGAATTTTCCCAACGGACTCGCCTTCTTCCCGTGTTCTGACCACATAAGCTTTGGCGGGTACTTTAGCTTCAGACTGCTGGGTACCTATATCACTGCTCCTCCTAATACTTCCTCCCCTTGAAACCGAACCACCTCTTCCCAACCCTCTGCCTCTAGTAGTAGATACCGATCTCTGTGATGTCACGGGTACAGTACTATCAGTTTTCGGACAATCTCTGATAAAATGGTTTGTAAAACCACATCGAAAATAGCCTCTAATTAATTTCCAGGATTCCCCTCTATGTTTCTTTCTGCAGTGCTGACAGTCTGGAATTTCTATTTCTCGGGAAGGACCTCTTACACTGCCAGTAGATACTGTCATCTGTTTTCCCCTACTTCTACCACCTCTGTCTCATCTGAAACTAGATCTCCAACCACCTTGAGATTCCTTTGGCCTTTTCGGCTGAGGATTCGAACTGGTAGTTCCTGTACGTTTCCCGGTTGGTCTAACAACTTCAGTCTTTTTGTCGAGGCTTAAGAACTTGTTCCACCATTTTAGCTCGTTCAATCAAATCTACTAACTCAGTAATCCGATGAGATATTAACTGTACCTTGATTTTGTCTCGCAAACCCCGTAAAAATCTTTTACAGCTATCGGCTTCTGTCGAAATAAACTCAGAGGCATATCTGCTAAGTCTCGAGAATTCCCTCTCATAATCTATTACTGACATATCACCCTGTTGTAACATTAAAAACTCTTGTTTCTTATCTTCAATATACATCTCTCCGATATATTTCTTTTGAAATTCCTTCTGAAATAAATCCCACGTTATCTGACTCTCTGGTAGATGTCGAACCACTGATTCCTACCATAGATAAGCCTCCCCTTGTAACAACGATACAGCACAGATTAAACACTCACGGGGGGTATAGTCTAATTGCTGCAAAATTCTTTTAGTTGACTCCATCCAATTTTCAGCTGCAGATGGATCGACTCCTTTTAGACCCATAAATTCAGTAGCACCATATTTCCTCAGTTCTTTGATCAGGGCCCGTCTAACAGTAGGTACTGAAGTCGTAGCAGGAGTAGTTCCCGCTACTCTTTGTAATGAATCAGCTATAATTCTCAGTAATTGGGATTCATCTCTATCTCTGGCATTTTCCTGTTCTACATTAGGAGGTTGGTTGCCTAACGGATTCACACTCGGTGCAACAGATTTTGTTTCATCTAATTCTCTATCTTCAGTATACATTCTTTCATCAGTATCATTTATTATTTCTTCAGACATCTTTAATCTATAAAACAAAAGCAAACAAATAGGTCAGCATCCAAAAATCCCGACTCAATTTGACTTGACAGTGGCATATACATCTAGACTCAATTCTGAGCTCGATTTAGGCCGAGAATCGGCTAAACCTGATAGCTCTGATACCAACAATTGTAACACCCCTTAACCCCAAACCGTCACCGAAATGGGGTTACGAGGCATTACCAAACATATCAAACAATTTACAAATAAACAAATAATAAATAACCAACATGTGATAGCCCGAAATAGGGCCTAATCAGAATAGTGGTTTTGTAACCACAAATTCGAAGTGAAATAGTTTAATTTTATAAATTTTTATTAGTTACTGATTGATTGAAATATTGTGTGAAAATATGGATAGGAAATTTTAATGATTTAGTGCCTAATTGAATTTTTAGGACTAAATTGAGAAAATGCAAAGTGTGTCTAATTAGTGATTAAATGACTTAATTGAATTATAGCATGAAATTGGAAGTGTTTATGTGGGAATTAGACCATAAATTAGTGATATGGACACAAAAGGGTAATTCTAGAAAAATATCTAAGTAATGGGTCAAGGGCATTTTTGTCCAAATTGAACAAAAGACAAAATAAAGTGAAAATAAGTGTCCATCTTCTTCAAAATTGAAGAGCTTGCTGCCGAAACTTTCATGCTTCAATAGTTAGGGATTTTGATTTTTCTAAGCTCAATTGTAAGTGATTTCTTGCCCCGTTTTTAATTATTTTCGTATTTTTATGCTTATTGAAGCTTGAATTTCATGTTCCTACGATTTAATTTAAATGAATTTAAAGTTTAAAAATTGACCCATTCATGATATAATTGTAAATTGATAAGTGTTGTTAGATAATGAATGTTTGAAGTGTTAATTACAAGTTTTGCTAGATGAATTTCAATGAAAATGTTGAAAAAGGGCTAAATTGTGAAAGATGGTAAAGTGTGCATAAAGTTGTGATTTTGTGAAATTGAGGGCTATTATGAGCATGAAATATGATTTAGTGAAGTTTGAAATTTAAGAATTTAGTGAATTTTATTTTTACGAGCTTTGGGGCAAAAGTGGAATTTTTGAAAAGTTATGGGGAAAAAAGTAAATTTGCCAAAATATTGTGTATGAATTGTATTTGAATGGAATATTGATAAAATGTATTAAATTGTGTTAATATAGATCAAGAAAGAAGAAATAGTGGAAGTGATCGAGGAAAAGAGAAAGTTATCGACTAAATTACCAAAACAGTCGTTTTGCATCCGAGGTAAGTTATGTGTAAATAATAGTTATATTTTTATAAATTGTGAATTATATTGGATATGTGAATTAATATTCAATGTGGAAGGAAAATTATTCATGAATTATTCAAGTGATAAAGTGTTTAAAATAAAGTGTTAAGTGTAAATTCCCGGTTGAACTTAGGAATAGAAGTGGGTACAAGTGACATGTCACTAGAGATCAGTGTTACAGTGTTACAATGAGTCCCGGGTGCTGGGTGATCTAGCATGTGTTGTAGACACCTGACAGCTTATGTGAGCAGGCCCGTGGACATTTCCAGTGTTATTGATCAGTGGTAGCTTCGGCTACATTTTAGCGGTAGCTTCGGTTACAATTCAGTGGTAGCTACGGCTACATATCAGTGGTAGCTTCGGCTACATATCAGTGTGGCACTTATGTGCTAATTCTCTACGTATCCGTGTATATTCCGAGTGTTCAACGGGATTAATAATGAGTTAAAACGAATATGAAATGAAGTGTGTATGCAGGTACAATTGAAAGAATTGAGCATATGTGATAAATGTTAAGTGTGAAAATGTATATGCAAGTGAATTGGTAAGACTGTGCATGTGTAAGTGATTGAAATTGCTAAGAAATGTTTTGATTAGTTATATGTTAAAAGTGTTAATTATTAAATGAGTACTTATTGTTTACATGTAACTTACTAAGCTATCTGTAGCTTACACATTTTCTTCTTTTCCTCTGTTTTATAGTGTTTTGAGCTTGCTTGAATTGGGGATCGTCGGAGCTCGTATCACACTATCACAGCCATCTCGGTATTATGTGTTTTCAAAACGTTTAAAGTTTTGGCATGTATAGAGTCTTAATCATTTTGAGTATGTCCATATGATATGGCTAAGATTAGCTATTGAAATAGTTAGTAAAAACTATGTTTGGTGTTATGTATGTTTAAATGGTAACTAATTCAAAGAAGCAGTTTCTTTGACAGCAGCAGTGACGTGAATGTGAAAAATCACCATAAATAGTAGAAATGGAATTGGAGGGTGAATGATATATAGAATTAAAGCTTATCAAGTCTATTTTTACATGGAAGAAACAGTGTAGGCAAAGGAATTTTATATTTTGAGATATTTAAATTTTAGTGGGACAGGGTCAGAATGGTTTTTGAAGTCCCCTGTTCTGATTTTAGAAAATCATTATAAATTTTAGAGAGAGAAATATAAGCCATAATTTATATTTCTAGATTCCTTAATGAGTCTATTTTCAAAATAAATAAACAGTAACCTTATATAAATTCTGTACAATGATATAATTGACTTTTAGTGCCAAGAGGTCAGATCTGTCGAGCTCTGAAACAGGGGATACTTTAAAGAATAAACTGTAATAACTGGATAAGTCAAAAATTCTGAAAATTTTATGGTAAGAAGGTATATAAGTTTAGTTTCAGGGAAAATTTACGGATTTAAATTTTGAGTTTTGTAACTTGAGATATAATTAAATTATTGACAGTCACGCAGATGGACAGCTTTGCTGTAAACAGTGAATTTAATTTTAAAAGCAAATTTTTATGCTCCGAATTGGTAAGTTAAATTGCATGACATATCATACTCGATTCCGGCGACGGTCTCAGGTAAGGGGTGTTACACAACATATTAAAATAAATCATAAATTCTTATGTTTGTTTACCAATTGACTTTTTTTATATTTATTTTATTTTATTTTATTTTTAATTTTACAAAAATTTCGGCAGTATTTCTGCTTATTTTTACTTAAAACTCCCTGCAATTTAAAACCATTTCATTTTCAAATACAATCAAATCAACCAATTCATGTCACATTCTCATTTTCTATTCTAAATACTTCTAATCAAACTCAATCTATATTATATCAATTTCAAATTTAAGAATGTACTAATTAGATAAAAATAGATAAACTTCTTTCATTATAATTCATGAACTTATAGTACTAACATTTTTGACCATTTATATTAAAACATAATAATCTTTATACACATCCTATGTGCATGCCACATTACCAAAAGAAAATATACATCACCAAAATTATGCTGAAGTCGGGATTGATCTGGATGCTGAACCGGGACCTTTGACTTCTATCGACCTGCGCACGGAAACAACCGTACGCTAAGTAATTCATACTCAGTGGTATTACCATAATTCAAATTATAACAATAATGTACATGTAATGCATAAATCGTATATACAATTTAAATTCAATATCTCAACAATAGCAATCCATCAATCAATATCACATATCCACAATTTGAATTTGAACATATCATGAACCTTAGGTTCATTTCTCAATCTCATTTCACATTTCAATTCACAATTCAACTTTTTCATTTCATTTCAGTAGCTCGTTCGATCAACTCGTTCGGTTTATCATTTCATTAATTACCCTATTAACAAAACTTGGACTTTGGCGGATACACGGATCCAACCAAACAGACCAGTATGGTACCCAGTGCCTCATCGGATAGTTCGAAGCAATAATTGACACCCAGTGTCTCATCGGCAAAGCCGAAGAAAGTTGGTACCCAGTACCTCATCGAATCTATCCGAAGAAATATTGTGACACCCAGTGTCTCATCGACTCGAGGTCGAAGTATCCTTGAACTCTTCCAATCCTATGGCATGCCAACTATATCCGACTCAGCCCGACTAGTTAATAGGGTCTCTAAATCACATATAATCTCAATTCAATCACAATTTCTCACATTTTCAATTCAATCATTTTTCCACCTTTCAATCAATAATTAATCCACAAATTCACACACTTTCACAACTCAATACATTTCTATACAGTTTAATATCATTCACAATTTGATTCAAATTCACTTCCAACTTTCAATCAACAAACAATTCAAATATTAATTCATATCAACTATTCAATATAATTCCCACTAATAATACTAATACTAATACTAATACTAATATTAATACTTACCTCACATTTCATTTACTAAACTCATAAATTAAAATTTAACATTTAATAATAATAAATAACTTGAATTATAGTAATACAAACCGTGATTTTCTCGAGTTTGCTCCTCGATAATCTTCTCTTTTCCCTTCCGTGCCGATGCTTCTGATTCTTTGCTAGCTACGAAAATAGTAATAATTTATACTATTAATTACAGCACTAATTATGACAAATAATTGAATTTCTATTCAATTTCTTCCTTATTCTCAATTTAATCCTAACTAAATTCACTTACTTTCCTAATTCAAATCACACTCTATTTCTATTCAAATTTCATCCAAACTCAAATCTAACTATCAAAATTTCAGCATATTTTCCTAATTTCGAATTTCTCTAAATTTAGTCCCTAAAACATAAAACTTATAGTTTCTTTTACAATTTAATCCCTTTATCAATTCTAACTTAAAATTCATTCAATTAAATCCCTAATTCAACAATTTATTCAACATAAACTATACTTGAAAACCTATGAACTTACAAAATTTCAACTTAATTCCATCAAAACTTTGTTTTAAAACTTCTAAATCATCAAAACTAAATAAAAAGTGCTTAATTGACTTACCAATCAAAGCTTTAAACCTTAAACCTTCAAATTTTCCTTTTTTTTTTCTTTCTTTCTTTTTCCTTCCCCTGTTTCGAATGGTCTCTGTTTCTTCCTTTGCCTATTATGTTTCTTTCTTTTTATTTCGTTTGATTTCTTTTATTTTCTTTTATTTAATTACTTTAATATAATAATTAAAACAAATATCTATTTAATAATTACATATGAGTATTACAAATGTATGTATTTTATTAATACACTTGTATTAAATTATCACCATATATTTGTCTTTATTAATTTATTTTTTAATATAATATTTATAATATAATTAATTTAATAATATACTTTATAATTAATTTATATATTAATAAAAATAAACAATATAAAAATCTAAGATTTTTTTTCAATCTTATGCCGCCTCAACCTCCAAATGTGGCTTAGTTGCCCATTTGGCCCCTCTTATTTTCTTTTGATTTATAATTAGACTTTTACCCTTTATTCATTTTAATCCTCTTTCCTAATTACTCTTAATTGAGCTAAATTCACCTATCTAAAACCTAATTAAACACACAACTAGTCTCGTAAATATTTCTAATAATTATTTTCGAACTCAATTTACTAAGACAGAGGCCCGATATTATACTTTTCTGATGCCCGTGAATTTTGGGTCATTACACCGTCAGCTTAAGTTACACGAGGGGAATTATTCGATGTATGATCTCGAGTTAGCCACTGTGGTGTTTGCATTAAATATCTGAGGGCACTATCTATATGGTGAGAGGTGTATCATCTACACCGATCACAAGAGCCTCAAGTATCTCCTTATTCAAATAGAGTTGAATCTTAGGCAGCATCGATGGACTGAGCTCCTCAAAGATTATAACTGAACGATAGGGTATCATCCGGTAAGGCCAATGTGGTGGCCGATGCTCTTAGTCGTAGAGCAATGACTGTTTTGAGAGCGATGTTCGCACGTCTTAGTTTGTTTGATGATGGGGGTCTATTAGTTGAGTTGCAAGTTAAGCCGACTTGGATTTGGCAGATTCGGGAAAAGCAGTTAGGGGATGAATCTCTGGGTCTACGGTTTCATCAGGTTGAGAGTGGCAGTACTTCTGATTTTAGACTGAATAAGGATGGAGTTTTGTGTTTCCGAGGTCAAGTTTATGTACTGAATGATTCTGATCTGAGACAGTCAATTTTGAAGGAGGCGCATAGTAGCCCTTATGCTAGGCATCCCGGTTGTAGTAAGATGTACTGGGATCTCTGTGAACTATATTGGTGGCCAGGTTTGAAATGAGAGGTAACAGATTTTGTTGCTCGTTGTCTGACGTGCTAGCAAGTTAAGGCTGAGCACCAGTTACATTCGGGTTTGCTCCAACCTGTTAAGATTACCTTGTGAAAATGAGAATGTGTGACGATGGACTTTGTCAGTGGGTTACCTTCAACACCCACTAAGAAGGATTTTGTGTGGGTCATCGTGGATCGATTGACCAAGTTCACCAATTTTATTCCGGTCCAGATGGACTTTTCTCTCTAAAAGTTAGCGAAGCTCTACATCTCCGAGATTGTAAGATTTCATGGGGTACCGGTTTCGATAATATCTGATAGTGATCCTCGCTTCACTTTTTAGTTCTAAAAGAAACTGCATGAAGCTCTGGGTTCGAGATTAAACTTCAGTACTACGTTCCATCCATAGACCGATGGTCAATCTGAGAGAGTGATTCAGATACTGGAGATATGCTTCAAAGCTGTGTGATTGATTTTTAAGGTAGTTGGGAGGATTTTCTGCCGTTAGCTAAGTTTGCCTACAACAATAGTTTCCAGTCTAGCATCCAGATGGCACCCTACGAGGCTCTGTATGGTTGTTAGTGTTGTACTCCGCTATATTGGACTGAGTTGGGTGAGCGATGGGTTTTGAGTCCTGAGTTGGTTTTCGAGACTGAAGATAAGGTTAAACGAATTCGGGATCATCTAAAGGCGGCTTCTGATAGACAGTGGATTTGAAAATGAGGGATATTGAGTACTCTGTGGATGACTTCGTATTCATTAAGGTATCTTCATGGAAGAAGATTCTGCAGTTCGGTCGTAATGGCAAGTTGAGCCCTAGGTTTATTGGGTCGTATCAGATTTTAAAGCGTGCGGGACCAATTGTTTATCAATTAAAGCTACCTCCAGAGTTGGATTGTATCTATGATGTGTTTAACGACTCGATGTTGTTGTAGTATCGGTCTAATCCATCTCACGTTGCCTCTGTTGAGGAGATCAAGGTTAAACCGGATATTAACGTTCTGAGAAGGAAGTCCATTCCATTGGTTAAGGTTCTGAAGTGGAATCATGGCACTGAGAAAGCCACGTGGGAACCTGAGGATTTGATGCGCCAGCAGTATCCTCACCTGTTCGGATCAGGTAAATTTCGAGGCCGAAATTTCTTTTAGGGGTAAGAGTTGTAACGCCCTAAATAAATTAATCTTGTTTCTGTAAATCCTGACATAATTAAGTATTTGTTTCAGTGGTTAAGTGTTCTTGGTTTGTGTTTGAGGTCTTGGGTTTAAGTCTCACTCTCTAAAAAAATTATGTTACTTTTTTTAATCCAAGCCTTATTCCTGTTGGGTGGGCTTATGTAATATTGTTTGTAAACTCATATTAGAATGAGCCTGCTGGTTCGAGTGGTAAGGAGTTAACTTGCTGGAGGTCTTGTGTTCGAATCCCTGCGTGGGTGTGGGTGATAATTTTTACTTCAGTTGTCTAAGAGAGTTTGGATGGGTTTGGAAGTCTGTATAAGTGGATGAGAGAGTAGGTAGTTGGGATTGGGTTGATAGGAGATCATGCCTTAATTTGAGGATTTTGGTTTATTTTTATTTTATTTTTTCTTTCTTTTCTCTCTCTTCCTAAGAAAAAATTTTGACGTCAGTTTCTCCATTCTTTCTGACGTTTTCTTCTTGTTCTCCTTCTCTACACCTTTGATTCTTTCCCTCATTTTCCTTCCCCTTCAAATCTGTTTACATCTTTTGCTCTTCATGTTACAATCTGGAACATGGCATTTTTATGTGATTTGGGTAAGCTGTTGGTTTATTCTTTTCGTAGTGCATAGTGATGTAGATAGGGGATTTGATTTTGGCAAAATTTTATGTAGGAAAAGGTTGTGGAGAATGGGATTTTGCTCTGACAGTCTAAACCGTATTAGTATTTGTTATTGTCGATGGTAAGTTATGTGTGTTATTTCAGGTTATGTTGTCGATTCGTAGATTGGTTGCTAATTGGTCAATGGGATGCTATTTCTTAGGTTTCGAGGGCTCAGGATTGCTGCAGCATAAAAAACAAACCTGATGTGTACCCTAAACACAAAAAATTGAGGTTCGGCGAAAGCCGAGAAAGGGCACTGTCGACGCCACACAAGTGTGTGCCTGACCGTGTGCCAGACACAACCGTATGAATGTTGTAAGTGTGGTCGTGCGGGAGACACGGTCGTGTGTCGACGATGGTGTGGCCGTGTGGGCCACACATGGTAGGGCAGATTGGGCATGTAGGTTTCAGGCCAGGCCGTGTGGGCCACACGAGCAAGGCCAACCTGGGCGTGTAGGACCACACGGGCATGTGGCCCCAAAATTCTAAAAATTTCCCTAGTGTCGCACGGGTCGTTCTAATCGACTATAGGCCTACGGTAGGGTCGGTAAGGGCTAACCAAACCCTAATTCATGCGATCTAATGCTCTGATAGTCTGATCTGAGTAAGAAATTGATATGTATGTCTGACTATACTGTTAGGTATGTATTTATCTATATACGAGCATGTTAAGCATGTCTATTCTATTATTTTTGCATATGTATTATGTATTTGTGTTTGGGTGGGATTTGTATATGTGGAGGAAGTGATCTGTACGACAACCTTTCGCTAGCTTGACTGCATATTATCTGTTATGTGTCGTATCGACACAATATGGAGTGTAGGTTTAGGTGAGTGTTTTTAACCCCACATAGTGTGATGCGATGGGCAGAGATGGTGTGTAGAGGATAGGGGTAGGATTCTGTACGTCTCATCTGTTATCTGATTCTGATATATGTTTCTGTTATTTACTTAGGTCCGAATATGTATCTGACTGTATATGAAATTTTGTGTATGTTTCATGACTATCTCTGTTGGGTTACATACTAAGTTTACGAAAACTCACATATGTTTGTATGTTCTGTTCAGGTAATCCATAGACATAGGTGGGTCGATGCGACAGAGGTTTAGCGCTGACCACTTGACGAAAACTATTTTCATCATTATTATTAATTAATAGTTTTTCTAAAATTTTCGGTTTCCATGAGAGTTTTGTAATTTTTAAAAACACGAGTGTGGTTTTGTTTAGACGATTTTCAAACTTCTGCTGCGAATTAACTGGTTAACTTTAAAGAACAATATGTAACGGTTTCAGTAATATATATAAATGAATATGTTATATAAAACTGGGTCGTTTTATCAAATAACTAAAACTTTGTTTTATCGAAGTATCATCTGCTTCAAAAATCTTCTTCGTGACACTCTCGAATTCGGCCATAACATTTAGGCCGGGTTTGGGGTGTTACAGTAGACCAGGTGACACCCCTATTGCTAAAGAAGACAAATTCAATCTTACTTAATGCCCTAAAAGTAACTGTGAAATTCAAGTAATGCAGAAGATTCCCTATGCATCAATTGTTGGGAGTCTAAAGTATGCTCAGGTATGTACGCGTCTGGATATTGCGTACATTGTTAAGATGTTAGGTAGACATTTAAGCAACCTAGTATGAACCATTAGGTAGCAGCCAAGAAGGCTATGAGGTATCTTCAGAGAATAGAAGATTGCATGCTCACATATCAGAGGTCTGATAAGTTAGAGATCATCAGTATACAGACTCCGATTTTGATGGAATATTGATGCAAATTTTTGTCTCTAGGGTGTAAATTGTGATAATAATTGGTAGTCATTTATTCAAATAACAACAAGGGCACATCAAAGTCAAAGCACATAGACTTTAAGTTCTTGGTTGTTAAAGTAAAAGTTCAAAGTGGTTAGGTGCCTATAAAGCATATTGGGACAAACTCTATGATTGTGGACCCACTTACTAAAGGACTACACCCAAGGTTTTAAAGAGCACACTGCTCATATGGGTATAATGTTATTTGAGGATTTTGGTTTTAGTGGGAGTTCGTATTTTTAAACGTTTTTATGTTAGAGTCACATTTTCAGTATTTCAGTTTACGAATATTAAGTTTATTTTCTGGAGAAATAAAGTTTATTTGGTTTATTCACACTTTGATTTTGGTAAGGTTTGATCTTACTAAAGTTTAAGGAGGATCAGTTAGAAATAAACATGTTTGGATCATATTGCATGTAATTTCCATACCATACATCCATACGTGATCTATGTCATTTGGTTATGTTAATATACTTGTCAGGGATGGATTTAGTTACAAAATATGTAACGGAAGTCGCTTTGGTTTTGTGTTAACATAATTAATGGATGAGATTATTCTGAATACCTTTTGGATATGATAGTAAAGTTTTAAGCTCATAAGGTTATATAATGACATGTAATTATAGAGTAATTAGTATATATATGTGGTCCAAGTGGGAGATTCTTGGAAAATATGGAAACCACATATATAATAAGAGTAATTATATGTTATTATTTACTATCATAAAAGACTAGCCCAAATTAAAAGTGATCCAATTTGGTTAAGGTTTATTGGGCTTTAGTTATTAAATAAAGTATGAATCAAATATGTGTAGATACTCTAGTAACTAATTTCTAATTGATGATGAGTTGATTAGAAATTAAAATTAATGTGGAATAATTATATATTAGGGTTATGGTTCCCAAATTACACATATGTAACTATTCTGATATCCCATCTTCAGAAAAGAGAGAGCAACCCTTCTCTAAAATACTTGTGTGTTAATTTGGAAGATCAAAACTACAAGAATAGAGATTTCAATAAATTGATGGATTTGGGTACGCTTCCTGTTGCGAGATGATCATTCATACAACAAACACACTTGGTGAACTCTTCGAGAGTGCTGAACTCACAACACAAGGCAAACACATGTGGAGGACTGAACATGGCGAAACCTTCATGTTTCGCGAACTCTTAGAAACTGGCAAACCCATATTTAGGACTTTTTTTCTTGTTATAAATACTCCTATTACATTGTTCAAATATAGTATAAAAAAATATAGAACTTTAGCGAACAGTTTTAGTTGCTAAAATTCTAGTCTCTTCTCTGCAATTCTTTTTTTTCTTAATGTCGAAATTCCAACACTTTCACATTTAGTCTTGTTCTTAATTTCTTCTTGATGATTTGACATGGTAGACCTTGGTTAATAAAGTTTTATATCAAATCTTGTTTTTACAGATTTTTTTTTTTTTTAACATATGCACTCTAGCTCAATCGCGAGAGATGCTTTAACCTCAACCAGGCTGTACTACGAGATTAGATATCTCACCGAAAAAGTTGTCCTGTTTTCTTTTGGGTTGCTATTAGCACCATTGGCCATAGATTCTACAAGAAAGTTGTTGGCATTGATGATTTGATTTAAGCTATTGGTGAAGTCTGTATTGTCAAGGCGTCAGGTGGAATGTATAACAGATGCCTTGACCATTCCTGACTTTTACCAATCAAGTATGTTGGAGAAAACATAAACTATAAGTTGAGTCAAAAGATAAAATAGTAAAGGCCATTCTGTTTTATTTTTCCATAATATTATACAAATAGTCAACCATGTATATATACATGGCACTGACATGATTGTGAAGGCCTACACACTTTCTAATAGTTGTACTGGCTATCAAATTTTTTTATTATAATTGTAGTACAGGTGATGCAGCAGCAGGCAGCACATTATTATTTAATTTTGATAGCCTTAATTACCAGCATAGCTTGATGAAGAAGCAAAGGCAGTTAAGCCTCTAACCCAAATGATGCCTTCATTGTGGGTGAACGGCTCCCGGGATCAATTTCAATAGATGCAACGTATCCAAACTTTGTAACTTTATATTTTGGTTTTCCTCTTTTCTCAAGGTCGGTTTTGATTTGCCCCCAGTGAACAGGTTGCCTTTGGATATCAGTATAGACCTGCAGCATGCATGCAATTAATCATAGATTAAATGATTATGTATACCCATTCTAACTAGTTAATTAATGATAAGATTGAATCGAGTGCAATATATACCTTGCTATTCTCATCTAGAGGGTTGCTCCAGGCAACAACCCACTTAGTTCCATCACGTCGCCTGTACACAAGACCAGCAACTGAACCATGACTATCAGCATCATCAGTCACTGATTCATGTGTAAACTCTCTCGCATCTCCATCTTCAATTATTTCTGGGAAATCCGCATAATGAGAGCCTTGCCAAACTTTCTTGTCAGTCAAGGTTAGAGCTTCGCTGGAAGAGTTCGAAAGCTTGCCGTTTGTGGTTTGTTGAGCAGTTTTCTGAGAAGCAGCCATGGTAGCTATCTAAGTGCTATGGTTTGGTTGTGTTATGCTTCAAATATTGCAGTACACACCTACTTATATACTAGTTTACACCATGCATGCATTGTCCATAACAACAATGTTTATGCGCATGAAATTTGTAGACTGCATTCATATCAAAACTTTTTTTATTCCTATTCTTGATTTGTCTTTTCACTTCTAACTAAAAAATTTTATCAATTAAAGAAATATCTTTTAACGTATTTGGATTTTTTGATAAATTATTATTTTATAAAATGATATAATTTTTGTATAATAATTTAACAATATAAAGAGTAAATCACTTCCAATGTGTAACACCTTCATACCCGATCCGATCGCCGGGTTCATATATCGGGATATCACATTTGTTGCTAAAACAATTACAAAAATTTCATATTGATTTATGACGGAACTATTTATGAGTTAAAGGAGCTCATTAAAATATGATATTCAATCAAAGATAAGAAGGTTTATAAAATTAACACAATTATTGAACTTTCACAAATAACTCCATTGGAGGACTTGCACTTCTAAAGTAGTTTACCCACTTTTACGAAATATAGAGACTAAATTTAAAATTTAAGGAGAATATAAGGACTTATGAAAATTTTTAACCTGGTATAAAATATGAACATTTTAATTATACAAATATGGTAGTTGTTGAAATAATACTTAACTTATTTATCTCATATATAGAATATATTTAATTTAAATTAGCCATTATTTATTATCAAGTTTATATATGTTATTGATTATTACAAAATATTATCTTATTATAAAATAAATTCTAATTGTGAAAAGGAAATTGTATTATAATATTTTTTAACAAATATATTTATTTCGTGTCCATTTACAAAGAACAACTTTTAAAAAATAATTTTGAAATTTTTTTCGAATAACAAAAAATCTTTCAAGCAATACAACATATATCAATTTTTTTTTTCAAAAAATCAATTCATTTTTGAAAGAATCATTTTCCGATAACCTTAATAGTTATTAATAAGGAGAGTTAGAATCTTGAATGTCCAAAAGCCACCTAAAATGGTCACGAAAGAATACGATAGTTTTGTTTTTTTCGAGGTAAAGCATAAGATACTCTTTTAAGTTATAAGTTAAAACTGGTTGAGTGTTCGATCGAGTTAAGTCGAGTTGAATCAAGTCAAAAAAATTTGAGTTAGTCGAGTTGACGAATCATATTTTAGTAACCGAATTCAATTTGAATTTTTTTCAAATCGAGTGAAAAAAATTTCGAGTTAAGTCGAGTCGAGTTAACGAATCATATTATTTATACTCAATGTTGCGTTTACATGGAACGATTATTTAACTAGTAGACGAAGTTCATGATTATTTAACTACATAAACAATATAATTGTTTTACCTTTTACCTTAATGAGTAAATATTTACAACAAAAAAAAAACAACGTAATTTTACCTTTTAACTTAATAGTTTTGACTTTTAATTTTAGAAAAGGTAAACATTTATCAAAAAGACATAGTTTTGTCTTTTCTTATTCGGATTTTCAGATAACTCGAATTGTGTAATTCAATTTGGAAACTTAAGTTTGTAAACTTTGGAAAATTAACTTGAAAATTTGGAAAATTTGGAAAACTTAAAATTAAATTTTGAAGAAGCTTTTTGGAAAATTTGGAGAAACAACTCAAATGGGAATATCGAGTTCTGCCTTTCATTCTCAATCTGATAGCCTTTTATAGAGGGCTATTATCTCTTTACATCATTTGAATCGGGATATCCGTCAGGAAATCATTATATTTGAGACTTTGAATCAAATTTTTCAGAGAAATAAAACTTTTCAAAAAATATATTCTCTGATTACAAAAATACAAATTATAGAACTGTTCACTTGTCTTTTCTTGCAGGGAATATTTCCTGGTCATGCATTATTTCTTGCAGGGAATCTTTCCTGTTCACACATCATTTCTTGTAGGGAATCTCTCCTGTTCATACATCATTTCTTGCAGGGAATCTCTCCTGCTCACACATCATTTCTTGTGTCATTTCTTCTTGGACCTGGTGATGGTTACCGAAGTAGTATCATCTGCAAGATCCACCGTCTTGATTGAGGATGCTGATGATTCATCTTCAGATTCGGAGTCCAATGAGCTGAACATTTCAGCCATGAGTTTTTTGTATTCTTTTTTGGTCTTAGCTTGAGCTAACATTGCACTAGCTGTCGACTTTGCTTGAAGAAATTTTGCTGTGGTTTGATCCGGGGCTGCGGACTTACATAATCTTAGATTCTTGTTGAAAAATTTATCCAAATATTTTGAATCATATTTTTCATCATTAAATTTGCCCAACCATTTAGTCCTATAGTTGCGAGCTAATAATGGAATTCCGGTATGTTGATCTTGCTCATAAGAATAATTCCATGAAACAATCCAAGAAATGCATAGTTTCGAGGAAAAATAGATTGTCCTGTAAATGTGTTTTTGGTCTGGTTCAGGATGAAATTTGTCAAAGAATTTGGGTCATAAGTTTTGAATTTTTTCTGGTAGTATCTCAAAGGATGATGGTCCATACCAATTCCACAATTCTTGGAACCAGTTTGGGAATTTGAATTGGGTGCCATATTTGAAATATATGAGCCAAGAATGTCTCATGTGTTGGTTGTTCATTAAGAAGGCATTGTACCATGCCATTTGGTAATCCCAATAGGTAAAATATGGGTAATGGTCTATTTTGGTGGTAAATTTGGCTGGGAATTTCTTTGGAGAATTTGGGTTTTCACTCCAATCTCTTGGTCGAAGAATTTTTAATATTTGGGCTGTTGAATGGGTAATAAAATTTGGATCTTTTGGATCTGTGTAATGTTTGAACAATACTGATCCAGTTTGGACCAGTATATTTTCATAATACTGTTGAGGTTTTTGAGAATCCAATGCTTTGAAATGCCATCCATTGAAAACTTCTTTTGCCAGTATATGTGGAGGTTTTTCTGAAAATTCTTCCTCCATAACAAGAATTTTTTCAAAATTTTTGTTTGGAAAATATTGTGAAGATTTTTATCTAGTAGTCTGTGAAGACACTGCTATCTCTTATGGAAAAACATCTTGGATAGAAGTCTCTTTTAAAACATTTTTGAGAGATTTTGGTTTGTGTAAAACAATCTCTTTGTTTTTTGAAACCTTTGCTGCTTCAGCAGCAATTTGTTTGAGAGGAGTTTCCTCTCTCACTTGCAAAAATGCCAATGCTACTTCCAGAGATTGAGATAGGGACTCAATCCATTTTTTGATTTGAGAACCAATCTCATTTGGATCATGTGCATCTTGAATTATTGTATTTTTGGAAGATTTTGACAATGATGTTGATTTCTCATCTTCTTCATGGCAAATTTCATACCATGATCTGATTGGTTTTGAGGTGATTTGGGTTTTGGATGATTCTTCTATTTTCCCTTTTCCTTTGTCTCGAAGTTTGGGGGCATTTTTGAAGAAACTCTTTGGTGAGAAAATTAGGCAAAGAATTAGTTTCTCCTTTGATGTATTCAATATCAAAATCAAATATGCTCAAGATTGCCTGCCATTTTGCAAAAATCTGTTTTGAGGCAATGTTTTGGACATCTTTTTGTAAAAATTCTTTTGCTGATTTGCAATCGATTCGTAAAAGAAATTTTTGATTTAATAAATCACTTTGGAATTTTGTAATGCACAAAAAAATTGATAAAATTTCTTTTTTAATAGTACTATAATTTTGCTGAGTAGGATTCCAGTGTCTTAAAGTAAACTGGACTATTTGCTCTTTACCTCCTTTAACTTGTTTTAGGATCCCACCATATCCTATTTCAGAAGCATCTGTTTCAACAATTTTGGGGGCATTTGGATCAGCTAAATATAAACAAGGAAGCTTAGTGATTTGTTTTTTGATTTGGGTGATAATATTGGTATGTTTATTTGTCCAAGGTTGTGGATTCTTTTTGAGCCTATCATATAACGGTTTACATAATTTCCTAAGACCTAGATAAAAGTCTATGACATAATTGAGGCTTCCTAAGAACCTTTGTAATTGGACTTTATCAAGAATTTGGTCTAGGAATTTGCTAGCAAACTCTATAGATTGTTCTATTAGGGTAATGGTTCCTTGGATAATATAATGACCTAAAAACCTTACTTTGGTTTGGAACAAACTTATTTTGGATTTAGAAACCACTAAACCATTATTTCTTATGACTTTTATAAAGATCGATATATGTTTGAAGTGTTTTTCTAAATTTTCTGAAAATACTACTACACCATCGATGTATACTATTGTGAATTGAGAATATTGGTAAAAAATATCATTCATTATTCTTTGAAACTCAGATGGAGCATTTTTTTAACCCAAAAGGCATTACATTTCATTCATATTGTCCAAATGGTACAGTAAATGCTAATTTATATCTTTCTTCTTCTTTTATTTGGATTTGCCAAAATCCAGATTTCATGTCAAATTTTGAGAAAATATTTGCGTTACAAAGTTTTTGTAGCAAATCTTTCTTATTTGGTATTGGGTATCTAATCCATTTTAAGGCTTGATTGAGAGGTTTGTAATTAATTACTAATCTTGGTGTTCCTCTTTCAAGTTCTGCATTTTTTATTACATAGAATGCTGAACAACTCCAAGGGGAACTACTCTTCCTAATTAAATTTTTATTAAGAAGGTCTTGTATTTCTTTTCTACAAAATTCTTCCATTTCTTTGTTCATTTGTATGGGTCTTGCTTTTGTGGGTATTTGTCTTTCATCAAAATCATTTTCATATGGTAATGTTACTTCATGTTTCTTCCTACTCCAAAAGGCATTAGGAATGTTAGAACAAATTGTTGATTCTATTTCTTTTTTTGATTTGATCTATTCTTTTTTGTATTTCTCTTTTTCTCAATTATTCAGTTAATTTTTTAAAACATATTTCTTCTTTTAGAAAACAGATTTGCTTCTGTTTATAATTAATTAAATTATTAATTTGTCCATTATGAATGGGTAAAGATTTTAACAGGTTGAGATTTCTTATTTTCGGTTTTTTTACAAAAGGAAATTCTACCTTAGTGTTTAAAACTTTGGTAGAGATAGAATTATTTGTTACTTTATAAGGTTTGAGTAAGGATATGAATGGGGTTTCTAATATGACATCTTGGGTAATATCTTTTACCATTAAAAAACATGTTTGATATTTTATACCTTTGTTGGATATTTCTGCATTGGGAATTTTGTAAGTAATTTTTAGTTTTTTACCATTTGCAGCTTTAAGAGATTATGATGTTTTATTATAATATTTTGTTGGAATTATTCCTTCTCTAATGCAGTTTTGGTCCTCTCCTGTATCAAAAAGGGCTATTGTTTCTAATTGAAATTCATTATTTATGACAATATTTATTTTTATTAAATGTCTTTGAATAGATACTTCAGTTAGAACCATCATATATTCTTGTGTATTTTCTTCAGGTTCAGGTTCAGTTTCTGATGAACTTTTTTCTGAGGTTTCGTATTTTAAGGTCCTCATTTGTTCTTTCATTTCTTGTCATTCTATTTTAAGCTGAGAAAGTTCTGATTTAATCTGTTTTATTTCCAACTGTAATTCAGAATTTGTAATTTGTCTTGGTTTTATTTTTTCATATTCATTAAATATTATGTCTTGTATATTATACATTTGTGATTGACTAGAAATAATTTTTTTTCTTTTTCTGGTTTATCTTTTAATGAGGATTTTAATTTCAAAAGGTATTCTCTTTTAAGCTCTAGGTCTTGAATTTTATCAATAAATTCAATCATAAATTCTTGATCTTTGGTTAACATATTAATTGAAGGTTCATTTTCATCACCAGAAGACTAGGATGTTGTATGTAATTCTTCTATTTGTAATTCATTTGTTTCAGTAGATGTATCATTTTCAGAAGAAGTTATTTCTAATAGGATTTCATTTAATTTTTGTTCTATCTCTTCATCTAGATTTAAATTATTGATTTTTCTTTTGATTTTACAATATTTTGAAATATGTCCGGGTTTTCCACATCTATAACATTTTATTGTTTTATCAATTTTGTTTTCTGTTTTTTTGTTGTTTCTTTTCTTTTCTGTATTTTCTATATTTGAGTTTTTTATAATATTCTGAAATATTCTTTTTCCTATTTTTTGGCTTTATAGGGTAACATGTTTTTGAAGCAGAAGGTTCATTCCTAATGTCAAATTGGTGGCAAAATGATCCTAATTCCTTTCTACATTGATATCTTTCTTTCTTAAGTTGTTTTTGTAATTTTAAATCTTGACAAATTTTTAATCCTTCTTTTTGGGTGAAACTAATTAGTTCACCATATGTAAGCTTTTCATATGGAATAATACCTTTGTAATTTTCTCTTATTTGATTCTTAACTTTTTCTCCTAATAAAGTGGGAAGTCCTGGTAGAAATTTTTCTTTCCAAAATGGTTGTTGGTTATCAGATCTTTGCATAACTTTAGTCATAAAAACATCTTTATACCATTTAAAATCAGTTAATTTTTTGCATTTTAAATTTGATAATAATTATGAATTTTTATCTTTAAGATGAGAAGGATATCCAATAAAGTGTTTAGAGATTGAGAAAATCAAAGTTGCTACTGCATCTTGGATTTCTCTTCCTTGTGCGTCTAAAATAATTCTATCTTGGTCATCTTTTTTTATTGCTTTTAAAATTTCTTCCTGTTGGGTTTTAGTGAGTGCATGATCCCACCATCCTTTTAATTGACCAGTAAATCCAGCAACTAAAAGATTAGCTATAGCATGATCACTGATTAATCCATTTTGATTTTGGGTTTTATAAACATTTGAAACCATTGTCATTTGTTGTAATAAACTAAGAATATTGTATTCAGACATTCCATCTATATTCCATTCATAGATTGTATTAACATTGTATTTATTTTGGAAAACAGGTTTTTCTTCTATGTTAAGATTAGGTGCAGTAATTTTTGGATAATATAATCTTTTTGGTTCTTTCCAAGCCATCTTGTTAATTTACTGTTCATCTGACTGATCCAAGTCAGATTGGGAGGATTGGTGTAATGTATTTACTGAATATTAGGCTTATATTGGGGTATCAGGGGCAATTAATTCAGACTTGTAGCTTTCCAAAGCATTAAGTCTATTTTGGGTTTCTGTTAAAGAATCATTTAGGGATTTTTGGAAAGTTTTTGGAATCTCATAAGGTGTGAATATTTGTTCTTTGGAACTTTTTTCGATTATCTCTTTTACTGGTTCTTTCCTGATTGGTTGACTCTCTACCAGATTCTCAACATAATCTAATTGTTTTCCTATTGTATGAAGATTAATATTTGTATTATTATTTTGTTCTACTATTATTTTAATATCTTTCGATGAGATTTGTTCTCCTGCATAAGGAGCTCTCATTCTTAAAGGGTTTGCTTTTATTCCAATATTCTTGTGAAGATATTGAACCTCCATTAAAGGGGGATGTCGAGATTCAACTTCTCCTTTATTAGTCTGTCATCTAGTATTATGTCTTATTGTATTAACAGATTATAAATAATATTCTTCTGGGTATTCAAAGAATTTTATATGGACTTTATGGGTATTCATAAATCCATAATATTCTTGAAGAATGCTTTCTTTTTTATCATTATAATTTTTAAAGTAATCTTCTCTTTTTTGCTTATTTTTGTTGGAATAGAAGTGCTTTCTACACCATTCTTTATTTATTTCAAACTTTTTTTCTAAAACAAATATTTCTGAATTTTCTCCTTGTCTTGCATTATTAGTCATTGATGAATAAGTTGGTGACATGTTAGGTGAATTTTGGGGACTCTCTTCCTGTCTGGCATAGATAGGTTGAGCTATATTTGAGGAATTATTTATTCCTTGTAAATTGGTCCTAAATGTTGTTAGGATAGAAGAGACAGAGGCTCTGGCCGTCCTAAAATCTACTGTTTGTGTTTCTGGATTTGACTCTTCTTCTATATTTAACCTCCTAAAAGCTGTGCTGGTACTTCCTATTTCGAAGGAGTATCTTGGAGGCATTCTTTGTGGTCTATTGAATTTTAATTCAACTGTGCCATCTTGGTGCTGAGAAATTTCACTTAATGAAGTGTTTTTTATGGGGGTTGGTGCCACAAGGTGTGTAGCACCTTCAAGTTTCCACTTATCAGGAAGGTTTATCTCATGCCATTGTATTGTTCTTGGGATTGTGGTATGAGATCTTGTGGTGTCTGTCTCTATAAAGAGGGTTTCTCCTTTTGGGCTTTGGAGTAAAGCCATGGTATTAACAACAGAATACATAGCTTTGAAATGAAGTCTATAAACTAAAGTTAATACTTCCATACCAGGAAGCATTTTGTAGTTATGGGTATGTATTTGGAGGGTCAAAGATTGTAAAATATTTTTATCAGTCAAAGAAACCATAAAATTTGGATAACAATTAAAATGTATCGAGCCTGTACATAGGCTTGTTTCTATAGTTCCTAATGATGAGTCATTAAACATGATGTGTCTTTGGCCTCTTAAGACTACTAAAATTGAGGTATTTTTAGTGGCTTCAACACTAAGAGGTTTGACCCCAACCTGGACTAATCCAAAATTGATATATTTGTATCCTTGTTCTTTGAGTTTATTAATGACAACTTTATCTAATAATTAGATTGTTTCATATTCTTTTGGAATAGGTAAACTCTTTTCTTTTGTTTTTATAACATAACTGCAAAAAGCATTTAAATTTTCAAAAGTTGCTTTCTTGTAAACTTGGTTTGTTGGAACTCTTGGAAGAGTCCAATTATCAAATCTTTAGGGAATATTTTCATAATGTTTTTCTTGTTCATTAACAGTGTTGTTTGAGGTTTGGTCAGATTCTTGGGATTGATTAGAAACAAAGCTAGCAGAAGAATTGGTTCTTCTAAGGAAATGAAACATTCTTTGTTTTCTTATTTCCTACAAGGGGTTCTACAATCTGGATCTTTGAATTAATTAAGTTGCTTACAGGGATACTTAGTCCTTAACACGCCTAACCCATGGCTAACTGGACACTGTATCAATTCTCAGCAAAATAATAATACATTAATAAAGATAGTTAAACCAGAACTTGAAAATATTGAAAACAAATTGAATTTTTTCTTAAACTTAGAAATACCTGCTCCTCCTTGGCTCTGATACCAGTAAGTCCCGAGGATCTGATGATCGGATTGGTAATGAGATATTTGTAATTTGAAAACTTAAGTTTGGAAACTTTGGAAAATTAATTTGAAAATTTGGAAAATTTAGAAAACTTAAAATTAAATTTTGAAGAAGCTTTTTGGGAAAATTTGGAGAAACAACTCAAATGGGGATATCGAGTTCTGCCTTTCATTCTCAATCTGATAGCCTTTTATGTAGGGCTATTATCGAATTTTATTTCCCATTCGAATTACACAATTCGAGTTAAACCAAAAAAAATTTTTCTAGTTGATTTGAATAACTTGATTTACTCAAATAACTCGAACTATTTAATTCAAAATTTAAATTTTTATCGAATTTTTCAAATCGAATTAGATTTTGCTCACCCCTAGTTAAAACCATGTTAGATTATGTCACATTTATTACGTGGGTGATTGAAAAAAATATAGATGAAAATTATATCTCGGAGAACATATAAAATAAATTTTTAATATCAAATTTTGATATTTCGTGTTAAACTTTTTTTCAGAAATCATATTTCGTATTAAACTTTTGTTTGGATTTCTTTTAATATCAAATTACTTTTCATAACTTATCGTATTTTATTTCATATTCAATTATTTTTAAATTGTGTACATGCAATTTAGCATGTATAATATTAATGACATTACTAGATTTTAATTGTTCTTTTAACTTTGAATTATCTTTTTTTTTTACATTTTTTTAAGAATAACCAAATATTTAGAATTTAATCAAATGAGACTTCGGTTTAGTTGGCAAAAGTAGAAGTCTTGGGTCTTGAGTACCTAAGTTTAAGACCTACCATGCACAATTATAAACGTAAGGTTTTGAGTTTTAGTTTAGTTAATCTTAATTTGGTTTTAGTCTTGACTATAATTAGTACAATTGATTTATGGTTATTTATATTTGTAACTATATTGTACTTCGTATACTTTAAAAAAAGTTGACAAATGAGTGAGGCAGAGGAAGCGAAAGAAGCATCGTATTCAAGTTGTTTGACTCGAAAAAGAAAGATTTGAATGTGACCTAAAAGGAAACCAAACAAATTTAAAAAATAACAAAGGAAATAAGAAAAATAAAAAAATAAAGGATAAATATGAAAAATAATAACTAAATAGTGAGAAGATAGATTAAAGCAAAGTGGAAGATGGAACGATAAACTGATGAATATGATGGATAGAAGGATAAATACCCAATTGAACCCTTTGAGATATAAATCCCAACAAACTCAATTAATGGCTCTAATCAACCCTTCAAGAAATAATCCTTGGCAAATTGAAGGGTGAATAATGAATTCCCACGACTCCTTAAAGAAAATCGAGAAGAAAACTACTTCTAAAAATCACAAGAAATAAATTTTGCACAAGAAACAAACTCAATAATATTCAAAAAGTAACGAAAGATATTATTTTGATCCTTCAAATTAGCTTCGATCATGGACGTCTCCTTTAAAAATAAGGTATCAACACTAAACAAAGAAACGCTAGGCACATGAGTGTTCAAGTAAAATATAAACTATAACTTTCTTTGAATATGCATGGTCATCCATAACAATTTTCAAAGATTAGTTAATAATTTCATATAATAATCAAAATCCAGAAGTTTAATATTATTATGTAAAAATTTATATTTAAAGTCTAAGGTAGAAAATTTTGTTGCAAGATCAAATGCATAAAGTTCTTTAATAAACCTATCGAATGCAACAAAAGTAACCTTGCCATACCCAGATAAACCCATAAAATCAATTGAACTTCCAGACCAAGGTTTAATAAAATTTGACCAACGAGAAAACATGTTGTAAGGAAATATTTTACACATAAAATCAGTAGCATGCTTATCAAAAACATTCAAGGTATGCCTTCTTAAATCAATTTCTAATGTTCTCCTACCTTTCTTACCTTGTAACACTTGTGGGGAATTATTAATATTCAACTTACCTCTTTCCCGCAAGTAAAATCGTCTATTGATAATAGAGTAATATAATTGGAAGTCCGTCAATGGATCCTTAAAACAAATTTGAGTTAGGGTTATTTAAAACATAATCATTCCTTATTTTTGTAGGGATATTTTCTTGCTTTTCATTTTTTCCACTTGAGAACTCTCAACACCCTATACCCGGCCTAGACAACAAGGCCAAGCCTAGAGAGTTACAACGAATGATAATCAAAACACATTCTGCAATTTATAATAACACATCCTTTTAAGTTTGATAAAGATTAATAAAGACAAACCAGTATCTTGATAATATCTTCCAACTAACTGAAACTACGAAAATAACTAGCAGTTCATAATGCTAAATGATATAAACACATAATCGAGCTCCCCATCCGCCAACCTGATCAAGTCTATGATTTACTTGAAATTCATTCAACAATAATTGAGTTAATATCAGGACCCAACTATTTATGTATTCAATATATTATCGGTAAAACCAAGATATCCAAGTGCAGATGTTGACTCAGAATCAAGAAATAGTTCATTCAGGTACATATCAGAGTCATACAAATAGTCACACCCCAAACTCAGCCTAGACGTTATGGTCGTATCTGGCGTGCCATATCGAAGTGTCTTTCAAAAATTGGATTTGTTGGTAAAAATTCGCTTCTAGGTTTAAAAACCCCTTTATTATTATTTAACAAATCATCTAGTCAAAACGTTTGCCTTGTTATCTTCTATTGTTATAAAAGGTTGATCTAAAACCGCGGAAGCTTTTGAAAACTCTAATGTTTAAATCTCGTGTCTTTGAAAACAGTAATTATTTTGAGAATTCGTCTTCTCCTAAACTAGCAGTTTAAAATAAGTAAGCAAAAGCCCAGTTAAAAATTTAAACAAACATAAATGGCCTTATTACATAAACAAAACCCAACACAAACTTTAAATTTAAATAAAAGCAAGTGTAGAACAACTGCAGTTGTGTGGCCACCTCCGAGTCCCTCACAGCACCAAATCGCTTATGGCTGAGGATTACCTGTTCAGTTAAAAGGAAAGGGTGAGTTTACGAAAACTCGGTGTGTAATCCCCTATCATTCAATCAATATACAACATGCAGTAACAGTCTGGGCCCAAGCCCTATTCAGTAATAGTACAGTGCAATAATGCAACCCACCCAATCCAGCCAACACACCTCTCCGTACCACCAACACACCATGTGGGGATAAAATCGACCCACCCAGCCAACACACCAATATCACAGCAAAACTGTCAGTAATATTATCGCAGCAAAGTTGCCAGTAACAGTATCGTAGCAAAGCTACCAGTAACAGTATCGCAGCAAAGCTGCCAGTAAAAGTATACTTCCTTCATAATAGTATCCCAACCCAATACAGTATGTCATGTCATAAATCATACATGTATGCAGAATGTCATACTCAGTAACAGTCATATACAAATCATGAACACATCAGTCAACCTACCTCTAGGGATATAATGGTCATTTCCATCTATTAGGGGTAAAACAGTCATTTTACCCTTTAGGGGTATTTTGGGCATTTTACCTATTTTGGGTTCTCGCTGTAGATATCGACCTGTCGAAAGGTCTGCAGTCTCCTCGAGCAACTCAGGTAACCTAAATGGTCATAACAGTGTAAATGGGCCCAAGGCCTATGATTCGGCCCAAGTGGGACCACACGCTTGTGCGGCCCGTTTAGCCTAAATTTCTCCATGGCTATGGGATCTACATAACCCAGTCCAGTATTTGCCACAAATTGTGGATTTCATCCGTTGGGCCTCCGAGCCCATTGAGCCTACACGCCCATTTCGACCCAACGTGGTTCATTACGGCCTAAGCCTATGAAAATGCCCATGTAGGCCTCTACAGTCTATTGCCCATAATTCGCAGGTTTGGCTTACCACACGAGCGATCGCATGCCCGTGTGGTCTCAAACACCGTATTTTCGGCTTTTTAGCTTTTGCCGTATTACAGTTATAGTGGGGTGTTTACACACCTGATTGTGAAAACGCACTAAGGTCCACGAGCACCAAAGCCTACATTCATACAAGGCTTTCCATTAGTCGCTGAACAATAGGGTTAATCTCCCCCTTTTTACACCCTTAACCAAAACTAAAATTAACACTTGCCTCGATTGTCAAATGTGGCTTAGCCTACTTATACCACTGACGAAGGTTGACTACAATCTCTTTGATGGATATCTGCAGTACAAACGGATTTTATTAAACAGGATTGTTTATTCATGTGGTTTAAATCCACACATGATAACTTACGGAACCATAGAAAGCACTCGGCCTACACTTTAAAATGCTAGCCTACATACTTACCTTTGATCGAGTTATGAGAGAAAGGTTTCGACGACTTTATTATCACTTGATACTCCTTCACTCCTCGAGGAATTCGAACCGTCAGAGAATAGTTGTCAAGCCGAAAACAAAATTAAAGAGATGAAGATGGAGAGAAAAGTAATATTCGACAAACAGTTGACCAAAAAGGGGTAGAGGAAGAAGAGCAAATCAGAAGAAAGATCCAACACGAAACTACTTAAAATTATTCGGTCAAGGTTTAGGAAACTAGAGGAGAGAAAAGAAACAACAAAGAGAAGAGGGGAAGAGAAAAGAGGATTCGACAGAGGAGAAAACCAAAGAGCTATTCGGCCAAAACAAAAAGGGAATTAAAGGGAATAGTAGAAAAAGAAAATGAAAAAAACCCGAGAGGTACTCGAAGTCTTAGCAAAAATTTGATAGCAAAAGCAAAAAAGGTGACAAGAATGCTGACCAAAACCATAGTAGACTGAGAGAAAACAACCCAAAAACCCCAAAACCGATTATCTTAGTGCCTACTGACCAAATTTGGCACAAACACTACTCATCACCCCAACTTCCACGATTTTCTCCTAAAATCACTCCACCACATCACAATCCCACTATTCTCTCCATGATTCACTCCCCCATTCAAATTCCACAGCATTTTAGTGAAACTCCACCACCTCATAGCACAGGTGATAAAAATAAACACTCTATAGTGCAGCACCGGACTCGAACCTCAGACCTCAAGAATACTTCACACGCCACCTACCACTGGACCAATAGACTCTTTGTGTGTCATAAAACAAGCACTATTATTAATAAAGCCTACATGCCAATGTCTGGATTCATTTAAGAGCAAAAATAAAAAATTCTGCAAAAGCCAAGACTTGAACCCAGGCTTCTCAAACACTTTCATACACACCCAAATCACTTACCCATTAAGGAAAACAAGCAATTTGTGTCATATCATGAAAAAATTAAAGACTTAAATTTTTGGGGCGTTACACAGACAGATAACAAATCAAGCTATAATCAGATTTAGAATAGCACAGAACAAATGCAGTTACTTAATACCAACTGCTACACACCATCTCTGACAAACCCAACACACCAAATAGGGTATTCATTGCCCATCCAACCCTACACACCACTCAGTGTCGGTCTAACACATTTCAGAGATTGCATACTAGCTGCCAAATTAGTATACAGATACCAAGGACTTAACCACTAGTTCAGAACAGAATACTTCCCCCTGATTCAATTCTCATCCAATGCATATACATACTTCACATAACAGTTAATATAGAGTTTTTAACGAATATTCAATTACAACTCATACTCGTATACAGTAGATCAATTCTAGTAATTTTAGTCAAACACAATACACAGATTGATAATCAGTATTCAAGTTTTAGATCACAGAATATCAGTTTATGCAGTTAAATTCAATTTAAACGGCCTCACATAAGGCTTGTATTCAGTTCAAGTGATGCTCAAAATATGGTAAAATTTCGTAAACTGGCCTACACACCAGTGTGGTCTCATACGGCCTGAGTAGTTGGCTTGTGCAACCCTACACGGCCTAACACATAGCCATGTCCTCCACTCGTGTGATCCTATTTTGTAAACAGTGAGGTACATGACCTAGACACACGCTCGTGTCCTTGGCCCTTATGAACCTTATATTTGTAAATAGTGAGGTACACGACCTGGACATACGCCCGTGTCCTTAGCCCGTGTTAACCCTATACTAACATGGCCACACACGGTCTAGACACGTGCCCATGTGGCTCTTACTTGGTCGATGGTGAGATAGACAAGCTACTAAACGACCTATCTCACGGCCTACCACACGGCCTATCACATGGTCGTGTGGCATCGATAACCGTGTTTTTTGGCATCCAAAATTCGTAAAAACTTGGGTTTTTGATATACACCTGAATAGTTTCAAAGTAGGAATAACATAAAAGATTCACGAGACCTAAAACAAACAATCCATAACCAATTAAATGATAATTCAAAACAACACGAAGATTATCACACAACCAACCCCATAAAAAATGTTTTGACACAAGAAAATCCTAAATCGTGTAGTAATTATCTCCGTACCACCGCAATCACGAACCTAAGACGTTAGAGGGATCATTATCTTCGAGACCCTCTCCTAAGAACAAGAATCAAACTTATAAACAAATGATTCGAACAGTTTAAGCAAGAAGTCAAATTTGCCACAGTGCCAACAATCAACAACGATTTCAGAAATTGAACAACCGAACTTACAAAATTAATAGAAATGAACTTATCCGATAATAGCAGCAAATAAGAAGTATGAATCTAAGCTGACAGTGAAGAGGAAAGAAAGGAATAGAAGAAGAATAAAAATGAAAAAGAAAAGAAAAAGAAAAAGAAAGAAAAATGAAAAGAGGCTGGAAAGAAGACATTTAATTCCTATTTTAAAAACTACCGATTAAAAATTCAGACAAGTAACAAAAATATTTTCGTACTGCGCACATCACGACTCAAACACAGGACCGGTAAGGGAAAAAATACTTAACCATTAAACCAGCATGCTTATTATTGACACAGATTTACACAAAATTGAGCTTAAGCCAACAAGTCAATGATAGAGATTAGTTTAGAATAAAATTGTAACGCCCCAAAATTTTTATTTTTTATTCTTGCGAAGGTGTGGCACAACTGTGTATCTGCTTCAATGGTTAAGTGTTCTGGCTATGTAAGAGGTCCCAAGTTCAAGCCAGGACTTGGGTAAATTTTGGTATTTTTATGAATAAGCCCTATCTTTGGTCAGTAAGCTTTTAAGTAAAAGTTGGCAAATAATTAATAGAATGGGCCTACTGGTCTGGTGGATAAGTGGAGTGTTGGTGTGAAGGAGGTCTTGTGTTCAATTCTCTGTGATGGCATGGAGACAATATTTTTGCTCCAATTTCGGCTAAGAGTTGTGTTGGGGCAAAATTTTGAATAGTTGTGCTTTAGTGGGTTAATAGGGAGTGTTTTAGGAGATAATGGGGGAGGGGTTATCAGAAAATAATCTAATTATCTTTTTGTTGCAGAAAAAAAGTAGAGTTTCAGTTTTCTCTCCAATTACCCAAACTTTTTCTGACATTTTCTTCTTCTTTTTTCCCTCCTCTATCGATTTTTTCACCTAGTTGCTGTCAAAATTTTCATTAATTTTTCCCCTTCCGTTTCTTTCTTTATTTTCCAATTGATTTGGTTGTTCATCGTTGGTTGCGTGTGTTCGGTAAGTAACGATTTTATTTATTGTTAATCGTTCTTGGTTAATCTCTAAAAGGGGGAATCCTTTTTGGTGTTTAGGAGTTAATCAATGGGCTAGTGGTTTTGAATTGACGTTGTGATTGTGCGAAGTCATGGTTACTCAAGGGAGGTAAGGGTTTTGTTAGGTTTTTAGTCGAGTTCCTTCCAAAATTGGTTGATTAAAAATGAATTAAGTGATTAATCTGGAGATTTGTTGGTCAATTTTTAGGTTCTAGAGGCTTAGGAGTGCTTACGCGTCAGAAACGATACCAGGTGTGTACTCGAAACACAGAAAATGGGATTTGGTGAAAAGTTAAAATTGCTTGCTGTCGAGAAATAAGAGAAATAAGAGAAAGTGGTACGAAAAATTGTAGAGAAAGGAAATAAGGGTGTTATAAACTTGGAAATCAACATTCTGCACTAAAATAGTTTTGAACAGCAGCAGTAGTCTAACTTTGAAAAATCATCAAAAATAGTGAAAATTGAGTTAGAGGTTGAATAAAATACGAAATTAAATTTTATTGAGTTTAGTTTTTCATGGAAGAAACAGTGTAAGCAATGAAATTGTAAGTTATGAGATATAATGAATTTTGTGAGACAAGATCAGAATGGGTTTGGGTTCCCCTGTTCTGACTTTGTAAAAATCCTTGAAAATTGTAAAAAAATAATTAGGGGCTTAAATTTATATATTTAAATCCTTAACGAGTCTATGTTTAAGAGTAACAAATAGAAACATCATCTAAATTTCGTACTAAGAGATAAATAATTTTTAGTAAGGAAAGGTTGAAGCTGTCAAACAGTAGAATCGGGATAGATTTGAAGATTTTACTGTACTTATTTGATAAACTATGAAATTTGAAAATTTTATTGTAGAAAGATATTTGAGTCTAGTTTCAAAAACATCAAGCGAATCTTAATTTGGAATTCTGTAGTTCAAGATATAAATAATTTAGTGACAATGACTCAAGTAGATAGTTTTGAATGAACATATAAGTAAATAGTGAAAACATATATGAATATATAGCTAGCATGGGTTACATTAAAAATGGATCACACGGCCAAGACCAATTTGGGCCGAGTGGGCCACACGGGTACATACGGGCGTGTGGACCCATTTTTACAGGAATGTTTCTAACGTTGCACGGGTCGCCCAAGTCGACTGTGAACCTATTGTAAGGTCGGTAAGCACTACTTAAACCCCTAATGTGTGAAATTGACTGAATGATATCTGTACAGAGCATGTTAATATCTGAACCGAATATATGTATTGAAATTGTATAATAGCATATCATCCATTATATGTTGCATTGCATTGGGTTGGGGGTTGTTATTCGGAGGAAGTGTACTGTAAGGCTTTAAGCCTAATTTACTGGCAGCTCAGCTGCAAACTACTGTTTTGTGCCACATTAGGTGCTACTTGAAGTGTAGGGATGGGTGGGTTGATTATATCCCCACATGGAGTGTAGTGTTGGACGGAGATGGTGTGTAGAGGCTGGATGGGTAGGATTTTGCTACTGCATAACTGTTACTGCTATTGATACTGTGATGGGCTAAGGCCCTACTGCATTTTGCCATTGTACTGAGATGGGCTAAGACCCAAACTGTCAATGATACTGAAAAGGGCTTAGGCCCAAGACTGTTCAACCGTGCACTGTGAATACTGATTGTTTGTCTGTTTTGGGGGGATTACACATTGAGTTTACGTAAAATCACCCTTTTTGTTTAATGTGCACAGGTAATCCCCAGACTTAGATGGATCGGTGCGACGGAAGACTCAGCGGTGACCACAGAAATTTTTAGACTTCATGGTTTTCAATTTACGTTTTATGATTTAATTATTCTTGATTATTTGGGTTGTAATTTAAAGACCCTCTGGGACTTTGGTTTTAAATTTTGGGTTTTTATTTATTTATTTTACTTTATGGATTTATACCTGCTGGTCGTAGGAAATTCGATTTTCAAAAAGTTAAAGTAGTTTCTAAACACATGATCGCTTAGACTGTTTTATTAAAGCTTCCGCAACGAGGGATGTTTCAAAACAAATGTTTTAAATGAATAAAGACGACTTCCTAAGTTCTAACAAAGGTTTACTAAAGATAATAACATGAAATGTTTTTAACGTAACAACGAGGTTTCAAAAACACTATCGTGTGACATTGCCAGATACGACCATAACGTCTAGGCTGGGTTTGGGGTGTTACAAAAAAAGCAAAAACTTTTCTTAAGACACAACTCATATTCATGACCTCAAACACATAAGTAGAGCACATACCCACAGATATAAAGGTTTAATTACTACAGAATCCCACAATTAAACATTCAAATTTTTGGGGCGTTACATTCCAATTTTACCTTATATGAATTTTCACTCACCAAATTTGGACCATTAAGTAGACTTTTATCACTCAAAGTCTTTTTTTTCTATATCTTTTCACATGATTCTTCCTCACTTCCTATATCCCCCTCACAAGTATTATGAATATTCAATTCAGTGCAATACATCTCAGTGGGAGAACTTGACGTTTGTATATCATCTAACTCTATAGATTCAAAGAAAAAATCTCACTATCATCTATTTTAATAAACAAAAGTCTCGTGCTGGCACAATCACAACTATAGTGCCCACGCCTTTTGCACTTAAAACATTCAATTTCATGAAATCTTTGTTGTTTTGGTGAAGAATTAGTAGAAGTGGGCTACATAGAAGATGTAGAAGAAGGTTTTGTAGGAACCCCACTTTTCCACTCAAAAGGTTTAGTCTCATCACATTTTGTTAGTAACTTATGAGTAGCATAAGGAGGTTTTGAATTCTTGAAAGTAGAATTAGAACTCGTACCTCTATAATATTGTGATGCACCAAATGAACGAAGATGGCATTGTTGAAATTGTTGCTCAATCTCAACTGCCCTGTGTACCACCTCCTCAAGATCAATGTAGGTTTGAAGATTAAGAGCATTGCCTATCGAAATGTTCAAGTCGTCTACAAACTGCACCATAGTAGTCTCTTCATCTTCTCACACATTTGCTCATTGTATAAGCATCTCCGTCTCCTTAAAGTACTCATCAACAAATCGATTACCTTGAACAAGGCGTCGAAGTTTCATTTTGACCTGTTTGTAGTAATGAGAAGGAACGTAACACTTTTGTATCACTTGCTTCAACTCGTTTCATGTTTCAATTGCCCTTTCGTAATTTCTTTGACAATTAATTCCAAGTTGAATCCACCAGCCCAATACATAATCTAAAAATCCAAGGGTCGCCAATGAAACTTTTTCCTCTTCCTGACATTTATAGTAATGAAACATAAGTTCAATTTTTGATTCCCACTCACAATATGCTTTAGGATCATACTTTCTTTGGAATGGTGGAATGTTGAAATTTGGTTTAGCTAAAAAATGTTTCCCACGATCATTTGCACGAGAGACACATCGAGCATTATTTGCACGAAGATGAGGCTAATCAACCTTATCTCCCCAATTACGATTCCGACGCTTAATTTTGGTACTAAGACATTCCAAATTTTTGCTGATTGTGTCTAGAATAGTGTCACGTTTATGATCTCGAGCATTTTGAACCTCTTGGTCTCTTTGCAACTTCTCGATCATAGTATTGTGAATCATTATGAAAGCCTGAAAGGAACACAACACTCAAGAAAAGAAAAAATAAGCAAACCTCACTATTATACACTTGCAATAAAATAAAATAAAACTCTAAGAGACAAAGAAAAGAAATTAATATTTTCTCGCTTGTAACTTTTAAAAAGTAATCAAACTCAATAATATTAAAAAAGATGTAGGATCACTCTCTAACAAAGTCGACCTAAGCTCTAAAAAGCCAAAGAAAAACTCGACTCCAAATGAAGTAAGTTGTGCGGAGAAAGAAGAGACAACTTTTTTTGTACATATTAACACAAGAAACGAAAATGTGTTAGAATGTGTAATAGAGTAAGAAAAGCTAAAACAAAAGAAACCCTAATGCTAGAATCAAAGAAAATAAACTACCCAACCGAAAACTTGAAACAATGGAAAACAACTTGAATTTTTTCGTTCAAGGTGTTCCCGATTTCCAAAATCATGAAATTTAAACTGGAGTCTCCTCAAATAATGTAGATCCGAACTAAAAAATTTTGGCACAAAATTCAACCAACAAAATATTTTTTATTTTTTCTTTTATTCGTTTTTTTTTTTGCACTTTTTTGGTAACTTTTTTGGGTGGGAAATATTTTTTTTATATACTAAGAGATTGCCAAGAATTAGTATGTAAAATTTTAGATTGTTTGGAAAGCGTTTACCCACTGAAAATTATTTTTTTCCGAAAACTTTTTGGGTAAAATGAAAAAAACTGTTTTGAGATTGCTTGTTGGAAATCAGTTTATAAGAACACAAAGAACACATAAAAGCTCAAATTTGATACCAAATGATAAGGATTGAACCGGAAGAAGGTTCGAATTCAAGTTGTTTGACTTAAGAAGAAAAGATTTGGATGTGACTTGAACGGAAGATACCAAACAAATTTAGAAAATAACAAAGGAAATAAGAAAAATAAGAAAATGTAAAAAAAAAAAATAAAGGATAAATATTTAAAATAATAACTAAATAGTGAAAAGATAGATTAAAGCAAAGCGGAAGATGAAACGATAAACAGATGGATATGATGGATAGAAGAACAAATGTCCAATTGAACTCTTTGACATATAAATCCCAACAAACTCAATTAGTCGCTCTAATCAACCCTTCAAGAAATAATACTTGACAAATTGAAGGTGACGAATGAATTCCCATGACTCCTTAAAAAAAATTGAGAAGAAAACTACTAAAAATCATAAGAAAGAAATCTTGCACTAGAAACAAATTCACACGGTTGAAAACTTTATTAATGAAAACAATTGTCTGATTTGTGTACAATGCAAAGGCATATAGACTAGCTAAATAAATCGAAATAAAACTCTTAAGTATACTAGAACTCTAATAAATCTAAACAAGAAGTAGTTTTAAACTAAATTTATTATTGACATCAAACTCCTAAATAACTTAAACTACTTAATAATTATTAATTAAAAATTCGGAATGATAAAATAATAAGAGCTGATAAATATAATATTTGGCTCATATATAATAAAAATTAAGCCTAAAACTCGAACCCAATATGATTTAAAATCGAGTTAAAAGCCCAAAACTCGTAATTCCTGTCATAATATCGTTCAGAAATTCTGCTCGCATAGTCTTCACTAAAACGATCATAACTTGAGCTCCTGAACTCAAAATCGAGTGATTTAAAGTGCATTTTGAAGCTAAGAGATATATCTTCAAACGCCTTAAAGACATCTCAACCCAGAAACACCTGGATCCCATCCAAAAAGTCATCGTAAGTCTGCTGATTTCCTGAACTTGAAAATTGACAGCTTCGGTGAATGGAATTTAATAAATTTCATCCTGTATAAAAAATAAATAAAACTATTTCATTTTTCTTTTCTTTTTTTCAGAATATCTCATATTAATTCCTAATATATTTAGACATCTCTTTTGTGGTGACATCCACTTTAAACTTCATAATTCCAAAATAGGTGAGCAGATAAGGGATTTGCCTTCCAATTATATATCCGACTAAATGAATATATGCCTGTTAAATTCCTTTTTGTTTTTCTTAGAAAAAAAAAAATGCAAGAACCTTCATTCTTCATCATCTTCATCGTCATCATCATGTGTTTGATTTTGCCTTTTACCTGGCTAATTGGAATGTATACATGTGTGTGTATATATACATGCTAATTGTCACCATCTTTTAAAGCATATATTCACCTGCCTGATCAATTGTAGAGGAATATATGTTTGTTAGCATCCTCGCAATTTCAGACTTATTTATTAAAGTGAGATATTTAATAAATACAAGATTTATGATACACTTATAAAGGGGCGAAGCCAGAAATTTTTTTTAGGGGAATCGAAATTAGATTATAATTTTTACAATAGTAAAAATATAATTTCATCATTTTAATAGCTTCTATCTTTATAATTTTTAAAGGATTAAATCAAATTTTTTATCATTTTTATGGGGGCAAAGTGCAATTTTACCTTTACTAATTTAAATTTTTAAAAATTTCAAAAGACCTAAATGGAAAATTTTCTATTTTAGGGATGGTCGGGGCTCCTGCCAACCCCTTGATTTAACCCCTGCAGTTACACTCATATTATAAATGAAAAAGAAAATTTACTATGCATGAATTTAGAGCTGTCTAAGGGTTGAATTACTTATTTGAACTCGAAGGCCTACTCAAAATATGGGAGGGCTAGGACAAGTAGATAAAGCCCAAAAAATGGAGTGATTTGAGAAATAATACAAGTTTAAAAGATAAAAGAGATAAATAAAATTAAATAAAAATTAAAATAACTTTTTTTTGTAAAATTAGAGAATCAAATAAACTATTATATCAATTGTTAAATAAATATACTAATAATTTAATTACCTTAAATATAATTTACCTAATTGTTAGGTACTAAAACTAAACCCGCATATATAATTAAATAAATAAATTTCGACGGATGTATTATATATTAGTAAATAATAATAAAAGTCATCTCCAAATTAAAATTTTCCATCATATGAATTTAAATTTACAAAATATCCTTTAATCTTAATTATATATTTTTAAACAAAAAATTTTAAGAATTGTTGAAATAAATTTCCGTGCCCACCATAAGCATTGTTACGATTTTTGTTTTTCCGTGATTTTGGTGTTTAGCTTCGGCTCATGTTTCTCCTTCGGTCTGTTCGATCGTTGGACTTTGTCTTTATGATTTGTCTCTAAAACAAGAAAGGCATTTGCCTTCCAAGTTCAATATATATATATATATATATATATATATATATATATATATATATATATCCATTCATTTTAAAGTAATTTGACAAAAATATAAATTTAAAGAATAAAAATTTAAAAATTAAATAAAAAGTTAAAATAACTTTTTCTTTTAATTGGAGTATCAACTTATTATACCAAAATAAAAAGCACACAAACAAGCAAGCAACAATTTCAACATTGAAGTTATCTCTCCAAAAGAGCTAAGATTAAGGTTTCCACTTTAAAATTGATAATTCTAAAAGCAAAAGGTGACCAAATGGGGATCTGACTCCTAATTTTATATTCTTACTCAACTACAAATTGAATATATGCTTGTTAATATTTAGCATGATGACGGTGCATAGATCTCATGCACCATCAATTAATAATATAATACATTATTTTTGGTGTAAAATAAAAAATATTGAAGGACTTGAAAATAAATACAATTAACTTTATTTTTGTTTAAACATAATTAAATATTAGTTATAATTATTTTATTTATCTTTCAGGTTTTAAGTTTCAGATTTTGAGTTTTGGGTTTCAAATTTCGGATTTGATGTTTTTTCATTTATTTATGTTTAATAATTATAATTAATATTTATTTTTAAACCCTTCAATATTTTTTTTGTTTTACACTAGTGATGATGTGTCATTTTATTATCAACTGGTGGTACAGAAAATCTATATACCAATGATACATCAAATATTCTCCCTATATATATGTCTCCATCTCATAGTTTTGGCTTTATTTTATTTTTAACTTTGTAATGAAGCGAGATATTTCTTGACTTACAAATTAGCTTCTTCTTTTTTCCATAAAAACATCAAAACTTTCATTATATCATAAAATAATAATCATAAGAATTCAACATCTTGCAAAAACTTGACTCACAGTGTACGAGAGAACCACAGCTATCTCATTGTAAAACTAGCTTCAATCTCAATTCGAAGGGGGAGCAGGCGATTTGTCCTTTTCCAGAATGAACGCCAAAAAAGACGGTGGTTGTTGAGTCCAACTATTGTTGCACATCCCCTTTCGAGAAGCCTTAACAAATCCGCCGCTCTATTAGCTTCACGCTTAATGAGGGAAACTTTCACCTCTGATATTTCATTCAACAGCCTATAAAGTTTGGTTTGATAATTTGTTGAGTTAATTGTTTAGTTATAGTACAAAGATTAAATTGTAAAAGTTCAATTATTATAGGTTTTTTAATTGGCCAAAGACTTAGGGACTTAAATTGCAATTAGCCAAAGGTGTAAAATAGCAATTAAACCATTTTGTATTATGAGTTAGTGCTTGATGATGGAATAATCCATTAATTTTTTTATTAATGATGATTAAGGTTGATGGCGTCGAAACCACGAAATATAAATTCCTACAACAAAATAATACTAAATAGTAGTATAAAGTAGTAGGGTCGATCCCACAGGGATTATGATTCCTAATTTTCCTATTTTTGGGGACCAGATTTTTGAGTCTAGGCAGCTGTCGTGTCCTCGACATGAATGTGCGGAGCTGTAATATAAATGTACAAGGGGGAATTTAGTTGATAGAGAAAATAAAATAAACAAATAAAATATAATAAAATAAAATAAAAATAGATTTGGGATTGCAAAATAAAATTAAGTGAATTAAATTAAATTGGGGAACTAAATATATTAAAACTTAGCCTCAGTCTCGGTATACTCCGACCTTGAAAATGAGTTTTTCTTTCCAATCGATAAGTTTGTTATAGCGGTTGAGGACACCTCGACCGCCAACTTTTCATCTTGTAGTCGGTTTCGGTACGACCTGCAAATCGACCCTTGCCGAATTTCTAACCACGTGACACGTGCCCGTTATTTAAGACTTCGACAGCCTTGCGATCTGAAAAGTCCAACTCGAATCAATGACCTCAACCGTGTGGGTCGTTTAAATTCGATCACTATCTCCATTGACGGAATCCAACTAGCTTTTTACAATTGAACATGCCAATTTGTTCGCGAGAATTCAAGTACGGCACGGCTGACTCAACTTTCTAATTGTATGCCAAACAATTCTAACCCAACGTGTGCTTTTTGAGTTGAAATCGAATCAACATTAAAGGAAGAATTTGTACTATCCCATATACCGGAGAGATAGCGAATAGCGAATTGAAAACTTTTTAGTGTGGGTTCATATGACACGATTATTTTGTTGGAGAGAAAATCGGGTTAAGACTCAAGGGACTTGGGAAGCAATTTAGCTAAAGTGTGGAAATGGAAAAAAGAATGACCGAATGCCAAAACTTCACTGACGCAGAAATGGAGAAAAGAAATGAATTATTTTATTCCCAAACCAAATGTGTATTCAAGTGTGTCCAACATTAGGTCTTTATACACATTTCTCATGCTAAATTTAGCATGTTTATCCTAAGAAAATATCAACTAAAAATCAAATTTAAACTAATGATAAAATTCAAACTATTTATAGGATTTTGACAATATCAAAAATAATCTGATCTTTATCCAGCCAACCACTAAATATTCAATCCTTCAATTTGGCCCTCAATTTCGCTTTTCGTTCCAATTTAGCCCTTTTCGTATGATTTTGAATTTCGGCACACCAATTTCATTCCTAATAAGGAAAACCCAAGTTTAGTATCATCTTATTCGATAATTAGTAAAAAATAAATACATTAAAAACATAAATTTAACTTGCTATCAAAGGTCCAATTAACTAAGGTTTAATTAATTAATTAAGGTTTAATCCAAGTATATAAGACAATTTTAAGTGGAGCATATCATCTTCTTCATTCTCTTCTAGATGGCCAAGCTTAATAACATAAAGAAAAAGCTATTTTTGAAGTCTTTACCTTCTATCCTCAATTTTAAGGTAATTCCAAGTCATTTTCTTATAATTTTTATGTTTTTGAGATCATGAGAGCTTGATTTAGCTAGCCCATGTACCAATTTGCAAAGCTATTAAAGTTTTTGAAAGTTTTCATTGTTGACTTGTTAAAGAGATTGGTGTTAAATTGATAGATTTTAAGCTTAGATTATGACAAAAAAGACTAAATTGTAATGTTTGGTTGTTAGTTTTGTACATAAGGACTAAAGTGAATAAAATGTGAAATTTATGTGAAATTTTGGTGATAATAGATAGTAGAGGGTCTATAATGAAGGTAATTAAGATTAGTTTTCAAACTGAAGCTCAATATTGAAAGTTATGGCTATTTTGATTGCAGGGGCTAAATTGAATAAAATATAAAAAATTAGGGGTATTGAACAAAATAAACTTTCATAGGTTCATTCATGTCATGATATAATGTATAAATGCTTAATATTGATTAATTGAATGAAATAATTGTATAGATCGAGAATTTGATCAAATTGGAGATAATCAGGGAAAAGCAAAAATTGTAGATTAGTCCTTGAAGTTTTAGCTTGTTTGGTGTTTTGGTGAGGTAAGTTCATAAGAAACTTACTACTAAGTTTGGTGTTTTAGGTACAAAAGTGAGGTTGTAACACTGAGGTGTGATAAGAATTAAATCACTTGTTGCATTAGGATTAAAGATAGTAGGTTTACTCACTGAGTTAGGCTCTCTGCAAATATATAGAAACCGAACTGCATAAATAATTTGTTGTGTTATTAATAATGGTTTCACATTTGTCATTATTTTAACTTAAATAGATCTTTGTGGGAAGCTATTTAACTAAAGTAATAATGAGTGTATAACCATTAAATTAACACTCATTATAAATATGTTCTCATTATGCGTCATCATGGGATAATCTCAATAAGAATCATATATGACTTGTTATCCTTCAAAAGGAAATCTCACCCAGTGAACCCACATGATAATACTTACCATAGGGTGCAACCAGGTTAAAATTGACCAAAAGTATTATTATGTTATCACTTAGATACCATTAATGGAGGCTGTGAGCCTTATTTAGAGACATTCTCCCACTCAATCACTTAAAAAACATGTAAAGTTTTAAATTCTGATATCATATATGAATGATTATATATGCAAATAAGATTAAGTGACATTCTCTCATAATATATATGACATGCTTCAATCATATATGCATGCCATGCTAATCAATTTTATCAACATTCAATTAGACATAATATAATCAATATCAAATCCATAATAAAAAATAAAATCGACTTTGAACAACTAAAAGTTTTCATGGTTCCATTTTAGAAAAAGAAAATTTGTAAAAGATTACAAAGTTTTTCCCAATGCATATTTTGGATCTTGAACTTTTCTGACTTTCGAACTTTTGAACAATGGTTTTCTAAGATCCAACTTTGTCGTGATGTGCAAAATTTCAATCGCATGAAAAATCTAAAGTTTTAAATCAAACGAATATAAAAATAGATGAAAATTTCCCCAAACTAAGGAACCAAAGCCATTGCATCAGCGCAAGGCCCGCACAGGGGTGTGTCAGTTGTGGCGCTAGCCTTGCACGCCCCTAACCCCCTACTACGCGTGATGTGCGCGATGCCTGGTTGTGCCATGCATGCTATGGCTCATTTGGATGCGAGTGTTCTATTTTTTAGGCACAAAGGTGAAATCTTTATACTTGGGGAGTAATAGAGTGTGAATCAGTTGTATTTGTGATTAAAGATAGTGGAATTGCTCCAAGCAACAACCCACTTAGTTCCATCACGATCCCTGTACACAAGACCAGCAACTGGACCTGGAATATCAGCATCATCAGTCACTGATTCATTTGTAAACTCACCCGCATCTCCATCTTCAATTATTTCTGGGAAATCCGAATAATGAGAGCCTTGCCAAACTTTCTTGTCAGTCAAGGTTAGAGCTTCGCTGGAAGAGTTCCAAAGCTTGTCGTTTGTGGTTTGTTGAGCATTTTTCATTTGAGAAATAGCCCTGCTAGCTTTCTATGTACTTGGTTTGGTTGTGTTATGCTTCAAATATTGCAATACACACCTACTTATATACTAGTTTACACCATGCATGCATTGCCCACAACAACAATGTTTATGCGCATGAATTTTGTAGACTTCATTCATTTCAAAACTTTTTTTCTATTCGTTTTCTTTTTCTTTAGTCCTATTCTTGATGTTTTCACTTCTAAGTAAAAATTCTTTTCAATTAAACAAATATTTTTAACGTATTTGGATTTTTTGATAAATTATTATTATTTTTAAAAAATATATAATTTTTGTATAATAATTTAACAATATAAGGGGTAAATCATTTCCAATGTCACCTAAATTACTAATAAATTTACGTTTCCTCACTCAACTTTAAAAATTTACAATATGATCATTGAATTCTTCTAATGTTACTGTCGAAACCTTTTTTTGAAATAGACTTTTTATTTTTAAAAAAAAGAAAATAGGAGTCACCACCAATCCTTTTTTATTAGGTATGATCGGATCACCTCGTAATTTAATCATTTTAATAAAAGTTTAAATTTACTAAAATGATGATTTTTGGTATACAAAATCTAGAAAATGAATTTGAGAGTCGGTTACACACGAGGAAGGATTAACACCCTCGTTACACCCAAAATTGGTACCTAATTGATTACTTGATGTCTTAATATCAAAAATTAAAAATTTGAAGAGAATTTAAAATGCAATCCCACTTTGCATAATTTTATTTTTAATTAAAATCACTTGAATAAATCAAAACGTATGTAAAAGGCCCTCTTATCTCAAGGTAACAAAATGTCATATTCCGTAAGTTAGGATACGACATCTCAAATCCTTGAAAATAAGCTTGCTCTTTATTTTAATTACTATTTAAATCTCATGTGTCTTAATTTTAAAAGGAATGTTCGATTATCTAGGTTCAAAGAGAAAGTCGAACCTCGTAAGCTAGGGCACGACTTTTTAAATCTCTAAATACAGAATATTGCCTTGAATTTAATTATTTCTTATAAGTCGTATAAAAAACTGATTCACTATTCAATATGATACGCGATTGAGCCATAGTGAGGAAACAAATAAATGTATCTAAACCTAATGGAAAATATGGTAGGGACTAAAATAAAAATAAAACGGTTACGCGAATAAAGAGAAGAAAAATCGAAATGATCATGGTAAAAACAATAATAAGTAGGTAGCTGAGATCACGATAATCTAATAGTAATAATGCAACACAAATTGATTATAATAATAATGATAATGATTATGAAATGATTAATATTTCATTTAATAATATAATGAAGAATAATAATAATGCAACATCATTTTGTAATAATAATGGTCAGGATGTGCCCGGGTTAATCGCTGATAATGAAACCTGCACAACAGCACGATGTTAGAAATTTGCAGTAGGAAAGATGTAATTCTTTGCCGGGGCAATGCCTTTCTCATTAAGTCAGCATAGCTTTGCCCATTTGAAGTCGAGTTTCCATCCCTTCAAGATGCTTTCTGTCGTAGTTGCGCCCCAAAAGGCTCTATGAAAGAAATGAAGGTTTTTTTCCCATACAAGATGAAAGTGAGAAATCTTATCCATAAAAACATTGATTCTGATTGAAAGGGTTCAGACTCAAAAAAAATCAAAATCAAAATCAAAATCAAAAAAAAGAAAAAATCAAAGTCAAAAGTAAAAAGAGAAATCAATTGAAGTCAAAATAAAAATATGGAAAAGAAAAAGGAAAAAGAAGGAGAGGCCAAGGCGAAAATCCGCAAAGGGAGCTTTGTGACCAAAGGTGGTTTTGAGTTGAAAACCTGAAAAGGGCGACTCAAATTTTGAGCAAGATGGGGCATGGACATCACCATTATCGAAGATTTCTAATGGGCATTGCTTCATTTTTGAGATCATTAAAGGCTGCTTCATACACCAATGCCATTATATGCCGATCCTAGAGAGGATGGTATTGAGAAAATGCAAGGACAGCATGATAGTTGAGGGCTGTAATCAATTCAAAATCAGACACCACAGTTTGTTACTGTATTGCAAAACAATGAATTGCAAAAAAATGACTGAGACTTACAAGAGTTGGCATGTGAAGTTACCATCTGCCTTCTTTGTTTTTTAGAACGTTTATCGGAGCTTTGACTAGGGCAACACTGTTTTCTCTGGTTTACAAGACGGAAGTAGTTTTACCAATTGAAGTAGAAATCCCTGTTCTCTAGGTTTTAGTTGAGTAGAATGAATCCAATCTAATAAAAAGAAAAGGCTAAAAGCTATTCAGTACAGTCAGATGTACCAAAGGAAAATAATGTGAGCCTACAATCAAAAGGTTTGCCTCAGAGAATTCCATAAGGGGAACCTAATTTGGAGAAAGATTCTTCTTACACAAAAGGATTTTAGAGGAAAATGGATGCCAAAGGCCTTTTTCGGAGAAGCTCTGATCTTGAGTAGGATAGATGGTAAAACTCGCCTAATCCTACAAACTCAGATCCAGTCAAGAAATACTTCGTTTAAGGAAGAAGAAAGGACCAAGGTGAAAACTTGCAAAGGGCACTTTGAGTCAAAAAAAAATGAAAAATGAATGAAAAAATGAAAAATAAAAATGGAGAGGGCACCTTAGGCCAAAGGGGATTTGAGTTGAAATCCCGAAAAGGGCGGCTCAAATATTGATCAGAATGGGGCATGAAGCGATCAGAGCAACTCGAATCTTCAGGCATGTGGTAATCTTGTTATACCTGAATCATCAGGAAAGGGTAGGCGACATCTTGGGGCATCGACAACGCACTGTAGATCTCCTAAACACATGTCAAACTCAGAATGGTCTTCAGAAAGTTTGTACAGAGAAGTTCAGGCTGCGATATCTGGGGCACCCAATTCTCATATTATTTGTTGTTCTTGGAATACCTTTTTCTCTTCCAAGATATACATTCCCAATTAATTCATTTGTCATCCTTCTTTACTATTTTCGATAATTTGTTCTTTCGAGCTATGCTCAGACCCAACTTTATTTTTATCCATTATTATGACCTTTTTGAAAGCATGTTGCATTGGAATAATGATTAATGGACTAATAAAACTTTCACAAAGGAAGTTTTGCATATTACTCTGAAAAGTTTCTAAATAATATAGGAACCTGAAACAGGACCATTGTTTAGAACACACCAAATTTAAAGGTTGGAAATTTGAGAAGGAAGAGTCTAAATTTGGACTTTCTCTTTGGATTTTGTTGTCAAATGCATTGATTGACAAGATGCCATGTTGGTGACAAAGCTTAAGTAAACAAGCAAGCAATGATCACCAGGCAAGAGGAAGAGATTACCTCGGAGAAAAGAGTCTTCATTTGCGCATAAGTCTTTGGTATGACACCTTGGGAATGGTGTAAGGAACTAGAACGATTTAGATCATGTATCCTCGAATGGTGATAAAAGGATTGAGGAAAAGTCGCATATTTTTACACTTGGATTACAGTAGGAGAATGATGGTACAAATTTTGTGCCCCAATGGATTAAACTTTAAGGTTTACAGTGGGGGGCAACCTGGCTAAATGTTTTTCAGAAAAGCCAGTCAAGCGAGAAGGCATTGTAGCACGTCAGTGTTAAAGCCTTGATAAATTTCGAGTAATGACAACCTAAACGGGATCATTCTCGAAAAAAAATAAAACTCTGCATTTATGCAAACACTAGTCACATGTCTAGTTAGGAGCATTTGATTCGTTTTGATCATGCCATCCTAATCATTAGGCATAATTAGGTTCATTATACAGGTCATGTTCCCCAGAGAACAGATCTGGGAAATTACAGATCTTGTCTCCCTAAGCAATAGCGGAGCAGATCGGAGATGGCAAATCTTACCTTCAAGTTGGAGCAGATTGAAGCTAGTAATCCTGTCTCCCTGAGATTACAGTGGAGCGGATTAAAATAAAAGATCTTATCTCTCTGAAGTTACAGTGGAGTAGATTGCATCAGATTGAAGCCAGAAATCTTATCTCCCTGATATTACAGCGAAGCAGATTGAAGCTAGAAATCTTATCTCCCTGAGATTACAGCGGAGCAGATTGAAGCTAGTAATCCTATCTCCCTGAGATTACAGTGGAATGGATTAAAATAAAGGGTCTTATCTCTGAAGTTACAGTGGAGTAGATCGCAGCAGATTGAAGCTAGAAATCTTATCTCCCTGAGATTACAGCAGAGCAGATTGAAGCTAGTAATCCTATCTCCCTAAGATTACAGTGGAGCAGATTAAAATAAAGAGTCTTATCTCTCTGAAGTTACAGTGGAGTAGATCGCAGCAGATTGAAGCCAGAAATCTTATCTCCCTGAGATTACAGCAGAGCAGATTAAAGCTAGTAATCCTATCTCCCTAAGATTATAGTGGAGCGGATTAAAATAAAAGATCTTATCTCTCTGAAGTTACAGTAGAGTAGATCACATCAGGTCTTATCTCCCTGAGATTACAGTGGAATAGACTGAAGAATTACAGATCTTATCTTCCCAAGCGGTGCAGTGGAACAGATTAAAGCCACAACAGCGAATCATGCTTCCCCAACATTGCAGTTAAAAAGATTAAAGCTACAACAGCGAATCTTACCTCCCAGGCAGTGCAGTGGAACAGATTAAAGCCACAACGGTGAATCTTGCCTCCATGACATTGCGGTTAAAAAGACTAAAGCCACAGCGGCGAGTGTTACTTCCCTGGCAATGTAGTGAAGTAGATTAAAGCCACAACGGTGAATCTTACTTTCCCGACATTGCAGTTAAAAGGATTAAAGTAACAATGACGAATCTCACTTTCTCAGCCAGTGCAGTAGAGCAGGTTAAAGCCACAACGGTGAATCTTGCTTTTTTGACATTGCAGCTAAAAAGATTAAAGCCACAATGGCGAATCTTACTTTACAAAAGTTACGAGTTACAAATCCTATCTCCCCGACGTTGCGGTGGAGTGGATCCAAGCACCAATTTCTATACCTCTGAAGATGCAGTAGGATGGAATGAGGCTACTTGAAGAAGAAGAACACCAAGATCCAGCGTGACCGGGCAAAATTTGGCTATTTTTAGAGTCTTTGCTCCGTTCCCGTTACACAACAAGGAGTAAAGAGGGGCAGCTGTAATACCCTAATTCTGCCCGGCCCAAATCAAATAAATAAACAAAATAAAAATATAATAATATAAATAATGAAAACCAAAAATAATTAAATGTCCAAAAATGTCTAGTTACAAACCAAAAATTAAAGGCCCAAAATTATACCAAACCCAATTAAAACCCAAACTCACTAAAATTAAACCCAATTACACCAGGCCCAATAAGCCCAAACACTAATAGCCCTAAATAGCTTCCAGAAACCCTAGGGCGCCGCAACTCCCTCGCACAGCAGACCCAGCCGAGCCACGCCTCTGAGCCACTCCACGCCAACCTCTGCCTCCGTACATGTCAAGCCACGCCACGCGTACCCGTACCTGCAAGAGAAGACAAACAGAAAACAACAGCAACAACAAAGAGGAAAAACATCTTTCTTTTAGAATTTTTCGGGTTTTCTTTTCTTTTCATGTTTTCTGGCTAAAAGAAAAAAGCCATATATATGCATTGTAAAAGGGGGTTACCCACACACACGGAGAGAATACACAGATACTGTATCAAAAAAAAATCAATACAAAAACGAGGTTTTCTTTTGTTTTCCTTTTTTTCGGTTCTCTTTTCGATTTCTATTGCCTTCCTTTTTCTGTTTGTTTATCAGAGATATATATAAAGGAATAGATATAGAATAAAAGGGGGGTTACCTCTGACAGCCCGCCGTCGGCCCTCATCTGCTCTGATCGGAGTTTGAAAGGGGGCGTTGTTTCTGCAAAGGGGCGACCGGAGAAGGCCTCGATTTTGCGGCGGAAGGAAAGGGGGGCTAGGGTTCTTTTTCTCTTTTTTTTTCTTTTTTTGTTTAACTTTGTTTTAAATTAAAAAGGTTGCTAATTGGGTTTTAATGGGGCACTTATGTGCATTAAAATGACGCCGTTTGATAGCCCTCGACCCGCGCGGTGACCCGACCTGGGGAAGGATACGCGCGTCTTGGGTTTGATGGACTTATTGCTCAACAAGTCCCTCTGCATTGGCTTTCATTTCAATTCGGTTTTCTTTTAATTTTTTTAATTTGTTATCGCATTTTTATTTTGATTTCAATTTAATCCACAATTATGCGGCGTCGTTTCCATTGTTTGAATGCCCAGACCTGTGGTTATTTGCTGTTTTGGTCCTTGAGTGTTGAGTCGATAGTTAATTTAGTTTGATTTAGTTCTCTTCTTTTAATTTTGGTTGTAATTTTAATTTTGTTCCTTTTTGTGCTTAATTTTTAAATATAATTAGATCTTATTTGGATATATTATTTTAACATTTAAGTTTGATATCATTTCTAAACTTATTATTAATGCAACTTTTAAAAATACACTATATTATTTTTTAAAATTGTTATTAATATTATCTAAATTCATCATACATTAATTTTCTTATTCATTAAGCGTTTTTTTCAATAAAATTTTAGTACAGTAGTATTTAATCCAAATGTAAAAATTTATGTGTTGATACTTTCATATTACATTATGTATGTAACTTTAGTAAATTATTTTGAAATATATTTGTATGTATGTTTTAAATCTTATGTATAATTTATTTCATGTAAAATATGCCCTTTATACTTTACTTATTTCAATTATTTTATACGTATATTATCATACATATATTATTATAAAGTTATTTTTTATTTTGTATGTATCATTTGTTAAAATTAGCGTATGTATATTATTTTGAGCTCCTTTTCATGTAATACTTGTTTTAAAATTCATTTTTATATTTTTATAGTATTCATTTTTAACCTTTTTCGATATATTTCAATATTCATTTTTCTTTAGTTGAAAACTTATTATATTTTATTTATGTTATTTCACTTGGTCTTTCTTTTAAAATTGACTATTAATTCACTTAGTTATTGAAGGTTGTTATTTGCATAATGTATGATTGAAATTATTGTCACTATGCTTGTTCGTATTGATTGATTATTCGCGTTCATTAGTATATATTCCGGGCTTACGAGTTATTACTTCGCATTGTACATTATTGCTCCATCATACTTTATTCGTTTAAAAAGTTATGCTTAATATCATTTGAGTATCAAAACCAATTTATTCAAAAATCTTCAAAATACTCGAAGTTTGGAATCCTCGAGAGAATTGAGCCCTAACGTATTGGATTCCAATTTTCCTCGTTGAATCTGAATAATCGAAATTTTTCAAACATACAAATTTCAAATAAAAAACCCATTCTCGGGAATTCGACACGTTGTGTCCTAACGCATTGGATATGACATGTTATTTCCTCGAGACGAGGATTTTAAAAAATAAAGGGAATGTTCGATATTTAGGAATTTTGTGAAATCGAACCCTAACTTACTGGGTTTTGATTTTCTCATTTGACCCAAATAATCCGATATCCTTCTCAAAATGCAAAGGTTTTAAAAGTCAAGGGATAAACTTAACTTTGAAGATTTGAAATATTACACTCTAACTTACTGAGTGCGATAATTTATTTCTTTGAAATAAATGAGTCTTATCATCCAATTCATTTTACTCAAATTTTCTTTTCGAAGGATCGTATTTTAAAATCTTTTTAAAATTTCGACACTAAGACATTAAACAATCGATTCGGTACCAATTTTGGGCGTTACGAGGGTGCTAACCCTTCCTCGTGCGTAACCGACTCCCGAACCTATTTTCTCAAATTTCGCAGACCAAAATCATTTTCAAGGTGAGCCGATCACACCTTAATAAAGGATCGGTGGCAACTCCCACTCCATTTTAAAAGGTCGATCCCCGTTTTTTAAACTTGAAAATGGTTTCGACAATTACAATTTAATTTCGACCACTCCTAAAAAGAATTTTTAGCTTTGCCCCTAACGAGGTAGGCTTGAAAAAGCTTACGACCTCCCCCTTATATTTAACCCTGCGACAATTGGAGAAAACTTCAGGAATTTTTATAATATATAATTATACCTTAACAAATATGAATTTTATATCACTTGACGAGCTATACATGCAAAATTGTACCATCTATATACGACAAGTCATGTATATATCCACCAATAAAATGAATAAAATGAAAAAAATGAATGAAATGAATGGGAAAAATATAACCCTTGCTAACTTATTGATGTAATCCTAGCCAAAACTAAATGATGCTTCGCCACATCACAATAATATATACTCACATAAATTACACGTACCTTCGCCAGGACGGATGATGCTTCACTTTTTTTTTTTTTAATGCTTTAATATATAATATGCACAGTAAAATTTTGCCAAGCATGTACACTAAATACTTACTGGTTGGCACTGCTCGTGTTATGGGTACACCTTCGCCAACTGTTAACCCTCGGTACTGCATATACACAACCCTCAGTATAATTCAACGGATGTCCTTCCTCAGCCATTAGTAGTATGCTAGCTCATGCTTCATCCATACAGTATGGTAAGGTGGAATCGAATGCTTTATTACATGATTCATGTCGAAACCATTTTTTGAAAACAAAAATTTAGTTGTCGACTTTGTTTAAAAAAACAAAAATTGGAGTCGCCACCGATCCTTTATTGAGGTGTGACCGGCTCACCTTAAAAACGATTTTGGTCTACGAAATTTGAGAAAATGGGTTCGGGAGTCAGTTACGCACGAGGAAGGGTTAGCACCTTCGTAACGCCCAAAATCGGTACCAAATTGATTATTTAACGTCTTAGTGTCGAAAATTTGAAAAGATTTTAAAAGAAAACTTTTTATCTCATGAATGGATCAAAATAATAAAACATTCTTATTTCAAAGAAATCAAACACCACACCCAGTGAGTTAGGGCACAATATTTTTAAATCTTCAAAATACCGAATATTGCCTTTGCTTTAGACATTCTTATTTCGAGATGATAAAATGCCACGACCAGTAAGTTAGGACCCGACATTTTTGAATTCCCGAGAATAAGCTTTTATTTGAAATTTGTGAATTTATTGCAAAATGAATACTTGGCTTTCTAAATTCATCGAAAAATAATCGCAATCTAGTAAGTTAGGACACGATCTCTCTCGAGAATCATGAATGCCAAATATTTTGAAAATTTATAAAATATGATGATTTTAATGCTTTGACGAAACCCAAAATGTATATTTTCTAAAAGATATGCTAAAAAATTAATGTACAACATGAAACAAATACTTTAATCTAAATCATGTAAATATATGTATTTACAAAAAATATATATAAGCACATAAAAGTAAATTTAGAAATATGTGTGTGCATACATTTAGCACCCATATAAATATACATATAAAAAGATGGAACGTAAAACAAAAACTTATAAATATCTTAAAAAATATGTATGAATATTATAAAAATACATGTATATGTACATGTCGAAATCAATAAAATAAATATATAAAATTATGTGTGTATATATATATCTAAAAAATAGGTAAGTATGAATAAAATATAAAGCATGAGAAAATTTAAAAAATAAATAAACAAATAAACAAAAACCATATAAAAAGAAATTTTAAAAATGTGCAAATGAAATATATGCATGCATTTATAAAAGTTTAAAAAAAATATGTATATGTATTATTTTAAAACATGCGTATGTAATAATAATAATAATAATAATAATAATAATAATAATAATAATAATAACAAAATCATAGTATAACATAATTTAAAAAAATGAATAAAATAGTTAAAAAAAAGGGTTAAATTGAACTAAAAAAGAAAAAAAAAGCTAAATTCGAAGTAAATTTAAAATCAGGACCACATTGAATGCGGGTGCAAGAGTGGAGGACTAAAAGGGAAATTATTCCCATCCTTCCCAAAACGCTGCGCAGCGATGGGCCAAATTGAAACAGAAAAGAAATATTTGGCTCAATTTACAAAAGCCAAAATCGGTTTGATTGCAGTGCATCAGAAAAAAGCAGGGGCTAAATGCAAAATTATACCATTAAAAGCCAGAACGCGCGGATCCTCCCCTCGCGTCCGGTCACCACGTGGGTCAAGGCCATCTAAATGGCGTCGTTTTTTGCGTTATTTAAATGAAAAAAAAAACTAAAAAAAACATTTGCAGTTTTTTAAAGAAAAACAAGTGCTGCCCCTCTTTTGCTCTGCTAGGGTTTCGACCCTAGCATCCTTGCACCGCTGTTCGTCTGGCCAGCGCTCCGACCGCGACGGAGATGGCCACCATTGGGCGTCTTCGACGAAAGAGGTAAGATCCCCCTCCGTCCTTTCGTTTTTATTTTATATCAGAATATAAAGAAAGAAAAAAAAACAAAAATCCCACAGATTCTAAAACACGAAACGAAATACCTTCAAAATATTTTCTTTTTCAGATTTTCTTTTGTATTTTTTGTATATTTTTTACACTGAAAATCCCCCTATTCACCGATCTTTCATGGCTTTAAATAGCCAAAATGAAAAAAAAGAAAATAGAAAAAATCAAAGACGAATCTATTCTGTTGTTTGTTCTTATTTTGTTGCCCGATTTTGCTTTGTTCCAGTTTGTTGTTGCAGGTGCGGCGTGCAAGGCGCGAAGAGGAGCGACGCACATGGGGGAGGCTTGCCCCGAACCTTGCGGCGACTGGAAAGGGAAGCTCTTAGGGTTTCTATGTTTTTGTTTTTGGTTTAGGTTTTATTTGGGTTTTGGTTTAGTTTATTGGGTTTGGGCCCGGGCATTATTGGGATTGTACAGCTGCCCCTCTTTGCTCATTGTCGTGTAACGGGAGTAGAGCAAAGACTAAAAGCCCAATTGTGCTCGGTCTTACTGAGCCTCGCCTTCTTCAGTGCTTTTCTTCTTCAAGTAACCATATTCCCTCCTACTGCATCTTTAGAGGTATAGGAACTGGTGCTTCGATCTACCCCATTGCAATGTCGGGGAAATAGGATTCATATGTTGTAGCTTCTCGAAAGAACAAAATTTGCTATCTTTAATCTACTCCACTGTATCTTCAAGGAAATAAGACTTATAACTTCGACTTGTTCTACTACAACTTAAAGATAAATCGGATGCGATCTGCTCTACTGCAATTTCAGAGAGATGAGATCTGTGATTTTAATCTACTCCATTACAACTCCAAGGAGATAGGACTGGTTATTTCTGTCTGGTCCA